>CM065922.1:10490435-10807935 GCA_033439105.1 Magallana nippona
ATTTGAAGATTTATATGTAAATACTTTGTACATACTAAGTGTAAGTCTATATATAACTACGTGCAATAATTTGAGCTAGTTCATTCTGTGTCCTCTGTGGGTCTGTGTGTTTGTTGAGCAGGGATATGGTGCCTCTCCGCTATATGCAATCATCGTCCTGTCGTGCCATATTACGCTCCATAGTGTCACCCCCCCTTGTATCTCCTCATTGTCATGTTTTTGCATTGTTCTTGTTCAGAATTGTGTTAGTTCTTAGAAGTTTGTCAAATGAAGGACTAATTAATGATTAAAAAATATAATTACATGTAAACACTTCTTTTGTCTTTTTTGTTGTAATGAATGCAATTATGTGGGGTGGGACTGGTTGAGGGTGAAAATTGAAAGGAATCTGAGTGACCTTGAGTGACATAGCGGAAAAGGAAAAGTCTTTCTCTGTTCACATGCTTAGTGTATTTATGTGTATGTTATCAAATACTGTGACAGTAAGTGTTTTGTAATAATGTCATTATATTCACAAAATACAGGAAAAGAAGGATGGCTAGATTTGTACTGTAAAGCAAAGAGGTAAAAAAAACCACGCTCCAGTCTATAACTGTTAAGTCAGATTGGCCCAGAGTTCCTCTCTGGGTGTGTTGACACTGGTTGAGTAGGCATGTAGCATCGTTTTTGAAAGGGGGGGGGGGGGGGGCAGACTCGAGCAAAAAAATTACAAATTCCTGAAAATCCTAATCGGGGAGGGGATGGGGGTTGGGGGCAAGTATTCCTTCAATACTTGTAACTTCAATTTCACTGTTTATTTCCTTATTTTCAATTCAATTTTCTACATGGCCCCATAAAAGTGTGTGTGTGTTGAAGGGGGGGGGGGGGGGGCAACTCCATAATAATTAAATTTTTTGTATGTAAATTTGCGCCTAAAAGTGCGCTGCACCCCCCCCCCCCCCCCCCCCCCCAATGCTACGTGCCTGGGGTTCGTTCGCGTTTGCCCTATATACCTGTTGGTCTGAATCCGTTCCCCAGAGTGTGTTCGCCATAATTCTCGTTCCCCCATATCCCGTGTACTGTACTGTATATACATATTATGTTAAAATGTCATTTTCATTTGTTCACCCTTTTCATTTTCACATCCATCGTCATTCGATGGTATTTTTCCACTTATAGGTGTGGGCAATGCATAAAAATAACGGCTTAGAAACAATAACGTTATATATTAGTCCGAAATATCTGACGTTTTCCTGGCTTTTTCAACGATTTTGATATTTTACATGCCAGGAAAACGTCAGAACCGGCGCCATTACGAAAACTGGAAATTCAGCGCCTCCAACTGGAAGCGGCATTCTAGGCTCGATTTTAAATAGATATATATTTAAACTCAATAATACAGCTTAAAATATAATTTTACTGCACATTTTGATAATCACACTGATAAACAATAGTGTTATTGACCTATTTTCTCGCGAGATTTCAAAAATGCACGATATCAACCAATCTCAGCGGTTCGATAGAATGTGTTCAACAGCCTGTTTATGGGATGTAAGGACCCATAAAAGCGATATTAGTAAGCAGCAAAATCATCGTTTTATTAATTAGTTGGGAGTGAAACATTTGATTCAACTCGTAAATAATTAAAATCGAGCCGAGAATGCCGCCTCCAGTTAGAGGCGGCGAATTTCCAGTTTTCGTAATGGCGCCGGTTCTGACGTTTTCCTGGCATGTAAAATATCAAAATCGTTGAAAAAGCCAGGAAAACGTCAGATATTTCGGACTAGTTATATATATGATAGGCCCAATGAGGAGATGAGCAGCGGCTCTTTCTATTTAGATTAACGTTTTCAACAGCTTTAAAGTTTTTCATTCCTAATTTTATAGAAACAGCCAGACTGAAATCTACGTACGCACCACTTTTATCGATTGGTCGAAACCAACAGCGACTGAAACTGACAAGACTGAAATGTACACGCCCCTTTTATCGATCGGTCAAAACCTACAGCGACCAAAGAAAAATCACGGACTGCACGAAATAATCTTGATGATGTCAGACTCAAATTCCGAAAGGAGACGATTTGGCTGTTTCTTTTAGATAACGTACTGATGTACAGTAACAATAATTTGGTTAAATTTTCTTACTTTTTACGATCAATTTATTATTCGTTAAAATAAAGATGCAAATATAAACAATAAAATGTTTTCTTTGGTGATTCATGCGGGATATGAAGGTAGCGATCATTGCAGAAATTCTTTTAAATAACCCGCTAATGCGTTAGAAAGCATTTTATTATTTAAATAAAATGATTTATTTTATCGTAGGCCATGCAGCTAGGTCAGTATGGTCATTAAAATGTGTGTTGAATCCAGACTGAATGTGGGTTTTATTTTTCATTATTAAATTTATATAACTTTATAATGTATTTACATTCTAAAATATAATTCTTGAATCTATGACGAACGGACCTCGGGCGAACGACTCTGGGCGAACGGAAATGGGGCGAACTGCGTCAAGGGCGACCAGGTCGTCCATCCGATTTTTTTTTTCAGAACGGGAGCTACGAACCTGCAGGTCATCCATTCGAATTTTTTCGGGCCTGGAGCTACAAACCTGCAGCTAGACAATAAGGTGACTACTTGAAATCACCAGCACTAATAATCAAATAACCCGGACAGGATACATGTAATAACAATCAGTATTAAATTGTGTAATACATGTAACCCTAAGAATTTATTCATCTTGCTATCCCTCTCCAATTTAGTAGGAACAATCATACCCATATATCATAAGTGCATGTACAAAGTTTCACAAATCCAGTCTAAAAATGAAGCTGGAATGTGAGCATTAAAGGGGCATGGTCACGATTTTGGTCAATTTTTTTTTCCTTATTTAATTATTACAATGCTTCAATAAAGAATTGCGAGGTCTATCTTGCATATAACTACGACTGACACTCAGATTTTGGTTGCATGATCATTAGAAATGCATTACTGAAGCATTGTAAACAATAAAAATTGAGAAATGAAATTTGACCAAATTCGTGACCCTTAACATGCAGATATTGGACTTACTCCGTTACACAAGTAATAGATACATGAGGATGTTTTTTTAAAAAAATAAGTTTCGCATAAAATTGTTCTTTATTCCTTAAAAAGTCGTTAAAATCTACTCCAGCATAAAATATAGTTACAGGGAAAATATTTCTCTCTCATGGCCAAAGCATTCTCCAATGGAACAATTTAATTAGATCAACATATGCTATTACATTAAGTTGATATTCAGTGACAAGTTATACCGGCCCTTTATTTTAGATTTGATACTTTAGTTCAAGACTTTCAAAGTTGGGGGGGGGGGGGGGGGGGGCTACATTTCACTAGTGAAAAACCCCAAAGTTGCATTTCATTTGTATACACGAGCTATAGAGTTTTAACTATTTATATAAAATTTGACATACGGTGGACATAGTCCATGCAAAAAGTTCTTCTTTATGTATAAAGAAAAAGAAAAGAAGAAAAGTCTGACACCCCCCCCCCAAAAAAAAAACAACCCCCCCCCCCCCACACACACAAAACCAACCCCATAGACTACGGGTGTGTCATATTCCTGCCCAAAATATTGATCATTGAAATTTTATTTCTGCTTCACAGTTTTGTCAGAAAAACACGTAAATACTTTACTTTGTACACAAGGGATTTTAAAAACCTGACATTGTGCCTTGACGTTTGTACCGAAGGTCATTTTTTATATTTCAAGGTCATATAACCATACGCGAATCTAGAGGGCATCAAAGGGAGTCTGCCTCCCTGGGACTTTCAAACTTCTTAAATTCACATGCTAATAAGTTACCAGAGATGACCGATCGGAACCCCCCCCCCCCCAGCCACCCACAAAATTATCACTCGGACCACCGGGATTTTTTTTCTGGATCCGCGTATGATTACTAATACATGTATATTAATCAAATTTTCATCTGATACCCCCTCCCCCTCAATAATGTACACATGGAATAACAAGATTTTCATTCAATTACCTGGTCTGTCACATCTTTTACAATAAGAACTAGTTTTGATAGCAAAAATGAAAAATATAATGATAGTTGAATAGTTTTACGAAATTAATTATTTTTCACGATTCTCGTAAAAACACGCAAAATAAATATTAATGAAGAAATTAACTTAATATAATATTTATATTTATTTGCGACTGCAAATGTTCTGATATGAATGTACAAAATGAAAAGAGCCAAAAAAAAAAAAAAAAAAAAAACCAGACAAAACTAGATGCTGTCATTAGACAGTAATACCCGCACCAAGTGTTTGCCTCTAAATAACATTCTCTTGTACCGGTTTTAGTAAAAAAAGAAGGCCACATGCAATTTCCGGTACTTTTTAAAAATTATGATTTTCATAAATGATGAGATCACATCCCATAATAAATATATTACTTTTATGTACAATTTGGGTTTGAACTGTTTGCATATGAATTTTAAATTATTAAAAAATCTAAACATTTCATGTCATAGAAAGTATGGTCTATATAATTATTACAAACAAAATTAAATCATGTCAAGATATATTTAAGACAACTTGGCCCTTGCCCCTTGGGTCATTCCCCCTAACCCCCCCCCCAAGAGTTGCTTTTAAACCACCACCACCCCCCTCCTCTGAAATAGGGAATGATAATACATTTTAATAATTGTTGAGATCCCCACCCCTAAACCATATTCATTCTTGCTCTTTGTGTCATTGCACATCAATTGGTACATGTATATAGGTTATACCCCCTTTGAGATGCCCAGTGACTTTCCAGAGTTAGAACTAATCAAGTAACCTATCTTATTCATATGTAGTGTAATTCCTAGCCCTAGCCCAATGATGACCCCAGTGCTTTGTTTTTTACAGCAAGGTTTTTGTTGACTGACTTTATAATTTCCACAATTATATATAACATTTTGTTTATCTTTAAGATTAAAATGCAATTCCCAAAATTTCTTTATGTACATCTGACATCATACAGAAAAAACCAATCAATAAATGATTTTGCTACTGAAAAAATGTGAGAAGAGACTCTGAATCTCCCCACCCACCTGCCCCCCGAAAACATGAATAGTCGAATATTTTTAAAATATCCTCAAAATCATCGAAATCCCCGCTCCTAATCCATATATATTTTTGTTTCTTGAACCATAACCATGTCAAGGCAAATCTTTTTGTGGTATTAGTAGGTCATGGCATCTGGGGGTCACCCTAACCCCACCCCACCCTCCCAAAATCAAAAATGATCAAATAACTTGAAAAAAATGCTTGTGATCCCCACCCCTAAAGCATATATATTCTTCCTCCTTATGCATCTTATGGTACGTTATTTCAATCACAAGAGATAATAGGAGGTCCAGGAATTAGGTTTTTTATGGGACGGAACATCATTTTGCAGATAGCATTGACCCCCAGAATCAAATTTATATTTCTAAAACCTTATTGCATATCTATAGCTCAGCCCTTATTATATCCCTATAAATGATGTGGCTATTCCTTAAATCATGAGAGGAGTTCTGGGAAGTAGGTTTTTTCAGGAGTGATAAACGTCAATTTTCAGCTACTGTTTGACTCCCTGGATGAAATTTAAATTTTTTTAAACCTTATTGCATGACTATATGACAGCCCCTATCATACCCCAAGATATGATGTGGCTATTCATTAAATCATGAGAGGAGTTCTGGGAAGTAGGTTTTTTTTAGGAGTGATAAACGTCAATTTTCAGCTACTGTTTGACTCCCTGGATGAAATTTAAATTTTTAAAACCTTATTGCACATCTATAGGACAGTCCCTATCATATCTCAAGAGATGACATAGCTACTGCATAAATTGTAAGAGGAGTTCTGGGAACCATATTTTTTTTGCAAAAAAAACGTCATTTTTTTATGCCCACAGACCCCCGTGATAAAAACAAAAATTCTGAAAAATGATTACATGTCAACATGACACCCCAAAGCATATCCTATAAGATCATTAGGCTACTGCAAAAAAAAATTGACGTTTTTTGAAACCAGACTTTTTGTAAAAAAACGTCATTTTTCAGCCATTTAATGACCCCCATGACAAAATTGAAATTTCCGAAACCTTATTGCGCATATATAGGACACCCCAAAACATATTCCAAGAGATGATTTGTCTACCGTTGAAAATGTAAAATGAGTTCGAGGAAGAAGGTTTTTTGTCAAAAAACGTCATTTTTTACCAATTATTTGACCCCCAGGACTACCAGAGAATTTTTGAAACCTGTTTACAAAACAACATGACACCCCAAATCATACTCCAAGAGTTCACTTTGCTGGTTTATAAGATGTAAGAGCAGTTTGAGAAAGTAAAACGTGACAGACGGACGGACGGACAGACGGAACAGGATAACAACAATATACCCGAACTTTCTTTAGAAAGTGAGGGTATAACAAAACAAAACCCATTCATTTCTGCATGATCTTTTCAAGAGGTTGTTTTGATTTAGGACAATTCAGATCAAATATATTCAGAAAATAATTAAATTCATTTAGAATTCAGTAAGTTGGAAAAAATGCTCATGTTAATGGACCGGGGATTTTAAAAAAAAAATTTGGACAAACATTAATTTTGTAAAAGAATTAATTTTATCATTTATAATTTCAGATTGACTTTATTCATTTAGTAGAGTTAAACAAAATTTAATTTTTGTATAAAAAGGAATGTTGCTCTCGTGCACAGAACAATTCAAGTGCTTGAGTTTATAAATAATCCATCATTGAATGAAGGTATTGACGATCGGGTACGACATTCCTTTATGAACAAGGGAAATAACTCTCCTAGGAGATCGTAAACACATTCAAAATGGCGACGAACACCGAGACGCATAACCAGGTTCTTTCAGATGATGAACAGAAAACATTTTCAGGGGCAACTCTCCAGATCGACGGCGTTGACAATCAAACGGGACACGAGCCCGGTGTAGACTTTGTCGGATCAGGTACAAATTTTAACAGGAATCGTCCCGGAAGTGTATATGGACGACAGAGTATCCGAAGTACAAGCAGCCGAACCTCTGTCCGGCCGGGATTCATCAAGAGTGACGTGGAGTCGGGCACTTTCTTCAGCTACAAGGTATTTATCGAGTGTAACTAAAATGGGCAGCAAAACCCGGGCCAGGTCGGGATTTCTGAAAATTACAAATCCGGTTTTTGCTGATTACTGGAAAAATATTTATCTCAATATATGTTCTGCAGGTCCAGTACAATCACTAGATTTAGCTTTTTGGCTTCATTTACCGACATAGCTACCTGAAGTAGCTTTACTTAGCTACCTTTATTCAATTTTGCTTTTTATGTAAAACAGACAAAAAGTCGCAAGGATCTTTCAACCTATATTTGTACTGTGTAGTTTTATAAAAGCATCCGAGAGCAAAAATATTTAAAACATCACTGCTTTTGAGCAGTTTTAAGGAAAACATGCATTTCTATTGTTTGAGTAACTGTATGACACCTTGTGTGCGATGAGGCATGGATAAGTGTGTTTACTTCACATTGTGCTGAATTATTACCAATCAATTATCATGTTAATTAACCAGAACTGTTATTCTTTGTTAGAAGGAGTCTTCTCATTATTAGACATACTTCTTATATTAAGAAATTCATGAAATTTTTACACAGTCAAACAGATCATATAATCAAATGATTGTACCAGTTTAATCAAATTTGACCTCCTTGTTTTCGCATGAAGGTGAGGTCAAGGTCACTACCTTTTTACTCAACTTAAAAGATGATAAAAATAAATGTAGTTATCTGCAGTTTTGTAGACATCTTTTTAAGATATGAAGTTTGTATTCTTCAATGAAATGATGGAATATCAGAATGTTTATCAGATTATGTTACTAAATTCAAATAAATATTTAAACTAAAATTGATATTGCTTAGCCCGCATTTCCTCTAATTTTCTTAAATTTTGAAGATATTTTGATTATTTTTCCATATTATGAAGACTTTACATAAAGATATCAATTGACAGAAAATCTACTTTATTGACCACTTAATAAGAGAGAAAATTCGATTTTAGAGATTTTTTCACATGAATCCATTTATAGTATGAGCACTTAAAAAGCACTTATAAAAATGTAATTTTAAGACAAATCATGTTTTAAAAACATATTCTAAACCCTAGTTTCTTATTATTATTTCAAATTAAATGAAAAAATTCATCATTAATTTTATTGTTTTAAAAATGCTAAATAAACTCATGAATCTACAGCAATTCTGAATTGCAAAAACATGTGATATTTTCTTACACCAATGTTCAACCAAAAATAAAGTCCGTGTTAGATTCTAAACTTTGGTTACTATTTCTATGCCAAGTTGTTTAATTGTAAAAAAGATAGAAAAATATGATATTTTAATTTCCTTTCATCTTGGTTTATAGTCCAAAATATCTGACTTTTTCCTTTTCTTTTTAACGACTTTGATAAAAGTTTTGGGGCTATGTATAACTGTTTATGTGTTACCAAACAGCTACTTCTTAAGGAAGAAGTCTTTTCTCGTTTTCGACTTGTCAGAAGTCAATTTGATTAATTGTTCATTAAATCAAGTAGTCCGAAATATCTACGACTTTGATATTTTACATGCCAGGAAAACGTCAGAACCGGCGCCTTAAGAAGTAGCTGTTTGGTAACACATAAACAGTTATACATAGCCCCAAAACTTTTAGAAATTTGATTGCATTTGCGCAAAAAGAGCTACATTTTTAAGAGTAAATTTTTCATGAATTGTTTTCAGATCAGTTCAAAGTTGAAAATTATTGCTGCACCTGGGTGCGACTTTTAGTACAATTTCCCTTTTAAGAAAAAAAGTATGATTAAGTAGCTAAATAAACCTACTTCAGGTAGGTAATTAAAGCTATGTAGGTAAATCAAGCTACGTAGCTAAATCTAGTGATTGTGCTGGACCTGTTCTGCAGCATCATAAAAAATTTAGAAATACTTTATTTTAACATATATCATGTCTTCGTTGAGAGTTTTATTATCAAACAATGCGTTTTTCAATAGATATTACCGAATGTTGTATATTTTCCTGATCAATATAATTTCACTATTCAAACAACTAATCGAAGACCTAAATCGAAAAGGGTAGAATGGATCAAAAGAATTTTTACCTAAGTTGAATGTCAACATGTTTGGTGAATCAATAAATTGAATTGATCAAAATAATTCTTCAACAGGAAGAGAACTTTAACAGAGCCCTTGAGACATGTAAGAAGACACTGAAGGCTGACATTGATGGGGACTTTGTTGGGGCCTGGCTGCTGACCTGGTAAAGACACACCTTTTAGGATAGGATGATGTGAAATAATATCGATATCATGAATGCTGAGTATTAATTAAAGTATCACATAACTTGATGCATGTTGTCAGAATAAGATAGTGACATAAATTTTAAATTCCAAATACTAATGCAATGGAAATGGTAGAAGTAATTTGAGCATGACGAGGATACACTTTCAATATAGCAGCTACTTCTCAATGATATATTCTCTCCCCTTGACCCAATCTGGCTCATACTTCAACCACAGAGTATTTTGCAGAATAGGATGTGCCGTGGCCTTGAATCACTTTATATGTCAAAGGTCAAGGACATATTAGACCTGTGTGTAAAATCCTTATCTTTCCCCTTGGTCATGTCTACCTTACAATTGCAACTTCTCGGGCCTTTCCGGCAGGCTCGAAAAAAAACACCTTGAATGTATTAATATTAATTACCAGATGTTAGAAATTTATACAAAAAGAAGTCGCTCCTCATTAAAATAAGTATCAGCAATACAGCCTTGTATGTCGCTTCTGTGGTATATTTTAGTGTATATCATTGACTTTCATGAAGTCTTACTCACATCTCAACAGATTGTAAAATGTGTTGTATTTATATCAAGTTTTATAAAAAGGGGGGTTGTCATGGATGCCTATGTAATACATTCAAGGTGTTTTTATGAGCCTGCCGGATAGGCCCGAGAAGTTGCGATTGATCTACCTTATACTACTCGCATAAAGTTCTTGTTGGATAAAGGATATGCAATGATCTATTAAGTCAGAGGTTAAACATGTTAAAGTCAATCCAAAGTGGAATATGCTTTTCATTCTAATTATTTTTAAAGCTTGGCCCTTTGGGATGGTCACCACTATAACATGTTCAAGATTTAATTATGTTTTTATGACATCATCCATGTCCCTTTTTTAACAAAGATTACTGTACTGTAAACTAGCACAATGTTCCGAAATGATATTGTATGGTGTTTTTCATTGTGTATACTTTTAGCATTGACCACTGGGACAATGAGAGGGAACGATTACTCATCCTGACCAAAAACTGCATGCTTTTCTATAAGTATGACTTCATTATCCACAAGATGGAGGACTTCAAACGGGTCATGCTACACTTGATTGACACGATTTGTATTGGAGATTTTGTGTACCCACCCAAGAGTCTGATGCCGTAAGTTTAAATCTGAGTGAATATGAACACCAGATGGTATTTGGCTGTTTTTTTTGTGTTTTTCATCTAATTCTAAATGTAAGTGGAATGCATTTGAACTTAATTAGAATGACCCAAAAATGTTCAACCCACTATTGAATACATTATACTTTCTTTGTTAAATAACGTAAGGCTATAATACCTCAAAAGTTTTTAGATGCATAACAGATAGCTGCTATTTTGTCTACTCATAGAATGGTGATATGATTCAAAGGTGATTTGGTACAAAGGTGGTATGGTTCTTATAAATAAATGACTTTTGGGTTAAGGAGTTATGCAGAGGTTAGCGATTTAAATAAGTTTTTTTCATGATAAAGTTGTTGGTAGGCTGTTCTTTTACAGACCTGGTATTATCTAAGACCTCATGTCCCACAAGTAGGCTCAGAATCCTGACACAGTGAGGATCACTGCAGAATCTGTTGTAGAGATATATCCATGAATCTTTAGTACCAGTAATGGTTTATTTACTTTTTCTAGATCAAGGCAACATGGTGGAATTCAGATCAGATGGAATAAAGGAGAACAGCCAACTTGGGCCCAGGTTTGGAACCCCTGGTGTGCCAGCATTCCTTGGATCAACCTGTCCCATCATCCTCTGCTGTACAACCCCAAGGAGTACGAGACGGCCATTTATAACGTTGACGAGTTCTACGAGTCCCTGATACAGGCCATAAGTAACAGCTACAAAGAGAAGCGACCTGACGCAAAGATCACTATAGTGGAGGGGCCAATCATGATTGAGAGCTACGCAAGTTTGTCATCTATGATTTTCAACCAGAGTGGGCTTGGGTTTAACAGAGATAGGAAAGGCATAAGCTTTTGAGCTTTTACATTGTACAGTTCTTGAGAAATACTTTAAGCAAGCAAGCATAATGTTTTCAGTTTTATATGTGACAAAGAAATCCATTTTACCAATTAATTCTACATCTAGAATTGAAAGGAATTTTTTCCTTTTATTCAAATAGCAAATATATGAAGACAAAAATTTTAACCTGAAGGTTTGATAAAAAAAGATTCATTTAAAACTAAAAACTTTGACAAAACTGATACATTTCTTGATATTGTATTTACTATAAAATTTATTTCCAACTCTCTTCTGGCTAAATGTATATTTTAAAACTGCTATGTTGATAAGGTCATGAATAGGTATGTTTGAAATGACTGTTTCACTGTTTTTATGATGCTATGAATAGTATTATTATTGCTCTTTCTTATAAGAGTGCATGCATTATAGATGTGATTATTTTATTTCAATAGTATTGCCATTTCAAAAGTTATTAGATTAAAATGTAAAACATATATTCTGATATCATATGCCTTTGTTTTTAAGGGAAACTATACTGTGCCCAGTGCTTAAGATTTTTCATTTGTTTTGTACATGCTTGTTTATATTATTTATTTATCTGCAATTATCAGAGCTGTGTGAAGGTGAATTGAACTTTAATATATTTTCCCACTTTGTATTAGAAGTAGACTAATTTTATGTATCTGTTGACATCCATTCCAGGTGAAGTGATATTCATTACATGTGATATCCATTACATGTACATTGTATTTTATTTATGTTGATCCTTACTTGCCTCTGCATGAATCTTGTTATTTGATATCAATAATCTTCTAGTGAAAGTTGGTCTCTGCCCACTTCATCATGCTGTAGTAGTTTTTATGTATGGCTTGTTGGATTTGATCAAGAAATACAATATATTGTATTTGTATGAAATTAGAGAGTGTCTGTAAATAGAAGAAAGCCTACCAAGTATAAACCTGTTTAAGTAGTCCCTTCCCTGCTCTGTTTCCCGTTTGATGATGAAGTTATCATTTGTGCATTATATGATTGACCTTTGTTGATTATTCATAGATTGTAACAAACCATGAGTTTGTTTTGTTGTTTAAAAGAATTGCCTCTGACTTTCAAAATCATGAGTTAACCTTGGCTTAGTTTTTATCCATGACAGTTTACAAATCACAAGATAGATACAGTGTAAGTTTCAATCAGAATTTTGGCTTGGGGTTTTAAGCCTGATCCAAGTTTTCCTGTAGTTAAATAAAACAAGGATTTAGATGGTGGACGGTGGTTTACAGATGAATTTCCTGACCAAGTCTTGTTATTCCTGTTTTATTTTGTCTCTAATTTCTAGTCTCTCATCTTATACATGTATTTGATCTAGTAATTACTAAATGGTTAAGTACATTTCTGTCCTAGTACACATACATGTATATAGTCCAGGGCTGCATTTTACAAAAGAACTTACGACAAAGTCATTAATATTTTCAGTCTCTTGAAATGACTTAAAAAAAACAGAATTTATATAAAAAACCCATTAACAACTATTTTTTTTAATATCTGAAATTATATTTTAAAGGCATTAGATTAAAACATTGATTAATTTGTGATTAATTAGCATTAATTGATTTGGTCATAAGTCCCAAGTTCTTTTCTAAAACGCAGTCCAGTTCTCTATTGGTATGGTAGAATGGATCTGATATATCACATGTGATCATGAGGTCTTTGACAATTGCCTGTTTGGTCAAGTACTCTTATGCTTATCAGAATACATAACATTTGTTTGAGTGTGAGTGAGATAATTGCAGTTGAGGGCTATTGCAATTTTTTTCAGATGCCATACTTTATAGGAAATGTTTCACTTACCAACAAAATCTCTGCAAACGTGGTTTCCTCATCATTCATTGTAAAAAAAAAAAAAAGAAAAAAAAAAGGATAAATGATAGGTTTAATTAAAAAAAACCCAGCAAGGAGGTGTATCTTACTTTTTAATAGAAATGGAGACAGTTTTAATACAGAAAGGACAATAAAAAAAAGTATTAAGAATTCACCAATTATTCCTGAACCTGGCAGAAATGAACACTTTTGAGATAAAGTAATTAAATTTATTACCCAGCCTTTTGTTTGAGAAAGGCTATGAAATTAGCTTCCTGTGCAAAATCATACTATTTGAGAATGCATATGATCCTTATGAAAGTTTGTGGTTATTCCTCTTTGGCTTGAAAATAGCCATCATTCACATTGTTGTCATATTCCATTTAGCATTTTAAAATAGTGTTAGTTTGACATGGAAACTACAATAAAGTGCACACTTAGAAGTACTTAATTAAAAGGAGTGTATGTGTCTTTAAGACTGTAACTACTGTATTGCATGTATTTGTTGATTTTCTTTTGTTTTTATTTAGTATACATGTTTTAACATATCGATTATGTACAGAGTGATTTTTCATGCATTTTAGACTTTCTGTACTGGGCATTTACAGAAACTACATTTCTTTTGAGATCTTTCCTCTCATGAGACATATCGAAAGTAATTCAACAGTGCTTGTTAATTGCACAAGAAACAATCACGTTTCATATCTTATTAATAAATGTGAAACAAATATTTATATGCAAGATTCACGTGGAAGCTCTGCTTGCAAAAACTTAATGTTGCATACCTGTTGCTTGAAGTATGATATAAATGTAATACATAAAATCACTACCTATTCGCAGAAGTTAATTCCATTTGAAGTTTAAAAAGAAAACAGCTGTTTTACAGGGACCCAGTGTTTAAGTATTAATTACTGCTTGTTGACACTGTATAAGATGTAAACTCATGTATATATAAACTTCACAGCAAACAAATGGTTTATTTCTCTCCTTGGAGAACCTATGCATTATTGTGTCCTATCTGTTGTTTCATTTCAAGTTTTGTACTATTTATTTTCCTGATTTTTTTGCATATCATTTTCCAACATGTTTTTATATAATAAAATCTATAGTCTGCCATATTTTCACTTGTAAATTTTCTAGGTGTTTTTACTTCATGATTTTGATTAGGATAATTCTTCTGTCAATTTTTTTTATTTTGAAGTCAAGCCATCTTTTCTTCTTGGCAGAGAAACATCAATAGACTTTCTTGCATACTATAGCAGTTTTAGATGTTTGTGTTCTATTATGAATGTTTTAAGAATAAAAACACTGGTAGAGAAATGTGTTGGAATGTTTTAATTGACATTGTCTCCCACTCTTGTATACCGGATCACTGATTTATAAGGCAACTGATTAGGAATTACTCTTTCAAGACAATTTACTAGTCTGGTCAGAGAATTCGTACTAATGGAACATGTTTACAGTTTTCAAGAAAACCTTACCATAAAAGACACAAGTGTTGTATAATGATCAGTCTGTCTGTCTGGAGTATATATTTTCTCTTCCCTTGACCCAATCTGGATCATAGTTCACCCACAGAGTGTCTTTGGATGAAGAAACCCTGAACAAGTTTCTAGATCAAAGTTTAAGGTCGCAGCTGACCTGCGCAAAATCATTGTTGGACCATATCTCTCACCTTGACCCAGTGTGGATTATAGTTTACCTAGAGAATGTCTTAGGCACTAGGATGTGTTATGTCTTTGAATCAATTTTTTAGAAAGAGATTAAAACAGACATTTGAAATCAATTTTTTGACCATAGTTTCTTTTCCCTTGACCCAATATTGCTTAGACTTAACCAAAAGACTGCTTGTAGCTAAGAGTATTCACTCAGTGACCTTAAATAAAGCTTCTAGGTACAAGTTCATAGAGATCTCTTTAAAAGAATCCTTGTCTTACAATATTTTCTCTCTCTCCTTGGTCAATCTTGCTCAAACTTAATCAAAAAGACTACCTGTAGGTAAGGGATGTGCAGTGACTCTGAATCAAGTTTCTTTGTCAAGGTCATAACAGACCTGCGTATAAGCCTTGCCTGGACCTTGTGTTATTCCGTTTGCCATATTTTCCTTGTACTACAACCGTAGGCGTAGAGAGGGTATGCAATGATCTCGAAATAAATCATAAATATACTGAAATATGTTCTGACTTGAAACTTGCAGTAAATTCTGATGTAACATAATGTAGAAATAGTGCGCCTGAATGACTTTAAGCTTTTAAAACAAAAAATTTTAACAAAAATATCTAACAAAAAAAAACCAAAACACTAAAAAGTAAAAAAAAAAAAATAAAGAGCATAATTATCATGACCCCGTTTTTGTTACAGTGTATGTATCAAAATAATGAAAATTTAACCGTGAATTTTTAAAATCATTGATGACATATATGCCCTTTAACCTTTTCATGTGACCTTGAAATTCGATGTACATAATGTCTTAACACTTGTGAAGATTATATACAAATTGCAGACCCTTCATATAAACGAATCACAAGTTTGTTTTTCTAAATGATATACTAAATTGCACAAAGATCAAAGGAACACTATTGAAATGTACTGGTTCCAAAATGATCAGAATACGCGGTACCTCGCCAGGTTTTCTGTCTCGAGTAAATGAAAAATATGATTCAATTTTTTTTCTTAAGATAACGGAATGAAATTAACTTTTACAAAGAATTATGCCATTAATTTGTGTATTTAACAAAAATATTACACAACTAATTTCGTACTTCATATCACGCATGTATATCATTTGAATTTTAATAAAAGGTTTTTTCAAGAATATGTTTTGTCTGCTGTCGCCTACATTTATGCTTTAAATGATAAAATATTGTTTAAAGTAAGAATTTTAACAAATCACGTCGTCCGTCTCTCTGTTCTTGTAATTCTGTGTTGGCCTACTTTCACTAGACAAAGGTTTAACGATCCCATGGCTAGCAAAGATGGTGTTTGCCACATTGTGTTGAGTTATATGAAGTACTTTCGTCAGACAATGATGTCATGATCTGATGGTGTGTTATGACCTAATTAATCCATCCTTATCAAGGTCAGATGGTCGAGGTCATTTTAGAGAATATTTTTACCCCCGGTTAGAAAAATTGTTGAGGAAATATAAACAGGATATGTTTTATACATGAAAAAAAGTACGGTGTTTATATTTCATTTGTAATCAGTAAATCAAAGAAATAATGAATTCATCTAAATTTTTGGTGTCTTAGATATAGGGAGGGGAGGCATTACACAACGCACAGTAGTTTATTAATTTTTATTAAATAACAAATATTAAAACATATATATACACATGTAAACAATGTAGAAAAGACGTAGGTTTGCCATTGTTAAGACATTGTAGGAAGATATGTCTGTTATTAAGAGCACGGTTTTATGAAAATTACGTGTTCACATTATCAGAACAAAAGAAAAGTTAAAATGTATGAAACGATATGTATATACGCATATAAAATGATAAAAATCATATATGTAGCTATAAAGAAAATAATGTACATGCTCAAGTGATACAAAACAAATATAATGATCATGTGCGCAATGGACCTTGGCTTTTGTGTCGTTCCCTCAAAACAGCTACCATAATAAACCTTTCAAAAGACTCACAATTTCACCCCCCCCCCCCCCAAAAAAAAAGGAAATTGAATTTTCAAGACATTAAAATGTTTAACAAATTATGAAGAACAATGTCCATTCTCCCTATCGCAATGAACACACTTGTTCTTTATCTCGTTTCTCATTTTCTGAGCAGGTTTTAAGTCTCCATTCTGGAAGCTAAGAACGATGCAAGTAGAATCCAGCAGAGTACTCCCGGGACTTTAGAACCGCTGGTGCTTCTTTCTTCTCTGTCACAACTCTCCCGGTAATCCCCGATACAGGCCGCATACTGGATCACGTGCGCTATGTAGTGCTGTTCATGGACGCCATGAAACAGGTGTGACATGGGACCTTGGGAAAATATCCCGACATCCTCCGCGCTGTGCGTTTCGTATTCTAAAGGAACAGCCGACTGCTGTATGTAGTTATCAGCAGCTTAAAAGTAGAATCAATAAAAATGAGCATTTCAAATCATTTCCGATAGAATTTCTTTCTGAAAGAGGTTTCATGAAAAACTCTACTTTAGCAGTTAGAGGACCTTTACCGGTGTCTACGCCCGTCAAATTTTCTCGATCGGCTTTATATCCAGGACCATTGCCGTACACAAGAGCCGTATACGGTTTTTTGTCTAAAGGTGGTTCAATTCTGGCAGATTCTTCATCAACCAAGCCTGCAGAATAAAATACACTCATAAATATGTTATAGAACATGTCTTTTGTATTGATACAATTGCTCTTTTCGCGTCTTAGAATGGAGAATGTTATACAAAATAAACAAACTTTTTTTTTTCCAGTAAAATTGTGTTCAGACAAGTAACATATCATTTTTCTTTTGCGGTATACCTCATTAACCACAAGAAGAAGAAATGTAGCTAGTCGGATCATCGACAGTTAGTGAATGTATAGAGAATCTCTGGTCGATTCTTATATCAACTCATAAAAAAGGTTTTCAAACCCAAAACAGGATTTCCGCGCTTAGTGTAACCAGCCAATGAAAATGGATGAGAGTGATCTGCAGTTACAATCAGAAGAGTATCTTCTTGACTGGTCATTGATGCAGCTACTTTTACAGCCTCTTCAAATTGAAGAGTTTCTTCTAGTGCTTTCTTAGCGAGACTGTCATGATGAGCTATATCTATCAATCCGCCTTTCATTAAAAGAAGAAAATAAAATATAATTATTATGCGGTCGATTATGAGAAAAACTATATAGAATACCATCGGACGCTTGGATACTGCAATATTTCGGTATAATCATTACCTTCAACTAGTAAGAAGAATCCTTTATCTTTGTTTCTTTTTAGAATTTTTATTGCTTTTGACGTCATTTCTGATAATGAAGGTTCTCCATTTCCGGTCTTGTTGCGCTCTATTTCATATGCCATGTGTGACGTACTAAATAGTCCTAGAAAAAGATATAGATGAAAAAAAAATCCCAATCTTTATTTGTATACTAAGACTAGATCTCAATGGACACGCAAGGCATAATGAACCATTGTGTGTCGCCAAAGATCCTTAACGTATTTTTGGCGACTCTTTTTCCTCCGATTCCACATCATTCGCTTACCTAGGACATAATCAACGTCGTTTACGTCAATACTATCAAAGTCGTCTTTTTTCCACACAAACTTGTGCTTTCTGTTCTTTTCTTTCTGTATATCTAGCCATTCTTCCACCAAGTTATTACCATCGTTTCTTTTATTTACAGTCGTATTTCCTGTTTCTGGGTCAGAATAGTTGGCTGGATAGAAGGCTCTCCTTCCTCCACCTAGGAGTACCTGTGAGAAATAAATAAAATTAACCCCCCCAAAAAATAAATTGGTCGTTTGAAAATTTTTAGCTCACCGAGACGAAGTCGGAGCTTATACGTCCGGACCTGGTTAAAGTTTTTGGAGCAGGTCCTGTATCTAAGTTATTACTTGTTCTGTTGCCACCAAACATGCATGAATGATGCATCTGGGCCTACTTATGGACCTGAAAGACATGGATGCTGAATCTGGGCCATATATTTCAGATGCTGGAGGAGGTTAAGGTGTTTGGAGCAGGCTAAAATGTTTGGGGCAGGTGCCCTTTGATTGCAACATCTAAGTTACTACTGGTCCTAATTTTACCAACCTTGCACGGATGGTGCATCGTGTGATACTGATGCACTCTATAGCCGTGGATGCTGAATCTGAGCCATAGGTTTCGGATACTGGATGAGGTTAAGGTTTTTGGAGCAGGTGCCCTACTACTGGTCTTATCTTCACCAAACTTGCATGGCTCGTGCATCTTGTGATACTGATTCGTTTGACAGTCTTAAATGCTGAATCTGAGCCATAGGTTTTAGATGCTGGGTGAAGTTAAGGTTTTGGAGCTGGTTAAAGGTTTAGGAGCAGGTGCCCTTTGATAGACAGGTAATAAGGAGGTTATGGTTTTTGGAGCTGGTCACATGTCAATTTAAATAGTAGTACTTATTCAAACTTACATGGTCGATTTAACGATGTAAATGAATCACAGAGGTAGCTTCAGATACAGAGAGTGATCTTGATTATCTAGATGCTTAGGCGGTTTAAGATTTTAGAACAACTCAAATTGTGTTAGGGTCTTGGAACTTATTACAAAACGAAGTAAATTTTGTTGATACCTAGTCAGACTTAAACAGTTGATATAACTATGGATGTGTAAATAGAGATAGCTTCAGATACAGAGCTTGATCTCGATTTTCTTGATGCTGGAGCAGGTGTAAGTTTTTGAGTAGTTAAATACATGTTTGATTGTTGGAAAATATTTTGTCCAGACTAACTTTCATACTGTACATTTAACTGGTTTTGAAAAAGAAGGCTAGCCCCAGATACAGGGCCTAATCTCAATCATCAAGGATGCTATGAAAACCTTGTCCTACGTCACTCAAACTTGCTTGATAGATATGATTGTTGATGAATGATTTATATTATCATGATTCCTATTCCTATCGTGGATTCCTAACGACATGATACTGTATCATATAATATGATATTGTATATGATATTGTTGTATCATATGATATGATATTGTATCATGATATCATACTGTTTCATGTAATATACGATATTGATTTATATAGGTGATTTATATAGGTGTTAGATTACCATGAAGTATCACATTTGGTAAAAATGCATATGTATACATAGATATCACAGGAACCAAGCCCGTTTTGACATTAATTTCAATGTAACCATAATTTATGGTTACATTGAAATTATTGTCAAAACGGGCTTGGCCCCTGTGATAGATACATGTGAAATTGCAGAGTTTGGTTTGTACAGTACAATAGAGCAAAATAAAAAGCTCACATTCCTATAACTACAGTGTACATGTAACAGAGGAAACCAGCTCATATTTCTGAAGTTCGATATACTAGTAGGTGTTAAACGTGGCGTGCATATGTAAACCTGTTGTATTAGAACAAATTCTTGTCATGTCTGCGTTTGTATTGCACTAATAATGCACAACATAAATATTTCATTCAGATAAGATCGTCTTTCGTTCTTGCAATTAGTAATACTGTAAATGATACAATCACTTTATGATACAATCCTAAAAACTGTCCTTTTCAGTGGCGGATCTAGGATTTGAAGTTAGAGGGGGCGCCAGTTTTAGGCAGGGGTCTGGGTCTAGGGCAAAGCCCTAGTGGGGGTCCAGGGGGCGAAGCCCCCGGAAGCTCCTGGATTCTAGAGATTTTGTAGGGTAAAAATGAAGTCTTCAAATTTAGACTTTTGTGATATTTCTTCTCGTGAGTATACTTAAAAGTAAAACAATTGTTTGCAATTTTTAAAGGTTTGGAGATTTAAGACCTGCAGTAATCCCATCCCAAACCTCTCCCTTGGGAAATGTAAAGAAACATTTTCTTTTATTTTTATGGGGGTCCAGGGGGCGAAGCCCCCCGGAAGCTCCTGGATTCTAGAGATTTTGTAGGGTAAAAATGAAGTCTTATTTAGACTTTTGTGATATTTCTTCTCGTGAGTATACTTAAAAGTAAAACAATTATTTATAATTTTAAAGGTTTGTAGATTTAAGAATTGCAGAAATCCCATCAAAACCTTATGCCTTGAAGAAATATAAGAAACATTTCCTTTTTTTCCTTACGAATGGCTGTAAATTAATCATTCTAAAAAATCTAGTTCAATGGGACGATGTAAATGAAGTTTAAAAAAGATAACGATGCCAGCTTGTATCATAATAAAAAAGAAAGAGTAGTTAAAAACACAAGCTAGTACAACCAATTACTTATAAGTGGGTAACTGGTCACATTTGAACCCAAGGAGAGCGTAACTAAAATGGGCTTTCTACTGTACGTTACACCACTGAACCAACGGGTTGTCTTCATACTACTCCGTTGAAATTAGTCTTATATAGAGAAATCCCATGAGTTTCCAAAAAGTAGACGATTAAAACTCGCAATTTGTCGATTTACTTTGCAGAAGGAGTATGATTTAACTTTACTTTGACAATTTTAGGGGGCGCCGGGTGCGCCCCCCCCCCCCCCCCCCCCCCCTTTGAATGCGCCACTGCTTTTGAATCTTTCTAAGACATAGATTTTTATAAGATAGATAACGTTATGAAAAAAACAACCCTTAACGTACTTGGATGTCGCTGTTGTTGTGGATTAGCTGATAGGCAATATCCCGACACTTTCCGCGTGCGTCATCAATGACGTCAACATCCGACTCCCAGTTCCTGTGAGCTGAGTGGGCGTAGGTGGCGGCCGGAGTCGCGTGAGTCAGCCTCGTGGTGGTGACCACTCCAGTGGACTTACCTACATTTGTCAAACCATTATTTGCGATAGCAATAATTTATAGAAAAAAATTGCATGTTTCTGTTCGTGTATCATCGTTAGAAAATGGCGTCCTTCGTTTACACACCTTCACTGAGGGCTTTCCTGAGAACAGATATCACTTTCCCATCTTCTCCGAGCTCTAACAGTTTATCACAGCCTTCACCCGGGACAGCGTCCGTGACCCCAACAGTTTTGTAATTGACCTTGACCCCGCCTAGAATGGCGGTCGCCGTTTGGGCGGAATCAGGAATCTGTTTGTCCGCACCATATATCTAAACGAATAAAACACGAGCAGTTGTCATACGTGTCATATGCAGTATTACTTGTCTTTGATTTTATAACAGTTCAGGTACAAACCGGAAGTGAAACAGTGTTTGGACCTAAACACAAATCATCACCGCTGACAAGACTTAGTACTTGAAAATAATCGATAAATTCGATGTAATGTATTCAGAAGCATTTTTTTTAAAGGAAACATATTTATAATTACCTTGAAAATAGTCAGGTTTTAAATGGTACAATAATTTAGATATTTTTTGTAGTCATATGTATTCCTGCGCCATAGTAATCTCGACCAGACGCTCGGTTGTCTCCGTAAATCTCCGACAAGGAGAAAGTCTTGTCGGAGAACTAAGGAGACAGTCGAGCCTCTGGTTAAACATGACTAGAGTTCAATATAGCTTGGATCCATATAATTTCCAGAAATATTTCGGTTACTGATACATATTTGATGGAATTACTCATATCCTTATAAAATATTACACAACATGATTCATATGGGGTTTTCTCGGAATTCTTGTCAAAAGAGCCCGAGAATTCATATTAGAAAAAAATGTGTATAATTCAAACACAGTTAAGAAACTACTTGCCATGCGAAATCGCATATTGTTGATTTTAAAATAAATAAATCGATATATAATCAACTCCCGTCAGTACTTCAGTACTTTGATTACTATAAGATAATTCTTAGTGAATACCTACTCAACATAAAGGGTGTGAGTTGAAACTGAAATAAAACAACTTCATTATGTAACTTGGTAGAATCTGTTCTCTAAAAGCCTCACTTTTGAGAAGGCAGCATATGGAAACTTTTCCCACTCTAGCACAGTTTCTTCTCCAGTTTTGTTGTTTTTTTGGCCCCGGTATATCCTTGCAGCATTGAGCGTGGAAACCCCCAGTCCATCTCCAATGAAAAGGATGACATTTTTTGCCACTCCGGTGTTTGGTTTCATCTTGATAGCGGATGTCAGCGTGTCTTTGGCCATCTGGTTCCAATCCTCATGACAAAGCCCTGCATTTTCAGGAAATCTATTTCTTGTTCTTCATTATATCAGTGCTGTATACCTTAAAAGTGTAACCCCCCCCCCCCCCCCCACACACACACACACACACACAACCAAAAAAAAATTAAAAAAAAAAAAAAAAAAACCAAAAAACCAAAAAAAAAAAACTTACTCACAGACTCAACTCGCACTCAAACAAAAAGTAAACAAAAAGTTATTCAGATTGATTGAAGGGTAAGTTTTTCTATTCTTAACCTGCTCTTTGTCTATTTAAAAGTGTTTTGAAACTACTTTATTTTACTTCATACCATACCATACATAATGCATACAAATACAATGATATGATAATAATAATATGAATAATGTGTAATGTGTTTTTTGTTCATTTCATGATAAGACAAAAGCCAACTACTGCGGTAAATGAGTTTTATGGCAAACGTAGATATTCCAATGTAATATTAATGATAGGTAGCCTTCTGCAATATTCCAGTCATAGCTTTATTATTGGTTTTTGAAGCATTTAAATGCTTTGCTGCATGCCCATTCTATTACAACTTTTAAACTCTTCTAATCGTGCCAACTTTTGGAGGTTTTTTTTTACACTAAAAGCAAGTTTAAGGTCAAGATCTAGTAAATGAATGATGCCTACAAGTTTATGAATTTCAGGATATAAATTCTTTCAGTGATGCTTCATAACAATAGCTTTGTTTGATAGGGTGTATCGGGCCTTAAATTTTTGGTAAACACAATGAAATATCATGTTTTTAACATTCAAATTCTATGTAACATGAAGGAAATAAATACCGAGTTTTGTCCATTCCTCACTAATGAAATATATCTAGAATGCCTACTTTATGATAGATTTGATCACGCCCCGACCGAAATTATCACCTCATAATATTCAAAGAATGATTCCTTATTACTTATATTTATATAATTTTCAGCAGTTGTACGATCAAATATTATAATATTAATTATGCAAACCCTGTTTGTGCCCCCCCCCCCCCCCAACAATACGTCTTTTGAATTTATTGGGCTGTATAGTACAAAATCGATTCGTAGTGTTATTACAGAGAGAGAGACACTGGAAAATGTAAATATTAACATATAAATGCTGGACTTTTAATATTAAATCCCAGTAAATGCGTCCCAGAAAATAACATGGTTTAAATATAGTATATATAGTCCGATTCGCAGGGAACTCTCTCCTTGTATGCTATGTAAATAAAATTCTAGCACCTCAAACATTAATATTCCAATAGAAAGTCCCGATTATACAGTCACCATTTTATGTCTACAGCATATGCATATATAGGCATGAATAATTTAATTCTGGTTGTAAAGCGCTTAATTCTGATTGGCTTAAAAAATTATCTAATAAAAAGAATGTTGCCTACGTCATAATAAAACTAACGTCAAAAACGTATCAAACCACATGACGTTACGTTTAAATTTTGTACAATTTGATGTCATTTTAAAGGTCAAATGATTGTTTTTAACTACAATTAATAGCAAAAAATTAAATTATAAGCAATGAATTCAATATTTATGATTAGTTTTATACGATATAAAATGATTTGGAACAGTTTACGCTTTTTTATAAACCGTTTCGCGGTTTATAAAGCGTAAACTGCCCTAAACCATTTTATATCGTATAAAACTAATAAATATCGAATTCATTCCTGAAATAAAATGGGTTGGAACAGTTTACACTTTCTAATAAACCGCTTCGCTGTTTATAAAACGTAAACTGCCCCAACCCATTATATATAAGTATAAATGGTTAGCCATTTGATTCATTAATTATTTCAATAATACACAGATGAATTCCGTAAAACGTTGTATAAAGAAACAGGTAATCAGTGCACGATTGCGATAGAACAACTGCAAATGAAAGGTTCTGTAACAACAGTGATCATGGATTCAACGTATGATCGCCAAGTCCTGGCAGATGCACAATACAGTTTCCATCTGTATCTGGTACAATGTGTTATCTTCATCAATGCCTCAACCAAAGCATTAAGCCTGTCTAGAAGCCATTGTTCTTGAGTAACAATAAGAGCAAAGACAGGAAAAATCATCAGGACAACCACAGAAAAACGGTCTGATCTCATGTAAAACTCAACAATATTGACATTGATGAATTTTTTTTCATTTGTTTGGAACACAACATATGTTTTTTGACATCTTTAATATCCAAGATGAATATCTGCTCAGTGCATCTCTTTAATTATAGTGCTGAACATCGCCCTTGGCTTGATCCATTATATATATATAATGATTTTTTCTAGGAATATTAAAAATCTGCATTATGGAATATATTTAGCAACCTATTGTTTGTACAGGATGACCATGTAACTTTGCTTTAATTTAAGTCTTTAAATGACTTTTCTCAGAAAAAAAAATTGACAATTGAAGTTTATCAACCATAATTGTTTTTGTGAAGCTTTTACATAAAAAAAAATGCAGCTTATATTGCTCTAAGTAGAGAACGATACGTATGGGGTAAGGGACCTTCCCTGTAAATTTTTCAGGGTTTTAGACTCGCTGAAGAAATATATAATTTAAAAAAAATAATTAAGAATCCATTGTAATCTTTTAAGACTATATGCATATGCAGAAAAGTAAATGTTCGATACATGTCCAATACCACAAAAACACACCCACGGAAAGTGTCTACTTTGTTTTTGTTTCTGTATCGGACACCTAATTTTTTCGACAATACGAGATCAGTGGCTAACAATTCATCATTTTATTCATTTTATCTGGCAAACTATGAATCTAGGTCTATAAAGCATAATTGCTAAGTTTAATAGATTTAATAATAACCGATGACAACTTGTCTGATAAAAATATGACAACTGTGCAATATTTTCCTGACTTCTCATTTGAAATATTTTTTTTTCAGATGTTATTAAAGATTACTTCAAGGAAGGTGACAATCATTATACATGTGTCCTGATCGAGGAAAGGGTGGGGCTAAAAGGGCAAAACGCCCTGTTATAGCAAACGATGCCGAAGTACAAAGAAAATATCATACACAATTTTCTTTAATAGTGAAAGTCCTGTAGTTGAAGTTGCTATTCCAAAAGGCCGATTAATCACAGGAAATGTACACAAAAATCATGTGCTGAAGAAAGTTAAGAAGCATTACAAACTGAAGAGACCAAAGTCTGGAATTCACAACATTCGACTTCTTCATGACATCGCCCCAGCACATAAACCCCAGATTGTGAGATCATTTGTTTGGAAAAAGGAAAGGTTTATGTTTTGCCCCACCCTCCCTATTCACCCGACTTGTCTTCCTGTGACTTTTTTCTTTTACCTAAATTAAAAAAGCACCTGTCAGGAAAAAGATAGGCGTCCAGGAATGCTTTGGGTTCTGCCATTTATCAGTACATGAATATCATTCCTAAAAAACATTACATGTATATAAATGCATTCAAAACTTGGATAAATCGGTTGAAATTATGTGTGTCTGTTAAAGGAGAGTATTTTGAAGGTAAACATTAAAAAAAAATAACAAAATATATCATATTGTGTTATTTTTGTAACAATGTTGACATTATTTATTGAACGCCCCTCGTACATATTCACAAGGTAAACAAGAGATGTTTGTGAAACACTTATGCCCCCCTCCATTGGAAACATCTGCGAAGAAAGTGAATGGAAAATGCAAATAATTGGAATTTTTCTAAGTCCAAAGAACATAAATCTGTCAAACATTGTTGGATCGTACCCAAAATAAAACTTGACCTAGATATTATTAAGATAAATCTGTATACTATATTTCATTTCAATATGTGCAACCTCTGCGAAGAAAATGAACGGAAACTGCAAACAATTGGAATTTTTCGAAGTCCAAGGGGCATAACTCTGTCGAAAATGGCTCAATTAAACCCCTTATCGAACTTGACCTAGATGTTATGATAAATCTGTATACCAAAATTCATTTTAATATGTGCAACCCCTGCGAAGAAAATGAACGGAAACTGTTGGTGGACCGACCGACCGACAGAGAGACAGAGGGACAGCAGCCAAGCAATATGCCATCCCTTCTTCGAAGGGGGGGGGGGGGGGCATAAAACTATGAAAGAAAGGATCCTTGAGAGGGACAGTTGTTAGGCGATGCAGTTTATGTCCTACTTGGTTAATAAAAATACCACGAGTTGTTTTTGATTTGTAAATTGTTGACCTACGTGGGCTAATGAGGAAGCTTTTTAATTACTGTTTATCAAGTTGGCTGAGAATCCCTGGGGTTCTCTGTTTAATATATCCCATTGAGCTAATCAATGTTAATACAATTATTCATTGTATTTAAAACTATTTCGACTCTGCACAGTTATTTTTCAAAGTGCGTTAATATCCACGATATCAATGCACTTTGAAATAATTTTTTTAAAAGTGTGTTGGCTTGGGCCCAAAATTAACTCACTTTGAAGGAAAAAAATTCAATTGCGTATTTTCTTTTAAAGTAACTGCGTTGTAACAATGCATTAAATATTTTGCTGCATGCATATTCTATTACAAATTTAAAACACGTTTTAAAAAGACGTGAAAATCGTGCCGATATTGACAACGTCCACTTTTTAAAGTTCATTTTTGTGGGTTTTTGTGTGCTCTAAAAACAGTTTAAATTGAATCGTAGATGCGTCTCGGAGACCTCTCTTTGCATGCTTTGTACATTGTATATGTAAATTCTGTTAGCTCAGACATTAAATATTTCAATATAAAGTCCTGCTTACAGAGCCATCATTATATCTTTATAGTATATGCGTAGGCATGGGTTCAGTTCGGTTTCAGTTTATTTCACTCAAAACCATAAAATGGTACATGAGGTACATGAACAAAGATAACATATTTACATCTGTGGGGTGAACAAACAATTTGATTTTTTGTAAAAAACAAACACAGTTTTCTTAATGTCGTATAGTCCGAAATATCTGACGTTTTCCTGGCTTTTTTAACGATTTTGATATTTTACATGCCAGGAAAACGTCAGAACCGGCGCCATTACGAAAACTGGGAATTCGCCGCCTCCAACTGGAGGCGGCATTCTCGGCTCGATTTTACATATTTACGAGTGGAATCAAATGTTTCACTCACAACTAATTAATAAAAAGATGATTTTGCTGCTCACTAATATCGTTTTTATGGGTCCTTACATCCCATAAACAGGCTGTTGAACACATTCTATCGAACTGTTGAGATTTGTTTTGATTTCGTGCATTTTTGAAATCTCGCGAGAAAATAGGTCAACAACACTATTGTTTATCAGTGTGATTACCAAAATGTGCACTAAAATTATATTTTAAGCTGTATTATTAAGTTTAAATATATATCTATTTAAAATCGAGCCTAGAATGCCGCTTCCAGTTGGAGACGGGGGATTTCCAGTTTTCGTAATGGCGCCGGTTCTGACGTTTTCCTGGCATGTGAAATATCAAAATCGTTAAAAAAGCCAGGAAAACGTCAGATATTTCGGACTAAATGTCGTATAGATATTTGAAGTCATAATTTCACAAAACTTTTTAGTGTTAGGAGAAGAACATTAAACCGACTTGGTATGTTATATAACGCATTACATTCTAAAATAAAATGAAATTCATCGCCAATTTTGATACAATTACATAAGTTATAATAACGTTCACTTCTTTGAACACTACTCCACCTTCAACATGAAGTTGATGATTGGTAGTCCTAAATTTAACTAATATTTTTTCTTAATTTACTGGGTAACAAAAATAAGTATCGTTCGTATTCAAAACTTGTTTTATAAACTCTATATATAACCCCCCTTAGGCGATTCTTTAATATTGAATGAAGAACACATAAATGTATTCCGTGAAACTTCATACTATTGAACAAACACGGATGTTAATTTGAGAAACAGGTTTTCAGTGAATGATCAGTGAATGATCGCGATAGAACAGCTGTAAATGAAAGGGTCTGTAACAACACTATAATAAGAGATTCAACTTATGATCGGTAAAGTCCTGGCAGACGTACAATAACGTAGATACTACAGTTTCCATCTTCTACGCTGCTCAACCAACGTATTAACAATTTCTTTCATATGCATGTCTGGAAAATCATCGGGATCGACAACCAAAGAACAACGCCCCAGTCGTAAGTGATGTAAAAGTATGTCATTTTTATATGTAAAAGTAGGTCATACAATATTATGCCTCAGTAATTTTCAATATGGCATATAATAGTAAATATATAAAACTCAACAATATTGACATTGATGAATTTTCATTATTAGAATTAAGCCATGCATATTTCTTCTGAATAGTTTACGTGTGTTGAACATTCCCAAAATATAGTTTTCTTTACATCTAAAAAAAAATAACTTACCAAAAATAGGCAGCAACGCAACAAATACCCCTCGCAGCATTTTGCTTACTAGGGCGATCCACAAGCCAAGGGTATTTAAATAGTTAAACTAACACACAGAGCGGAATGCAACAGGTTCACTGTGCTAGAAAGTCATTTGTTTGGAACATCATAGATTTCTCGACACCTTCAATAGTCACGGTTAATATCCGTTCACGTCCACTCTTAAAGGGTAGAATGCGGGTACTGCGCTTATCACGTGATTACGCTGAAGGTAATTACATATCCTAAGCTTAATCACTCTGAACACTGCAGTTCCTTGTTTAGTACTGGGATAATATTGAATAACATAAGTCTACAGTCACAGTAATGTGTTTATTATTTAATTAATAACCATTTCTTTGTTTAATGACCGGACCCTTTTTTTATTCCCAACACTCATAAAAGAAAAGAATGTTACTTCTATATTTGTCCATACGTGAAAACCTTCACTTATGAGAATACTTAATATTTATTATACAAGAGTCACACGACAGGTCGTAATTGTGAAAATTCACAATTGTCATTAAAAGTAGCTCCTGTCTTGTTGACCTTCTTTTCTTATGCCAAAGTTGAGGCAGTTTCCGTAGTGTCTCTGATCTTTGTTGCCCTGCTATAGTAATCTGCTGTTTTTGAGTCTGACCATCCTACATGTGACATCAGCTGTCGAGAACCAACATCCGACGATGCTAATGTCACTGCACATCCTGCCCTTAAACTGTGCAGAGTTTCTCCGTCATCCAACCCTAATATCCTCAAATAATATTTTAGCCTCTCATAAATGGATGAATAAGAAATAGGAGTATCCAACACTATGCCATTTTCTGAAACCGTCCAAAATAGGTATCCGGTCTTTAAGTCAATTCCCAAAGATTTCGACCCGGAGAGGTAGGCTTCCAGTCCAGCTATTGGGCATGTGAGATTGTCTGAATATCGCATTATCGCAAACGTATTCGTTTTCCCCGTCACCCCCTCTCAAAGTTTTTCCGAACGTGTGCCTAAACACAAATCCAGAATCATCAGGAAGGAATCTTATATCTTGCGTAAGAAAATTCGATATATCAGATGCTCTATCGTCTGCAAAGAACTGTAGCTTAAACATTGCTTGATCTCTAAGCAGTGTATACTTATTCCGAGGCGTCAGGAAATCCTTAAAAGAATGTAAACGATTCCGTATATAAGCCGATATCGAGTTTAGCTTTCCAACGAACATTGGTTTTGCTTGTGTTGGTACGATTCTGGCCACTGGTTCACCCTTTTCTCCAACAATAAATGAATCGACACAATGGTAGTTCCGAAATGGTTGCCAGACAGGTATAGGGCTAAATAGCGGTGCAATGAATGTACATCGTTTGACCTTTTGCTCTAGTAAGTATCTTAAAACAGGGAATATCAACGCAAATGAGGGAAAAATATATGGGTTGCGTTCCATCGATAAATTTTGAGCAAAAACATTAACTCCTGATAACGATGGAGATTTGTTTTTAGAAAAGTATCTTAAAGGAACGCCGTCAATAGAATGATGCACATTGGACTCGGAAGCCATCAGATCGACAGAATGAGGGCCAAACACAATGTCAACTTTACGCGCAGATTTCTCACTTAGAGTAGTTTCTATCATGTCCATTTCCCGAGACGGTCTATCAGCAGGATTTCGTTTGGGTGGTATATAATGCATTTGCAGATCAATATTTTTCTCAAAAACAAGTTGGAAAATCTGTTTCATGATTCCGTTCAATTGGTTGTCCCTTCCTCCTTGATTTTGCTACGCACACTGGACCGCTTGGTTGTCCGTAAGTAAGTCCACACGGTGGTTTTGAATTTCCGTTCCTAGAGACTGTAGTGCTTTTAAGGCCGCTTCGGCTTCCTTATGGTGTATAGGTCAAGTGTCGTTTGGTTTCCAGTAATCTCCGAATGAAGCTCCCTCGTTTTCACCCGACAACAATGATACACCATATCGTTAGGAGGACGCATCCGTCGCGAGGGATAGTTGATAATGACACTCTGGTCTCCATTTTAAATGACCATGCCAATCGTCTACGAATCTCCAATGTTCTATTTCTGTGGGCAATTCTAGTGAAATTTGAATACATTTGCTATTTTTTTTTGACAAACCGAGATCGCTCGATTGATTTCGCGTGTGTAGAGTTTTGATGCAGGGATGGCTAAGTGTATTGAAATGCATTTTCCCGCAAATCGTTGGAGGGTGGTAAGATCTGTACTTTGCAGGAGGAGAATACTTTCTTTTAAGATTTTAAATTTTAATTTCTTTTCCGTAGGCAACATGTAAGCTTGTCTCTCAGAGTCAATAATAAATCCTAAATATTTTACACTCGTTGACGGAATCAATTGGCATTTTTGTAGAGCCAACGTATACCCTAGTCTTGTAAGGATTTGCAAAAGGATGTATACATGCTCGTGACTCCCCCTAGAAGTGTTAGAGGCATTTTTAGAAGGGCGAAATATCAGAAGGCGGTCGTCAATATATTGAATGTTATCTATGTTCAGGTGCCTAAGATATGTTGTTACTTGCATTCCAATTGTTTGATAAATGAATGGGGATATCTTCCACCCGAACGGAAGTGTAGTAAACGTAAAGACCCAGCCCGCAAATTGTAAGCCAAAATATGTCTGGGACGTACAGGATAAGGAAACATGGTCGTATCCCGACTTCTCGTCACAACTAATCATGCTAGCGCTCAGATTCACCATGCGATGAACATCCTTTAATGTGTCCAACTTGAAAGGCGTGTCTTTCATATCGTTCGTCATGACAAAGACGGGGTTTTGTAGGGCATAATTACTCGCGGCATTTCACATTCTCCGTGTTTCCCTGGCAAGCGAAGTGAACCGTTTTTTAGTTTTTCGGAGATTTCACCTATGATAAAATCAGTAAATATTTTACATACAGCAGAATTCACAAAATGTCGCGTAACTGGGGTACTTGAGTCATACGCATATCCCTTAAAGTTTCCTTTAAAATGTTGGAATTCGAAATATTCGCCAATGTCGACCTTATTTTTTATCCAGTTTTCTACTTGCACTTTATCATTGGTATCGTTTACATCAAGTATAGACTGTCACTTATTGGCATTATCGTGTAGCTGTCCAACAACAAAATGCTCTGGATTCCGAATAGGTAAATGTGAATGTAAGTGAGCAGGACATCCATCATGTGCCACATCCTCTGCGGAAGGGAAGACTGCGTCTTGAGGCAAGTCTCCCCCGATAGTTATCCATGCGGGATCATGCCGTACCTCTCTTACCACAGCTGCCGCGTCAAATTCAACATTCTGTTCCCATGCGGGCAGCTGTCCAATCGACGTTCATTCGACCGTTGCATTCTGAAAGTAAGTAAGGCACGAGTTCAACGTGAGCCCACAGGACAAGCACGGAGGAAACAAGGCCCCAAGTCACAGTCCTCGTGATTTACTACTAGAGAATTAGTATCTCCGGACTGATCATATGAACCTTGCAAGCAATAACGTTAACATGTCATCAAAATCTTAATCTCATTAATTATGCAATCGTTAAGTGATGTTTTAATTCAAAATAAGACTTACAAAATCAAGAAATTTTCCACACACAATAACATTTTTCTTAATAACGCAATACTAGTATTCTACACTTTGTAACTACTGTTCATATAGACTGCTATTAATTCATTACCCCCCCCCCCCCCCCCCCCCCCCCACACACACACACTTGCGAAGGAAACAATTTTATAAACACGCGAACATGAATGTCATTTTTGTTGTTTGATCGCTTTCAGTATTGTGCAGTCCTTTATAAGGTGCCCCATTCCAACAGGCATGGCCCAAGCTGTCGGGGGGAGCTAAGGGAAGACGACTGCCTCCGCCCATAAAAGGGCTTGTTCTGGTGCATTCCACTGTACGCGTATGGATACCCATACGGGGGAAAGAACACGGTCATTTGGTTTGGCTGGTAGATATTGGACAGAGAGGATTGCCATTCATGTTTTTGTTTTTCGGGGCTTCCTCCTTCTCTTGGTCTTTCTCTTTCTTGCATTTTAAGAGAGCCTTCGTAATAATGTCCGACGCTTTGCCCCCCAGTACAGTGAGTGCAAGAGACATTTTGTTTATTCTGCCCCTGGTTCCGGGTTGCCTTTCGTGCTAGTTCTTCAAACGTCTCCGGCGTCCTCGTGTCCGAGGGACCTAGCTTTTGCGGCTAATTCCTCCAAGGTGAGGAGCAGAGGAGCTTCGCTGGGTTTGTTTTTGGGATGCAATTAAGCGTACCTTTAGTTTAAGGTCTTGAATGTCATCCTCTTTTTCAGTCTTCCTCTTCTTCTTTTTATGTCCTGTGTCCATGATTTTCATTCTTCTCCTTATCATCTGCCTCTTCATCCTTAAGAAATTCATATATTGTATATTTTTTATCGAAATGAAAAAGGTTCAAGATCTATTTGCCTAAAACATGCATGTATATAAATTCATACACTTTAGATCTAAACATCAATTTAAAATATTTTATTATTGAGCGTATCTTATGTAATGATAACTAAAATAATGAGAACACAGCCAATTCCTTAATCTAACATTGTTATATATAATTCTAAACAGTTGATATATGAACCTTGTTGTCCTCAACTAGTTGTTGCCCTTCCGTTGCATCGGTTTCATTCGCCAACAGGATTGTAAAGTGAAGCAATGTCTTCAGATTCACTGTAGACATGTCCTTTCCGGACATTTTCAAAATATCTTCTGCAGACTCATTAGTTAGTTCCTTAAATTTGCTAGCTAATTCCGCATCTGACAACTCCTCTAACCCCATATTCGATCTCAGTTTTGCACAGATTCATTCTCTGGCCAGCATAATTCTTCATCTAACCACTGGCAAGATATTCCTTCCTACTAAGGAGTGTCTCTTTTTTTTAATATAGGTGGTGGTGGCATTCTTTTATTTTTCTAAAAATTGAAATAATTAAATTTACTAGAAACAATTTCACACCAGCAAACTTAAATGAAATGACCACCACAAATAAATCTTATAAAATAAATAATTTAACAACTTAATTGCCTGGTTTTTTTTTTGTTGTTGTTGGTTTTTTGGGGTTTTTTTTAATGATAAATCGACTCTTCTTTGTAATTACCCTCCCCCCTTTTTTTTGGGGGGGGGGGGGGGGCGTAAACTCTGCTGCCACTAGGCCATTACTTAAACATTAAACATGCCTTATCCGTATCATTAATCAATCTGATATTAATATGTGTCAAGTCACTGAAACCCTCATTAAGCCTGCAGTATTAATTACCAAACTTCGGCTAATCACTAAGGAGACACATCTTGACTGCCCTGATTATTCATCTCATTCATTCATTCATTCATTGTGAACTCAAATGCCTCATTTTATACATGTATAACATAAAAATACAACACGGCCGGCACCGCCAATAATATTTATATATAGCTGATTGCCATTTCCATAGGGCCGCGGCCAAACCACCTTGTTTTTTGTTTTTGTTTTGTTTTGTTTTTGTTTGTTTGTTTGTTTGTTTTTTGCCACCTTGGCCAATTATAAATTATACCATAAGTCACCACGGCTGTAATTTAAAGGCCACCACGGCCAGAACCACCTTGGTTCTAAAATATGAGTAGAATAATATATTCACCTTCCTTGTCTGTATACACGTCTGCTTGATCTCGCCCCTCTTCTTTAATGATAATTAGTACTGCGCTTATCACGTGATTACGCTGAAGGTATGTTTACACTGTAGATGGGTTCTATGTACAGCGATGATGTCTATAAGCGCCTAGCCAAAAACTGGAATGTTAGAAAAGGGCGTATATATGTTAGGATCGATTTTCGAAATACCCGCTTCCTTTTGAATCAGCAACAGATGTTTGCTATAGGACTACAGTTTTTGTGTGTTTATATATATATATATATATATATATATATATATATATATATATATATATATGTGTGTGTGTGTGTGTGTGTGTGTGTGTGTGTGTGTGTGTGTGAATGCATCATTGCTACAACTTTTCCCCCCAGAATGAATTTCTATTTGATTTTACGGAACAACTCAATGATACACGAAGTCAACTTTGTTCAACTTTGTAAAAGACCTCACAGGTGTGATATTCAAGTTCAAGTTCAAGTTCAGTTTATTCTCTCAAACCAAATAATTTGGTACATGAGGAACATACATATAGAATACACAAAAATACAAATCGTCAGAGGTATATACATGCAGGTACATTTTCATACAACAAAAATATGAATAAAAAAGGACATATCATAGAATCAATACTTCTATAAGACTATGGTATAAAGGATCAGAATAGGAAAACAACTAAGGGGAACCGACAGCATCGAAAATATTTGAAATAAATACTCACAATTTTCTTATAGATTTAGGATAACAATTGGTCATGAGTTCAGAGAACTTATATTCAAACTGTTCCACGGAGCTTAATACATGTATTTATTTATAGAGTCCAATTTTACCGCAATTAGTACATCATTCTGCGTCTAGGTGATAATTATTTACCATCTTGCCATGAGAAATCATTTTACTTCAATGCACAATGGTTGTTTCTGAAATGGTCAAGCAATCCCAAAAGACATGACATATGACATAATGTGAATTATGATGCACATTCGTTTAACTTTTCGCTACTTTATATTTCACTATCATCCACGTTTTACAAGAAACATTATTCTTTAAATCTAAATTTAGCTCTAGATCAGATTCATCTGCTTTTAAATATTCAAGTTTTTTTTTTTAATATCAGTTTAAGGCAACGAACTTTGTAAGGTTCTCTTTATACAAACTAGCATTAATATCTTTTTTTTCCTTCACCTCTTGATTTAGTTTCTGAATATTGGCAAATTGCGCTAAACGAAGAGGACAAAACATAAAACCACAGTTATTGCCCCTGACAACTTGAATCAATATCAAAGACTGCCTTTGGGACTTGTCAATGCACCTGCAAAATTTTAATTGGTTATAAATATGATTTACTAGTACCCAAAGGGAGTCTTACGTGAAAACATTAATATTGTTTCAAATAGGTTAACATCGGTGATTTCATTGTATGGTCATATAACTTTGAAAATTATTTTAAAACATCTTAATCTTGTATTTCAACATCTACGAAAAGAAAATGTAGCACTGAAGCCATTACAATGTTTGTTCCTTTTCAAAACCAGGAGTTACGTATTTAGGGGACATTGTATCTCAAAACGGAATAAAAATGAATCCAACGAAAATTTACGGTGCAATATTTATCACGTTATATTTACTTTTTCCAGTGTCTCTGTCAGTGATAACACTACGAATCGATTTTGTACTATACAGCCCAATATATTCAAAATACGTATTGTTTGGAACGCAAGCGGGTTTGCATAATTAATATCATAATATTTAATCGTACAACTGCTGAAAAGTATATGAATATAAGTAATAAGGAATCATTCTTTGAATAATATGAGGTGATAATTTCGGTCTTGGCGTGATAAAATCTATCATAAAGCCCTGCGGGCTTTATTGGATTTGATCACACCCCGACCGAAATTATCACCTCATAATACTCAAAGAATGATTCCTTATTCCTTAAATCTAAATATTCAACAATATTTCTCAGTGTTCTGAGGTTCGATAATTTGTAAAGGGTTTTTCTAGAGGGTAACATCAGGTTGACATGCGCCATTGCATCTATTAACAGTACAAAGTTCTGTTAAGAGATACCATATGGACAGTTTTGCAGGGATGCCAAAAACATGGAAAGTTACCAATAGGAATTAATGGCTACAGATTCAGTGTCGTAATGGTCTGATATCTTGCTAAATGCAATGAAAACACAAGGGAGCAACTGAAGTTAATTGCATTTTTATTATAAAAATGATAGTTTTACCAACAAAGTAATGTGGCTTGTGAACGCATAATGTCTACACTGCGCAGGTTGCAAAATGAACGAAGCAAAAATAGGATGTGATTTTACCAAGCATTTTTAAAAATGGTATCTTGTGTCATCTTGTAAATTTTGAATTTACTGGGTGGGTGTAGAAATACAAAATTTACTATGTTGTAAATTTTGTGTTTAAATAAATAAAAATAATATAGTATAATGTAATATCAACGTAAAAGACGTACAGAAATTAAAGAAAGATATGACAAACGAACTAAAATTTTAATAAAGTTATGAACCGCACACCAGGGATTCGAACCTAGATGTGAAGAACTTATCTGCTCCGAGTCTGGAATTTAGTTCATATCAACATAATTCCTGTCACAGATCTAGACAATGGCGTGTAAGATCATTAGTTTGAATTCTGTTGCATTTTAATTTAAAATAGGTAAGGGGGATTGCAGCGTATAGTCCGTTTGTAAAAAGGGAGGATTTGGAAACAGCTCTCTGCCTGCTATCTTTATACAGATTGGAATAAGGGCAACTACCCATGTAGATATATATTCTATCCAGTATAAACACCTAGACAGAGTCATTGCCAGGTGTGAAGTTCAAAGTTTCGATCCCCTGGTTAAAATATAATATAACAAATAAAGATGTTGGTTTAAATTTTTAAAAGAATTACTGCGGTAGGTCTGCCACCATTCCCACCCAGAAAACTACAATGTGATTGTGATGCCGACCAACACTGTCTGTGAAGTTGCGTATTATAAAGAATTTTCAGATTATAAAACTTTTAAAAGTATTTTGAAATGATTCATTTTAAAGCATAGCAAAACGACATATCCCCAAAAAATCTTGATTACCGATTAGTATAAGCGCAGAAGAGATTTGATGATATGGGGAGGGGGGGGGGGGGCTTGTTGAAAACTGTCAAAAGTAGTCATAATAATGATTCCTGCCAAACCTCCACCTTCTCTCTCTCTCCTCTCTCTCTCTCTCTCTCTCTCTCTCTCTCTCTCTCTCTCTCTCTCTCTCAATTTAAAGTAACCAAGTGTTATGTAGATTTTAATTTTAGCTTGTGCTTTCAAACTTTGCATGTTTATGTTTTTGCATAAGTTACTTCATATGATTTTCGCAAAATATGATTACATGGACGAAACATGTACCAGATTTACCTGCCCTGATAACGAGTGATCATGAAGTTATTTTTATTGTAATGGTTAAGTTAGAAAATTACTCTATACTCACACGTTACATAAACTTTGATTATCATCGTGAGTATTATCAAACTTCGTGATCTCCCGACATAATTTTCTTATCTTTTGTTTCACAACAATACCTTACACTGCATTGACCAACATGGCCCTTTTAATATTTCTGGCTCCAGTTCTTCTAATTTCAGGTTTGTATCGTTTTAAAAAACATCGAATGTACATTTTTAAGAGGGGGTTATGCATTAAGCTAGTACATATATTATGGACTTTATTTACAGTGGTCAGTGCCCAGTTCTTTAATTTCAACACGTGTGCCAGTATTCTTAAAGAGGATTGCTATCGATATGGCAGTAACCCTGAGTGCGGCTCTAATGGAGTCACCTACAGAAACAGGTCAGTAATAAAATATCCCATCAATATTTACACGTAATTCATTTTAATAGTAAAACAATTCATGTTACACTGTGTATAGGAATTGACGAGTTTTGTAAGAATTTCCAAACGCAGTTCAAGAAATTTTTTTTTTTTTAATCAGAGTTTAATTATTAATCCCCTTCTAGATTCTTGCATGAGATTTGCCTTGTTACTACAACAAATTTTAGTTTTAATTTAACATATTTAAAATATAAATATAAATGTTTTATATATATATATATATATATATATATATATATATATATAATATATATATATATAAAATCTTTTTTTGATCAAGGTGTGATTTTTCCAAGGCTCACTGTGATGACACGTCTATCCACATAGCATCGCACTCAGCTTGTCCAACGACCACCACGCCACCGCCAAACCGCGCCACCTGGCGTTGTTGTGACGAACCACCCTCTTCCGAGTACTCTTGCCCCTATCTTGCACGGAAGTGAGGCTGTGCTGGACTTTTTCTGTTTTAATCTTGCCTTTAAACCCTGTGATGGTGGATCGAACCCCGTGTGTGGCAATGATACGATAACCTACCAGAATCCGTAAGTAACACGTCCATAGTTCTACCATATTACAAATACTTAAAGGAGGGATAAAAAACTCTACCTACAGAAAAGATCCTAGATAGGAATCTTTATATGAATACCAGTATCAGTATTAATGTTCATTTATTTGACAAAACTAAATGAATTCACACCAAGGATTGTGAATGAAGACCATGCACGGATCCGGAATTTTTTTCCTTGGGGGGTTCGAAGGATAATTAATTTGTGGTTTGCGGGGGGAGGGGGGGGGGGGGTTTCCGAGGCATATTTGCGATAATTTTACTATGTAAATCTAATATAGATCCCGCGCATGAAGACATTGCATTGGGTTTTTTTTTTCAATGGTGAAATTGCCCATAGATTTATAAAATGAATAGGATACCCACCATTGTTCATTAGTTGCTTAATCTTATTTAAAAAGTTCATTAAAAACACCGGTATTGAAATATCACATATCCGTTTAAGACAATGTATGCGAAATACTAATACTAACAGAGAGCATCAGACTACTACAGTAAGCAGATAACAACTGAACAAAGTTCGTCCAAATCTGATAGTAGTACTTTATCAATGTTTTGTTTTCTTTTTTTCAAACATAGTTATAATGTTATTCATGATTTCAGGGTTTTTTTTCAGTTTGTCCCTGTACCATCTTATTCAGAACAAAATGTAATTTTAAATTTACAGGTGCGAGTTTGAGAAAGCCCGGTGTACGCACCGCTCCATACACATTGTTCACTATGGTAACTGCAGTGGAAACCCATTCCACCCCTGAATAAAGTGACTTAATCATTTTGTGTTATTAATTTATTATTCTTAAATGTATATATGGTGTATCTGGGCTAAAATTGTTTGTATAAATTTTAATGCAGGTACATATTAAAATTCAAATAGAACTTTTTAAAAAAGCAGTAAGAACATGTGTCCGATAAGAAGTTTTGCTGGTCGATATATGTTTTATCAATACAAATTCCCTGATTCAAATAACTAATAGTAACATAAAAGTATAATGTTTCTTTAAAAGCAAATCAAAACATATACGATGCAATTCAAAATATTTTCTTTACTTAATAACGGTGTATGCATTCAATCATCACATAGTTCTGTGGTTTTGAAATATGAAGGATTTACACGCATTGTACACTATTATTTCATTAGGAAAGATTAGTAAATACGTGTAGCAAGTTAATTTCATTATGTTTTTAAAACACAATCTTTTAGCAATTCAGTACAATCGGATTTGCGGGCAACAAATAAGCCATCAGATATCTCCGTTAAATTTTTTAGATTGTTTTTTTTTTTGTTTTAGCTGAAAAGTATTATTAAATAAAGAAAAAAAATCATAAATTTCAGCTTTAAAATTTGAATACTCTCCTTTATATTTTTACAGATCTCTTCATCTTAAGGTGTTTTAATATAGTTTAAAAATGACCACTTCCATCTATACTTCTTATGGACCTCATTCATTACTCTCAAAGAGAACGTCATCCATGTATGGCCGCCTTCATTGATGGCCTCTAGACACATGTCACTGCTTCTCAACTCAACTCGAGCAGGTAAACAAGTATTGAATAATGTTTCATTAAGCTTTTTTGAAACAAACAAACAAACCATATGATATGTTAATGTTTTATTTCTATTTATTCGCTTTTTTCATTTCAAAATAATTAAAAAAAAAAAAATGGAAGATAAGCTATGAAAATTAAGAATTTTTAGAATTATTTTTATGATCACCTCAGGGGGGCCAGAGATGGCTACAATAAGGGAAAAGCTTTTTTCGGTAAGAAATATATACAAAGAGTGGGGGGGGGGGGGGGGGGGGGGGGGTCACAATGGAATGTAAAAGTAAAGCAGAATAGTTATATACATGTAGTATGGAGAATATTCAAGTTTATTTCTACCGAGATGGTTGTTTATTTCACCAAGTCATAGATTGATGATGAGAAAATATCAAATATGTAATATTAATTTCGGAACCATAGCATTCTACAAGAATTAGAAGATCAAAGGGTTGTCCTTTTTTAAACATTCATTATAGAAAAATAAAGTATTATTATTTGTATCGATTAAATTGGTTTAGAAGTGAGTCACATATCAAAATAATCCTTGATACCATTTAGCTAGGAAGCAAGTGGGGAAAATTATAAAAATTATAAGGTATTGGGTTTAAATCTTATATTTGTTAAAATTCTGTTCATAAATGTTAGATTCTATGATTTGTACATAATATGTAAAAGTTAGCTCGTAGTAAAGGACCACAATAAGGAATTTAGATCTGTAAAACATCAAAAGAAAGTGGACCTCATTGCACACCAGATTTACAATGTAAAACTTAATGCCTTTTGGAACTCTGTTTATTGCATAAAATTTACATAGATTTGTTGTTGTAAAATATTTTTCAAATTAAAAATATAGAGTGATTATATTCCTCATATTTATGAATTTTTTAAACCTCTGGGTTTCCATGAATAATGCTTCTCAACTTTCCGGATTTCTTGCGACAATTTTTTGCGTACTCTCCAATACAAGCAGCATACTGAATCACATGGGCGACATAGTGCTGCTCGTGGACGCCATGAAACAGGTGCGACATGGGACCGGTCGCATATATCCCGACATCTTCTCCGCTGTGTGTGTCGAATGTAAGTGGAACGGCAGACTGCTGCATGTAGTCTATTGCTTCTAAAATCACAATATGGGAAATGTTAAAGAAAGCGAGGCGGAGAAAGATGGTGAGAGAGGAAGAACGAGAGGTGATTTACCTGTATCTTCGCTGACTAAATTCTGACGCGGCGATGTGTAACCGGGACCATTTCCGTACAGTAGTGAGGTGTATGGTAAATTATCTGTAGTAGGTTCAATGATGATTCCCTTTGGATCAACCAAACCTACGAAAAGTGGATCCGATTTTAATATATATTTTTGTTGTGTCCGTATGAGGCATCCGGCAAATTTCACTATCTGCGCAAACATCACGCCTCGCACTACTTTGTTAACTAAGCAGTGCCAGCTTCACGTAAATTTTTAATTACTTGTTCAGTACTAAGGAACATTATTTTGTTGCATTTGTCTGGAGATCCAAACATTTATACTGTTACATGATTCAACTCATGTTTTTCTTTACATGCGAATGCATTTCTTTTGGCAGTACACCACTTACTAATAGTAAGGTAAATTCACTATATCGGAAAGCAACAAAAGTGCGCGATTTATCCTTTTTCAAACATGTTGTACTTCGCATTACATAAAAAACATTTAAAGCTGCTTGGTCCGATTTTTTAATTATTACAGTATCAAATAATTTTCCACACAAACCAATTATCTTAGAAAGTTATGGACTTTCTCCTATTTACACCAGCAGAATCGGTTTCCTTTCAAAGTTAGAAATATTCAAAGTAAATAAAAATAATTTCTTTATGGGCAAACGAAAAAACAAACCAAAATACATCATGGGAATGTTTAGAAAAGAGAACCGTTTGGTTTCGTCCCCCGAATGATTAGATTTATTCAACCCGCATGCTATACATCGAATGTAAACAAAGCAAACTTCAGAGTTATTAGCGAACAAAATGTACACAGGTTTATTTTTAATTTGCCTGAACATTATGACCTTTATTTATAGCGATGTCAAAGTCGTAATACAACCATACCCTTCTCGACGTCAGGGGCGAATTTTAACATGAGGCGAAATAACGCGATACCCTTTTATGTTGTTTGTTTTATTAACAAAGTTTGTACATAATTTTTTTCATTGAAATTTGGCTTAATTGGCCTGGAACACTACTGCAATGCCTATCATTATACACATACTTAACATATAACCATCGTTTAAGAGCGTACACAAAAATTGATATAAAATCGGACCAAGCAGCTTTAATAATGCTGATAATTGATACCAAATTCTGATTATTCCTTTAAAGGGAATACTGATTTTCTTTTGAGGTTTGGTAAACGATATTTATAAGCATTGCTAGTTTTGTTTGGAAAACCAATTTTACCAAGAATAGGATTTCCCCTCTTTGTGTATCCAGTCAAAGAAAAGGGATGAGAGTGGTCAGCCGTCACGACTACAAGAGTGTCCTTCTGATCAATCAACGACATCGCCAGTTTGATGGCCTCCTCAAATTGTACCGCCTCTTCTAGAGATTTCTTCGCTTGGTTTTCATGGTGGGCATGATCTATTCTACCACCTAAAACAAAGCAAGACATACATTTCATGGTTTGAAATAATGTTTATTATTGCTATTGTCTATATCATTGTACAGTCCACCAATTATATTTGTTGAGCACTGCACCTAGTTTCGTGTAATCTACGAAATCACACTCTAAGTGAATTACATGTAGGGAACACAGCAAAATGTAGTGGTGTGATAACAAATAGTTTTCGTACATTTGAGACTATGTGGTTCACAAAATCAACGAAAGTCGATGATGCCCATAAATAGTGATGAAACCATAGCACATGTATATTGTTCCATGAGATTTTACATCCATCATCAATGCTTTCCCTTTCTAATGGTTGTCATTTACATGTTTGGTTGTTAATCATTGAAATTGAGTTTATTCAAGTTTATAATGATTGCGTTATTGGTATTCACGTGCTCTTTCTCTTGTTTCGTTAAGTGTTATAAAAGAGTTATATTATCTTGGATCTGTGAGTGTAATACGTCTACTGTATATCGTGCCGTGTTTGTGTAGTATCCATGTACTTCATTCACGGTCAAAACCTGCATGTATCCTTAGCAATACAAATACTAGTGAATTGAGAGCTCTCTGAGAGGATTAATAATATCAAAATACATCGAAACAACTGCAAAATATGTGATCAAACATACTGATCCAAAAAGGCGTTTTACAAGTTTGTTATGATGTATGAAAATGTTTTAAGACTTATGTCAGGACAGGTCAGCAGCTTGATTGTACATATACAAGATTTGTATTTAAATTATACATAAGTTAACCTGTGTAAGATAATCCCATTTCTACAGAGTTTTTATTGGGTAACAACTGATGCAACAAACTGCATATAAAGAATAAGAATTCAGATTCATAGATTCTGAGAAAAATCTGAACAAGTGTAGATAGTTCCCTTCGAGATGTATGAGGATAAAAGAAATTCTCAGCCTCAAAATGTTAGTTGGCTGTAGAGGTTATTCGTTATTCGTAAAACGAATAGAGTAGAGTGTTACTCGTTATTCGTATAAAAGCGAGCGCAGCTCGCCGGCGCATAGCGCCGGCGAGCGAAGGGAGCCCTAAGAACCAGTGCTAAACCTACAGAACGAGCTAAACCTACAGATTCATTTAGAAATTTTTTTGTCTACGTCCCATAACGCTGAATGTTTTCTCCCGTGGTGCTATGCCAAAAATGGCTAACATTTAACTCGTAATTTACGGTGCCTTGAGGTTTGAATACACGTTTTGAGTACCGCACAAGCTTTGTTGACCCAAGAAATTTTTTACATCCTTCCATTCCTTAGTATTGAGTTGAGATACGTATACAAATGATTCTAGATTTTAACGTATGACGTCACAGTGATCTCGCGCTATATTTCCCGCGATAAATTTAGAGGTGGATCAAACATCTGTAATGCGTGTACTAGCAATTTGAATATAGACTGCGATACCTGCCTCAGATGTTGTTTTTAATTTTTTTTGGTTTTGATAGAGAGATTATATATATACTAGCAAGAGCCATACTTTACTGTCATTTCGATCCAATTTAATTTAAGCTAATTTTGCATGCAAGTACAGTAAGTTTAAGTAGGGAAGATAAAAAAAGGTAAGTTTGAACTAAATAAAAAAGAATAAAGAGAAAAAATAAACAGCCGAAAAATCTATACAGATATTGCATATTGTCAAACCATTCAATTGGAAAATGGGAAATTACATTCCTACAAACAGGGACCGGGGGCACGGATACAACGTATGCAATAAGAATGCAAAAATAAAAAAATAAAAAAAAACATGAATTACCGGGAAAAAAATAAAATTAAGATAACAACAAGGTACAAAAAAAAATACTGTATTTATCGTTAATAATTTTGACCAAATTAAATACAAATTACGTTTTACAAACCGATCAATTATCTCCAAAAGTAAAGAACGGTTTTAGGTGGAAGCAAGTCTATGCATTTTGTAAGAATTTTTTTTAAACTTAGAAACTCTCTCTCTCTCTCTCTCTCTCTCTCTCTCTCTCTCTCTCTCTCTCCAAAAAAAAAAAAAAAAAAAAAAAAAATTCTTTGATGTTAGTTGATAACTAAATAACACTAAGTTGACAATGATGCAAGGTATGTGTAATTCTTGCTGCGCTCGCCACAACGGTAGCATTGTAAAACATATTAACAAACGAAACGTATTGGAACATAAACCATGCATCTGATGCACTGCTTATTACCTTCTACCATAAGTACGAATCCGTTTTTGTTGCGACTCAGTATCTTGATGGCTTTGTCAGTCATCTCCGTCAGAGAAGGTTCCCCGTCGCCGCTGGTGTCTCGCTCCAGTTCATATTGCATGTGGGATGGATTAAATAGTCCTGTTTAGAAAATCGTATTGTCTTTTACAAGATGTAAACGTGTATATACCAACTTATAAAAGTTGACGAATCTTTCCTACCCAAGAGATAATCTACGTTATCAGGATCCACGGCGTCGAAGTCTTGCTTTCTCCAGACATATTTGAACGTATTGCTTTTCCCCTGTTGTATTGACTCCCACTCTTGTATAAGGTTTCGGTTATCATTTCGCTTGTTAACACCTAGGCTATTTGTTTCAGGATCGGGCTCGTTCACTGGAAGAAAGGCGCGACGACCCCCTCCAAGTACAACCTTGATGGAATATAAAGTTTAGTTGTAACTACTTAACTATTCAAACTTTTTGAATTCATTAAACGACACTTTATCCAGAAAACTGATTAAGCCGTTCATTTAATTATTCCACTTTACTACCTGTATATCATGGTTATTGTCAATAAGCTGCTGAGCAATGTCTTTGCAGTCACTTTGAGCCGGGTCAATGTCGGAGTCCGATTCCCAGTTCCGGTTCGGTGAGTGGGCGTATGTAGAGGCGGGGGTGGCGTGAGTGATCCTAGTAGTCGTTACCACTCCCGTAGATTTACCTGGAAGACAATGCTAATGTCAGTAAATACAATCAAATATAAACTCTCTTCCAGTCCCCTTAAAAGATAAAACCAGATATTACCTTGTTCTATAGCGTGTCTTATGATTGAATTGATTTCTGCTTCCTGTCCTTGACTAATATAAGCGCTGCAGTCGGAAGTCCCGATAGAATCCTTTAACCCTAAGAGATTAAAGTTTGTCTTTTCACCACATAACAAGGCAGTAGAAGTCTGCGCAGACTCGGGCACCTGTTTGTCTGATCCGTACACCTATAGTGATATAAGGTTGTTATTTTATATAGAACATAATTTCACTTATTCATCATACCAAGACAGGATGTACGAGCGTTGATCAAGACTGAAAACAAACAATTGTAATTTTAAGTAAGCAATCTCTATTGACAATCTGCGTTATACAATTACACCACGAAAAACAAGGAGTTTATTCTCATGTCGAATGAAAAATGATTTCTATCTCATAAAATTTTTCTGGTTAATTTTGAGTCATAAACTATGATCTTCATACCATGCAAGTAGTGGTCCTGTCCGATATAGCAGGGAAAATAAACTTAAAATTTCTTCTACAGCCATCATATCAATTCACGAATTCATTCATTTTTGTTAATATAATAAAATCTTTGTTACTCAATCCATATCAACTGCATTCCTTTTCCTATGAAACTAAAACAATTACCAACTCCATTGACATTGAGACCAAAAAACATGTGATGTTAGAACTTACAGGTCAGGTGAGATAAAACGATCATTGAAAATTGTATCTTACTTTAGAGAAGGCCACATTGGGAAATGATTCGTACTCTAGTATTGTTTCCTCGCCTGTGTTGCCCAGCTTTTGACCTTTGTAGATCCTAGCAGCATTAACGGTAGAAAAGCCCATTCCGTCACCGATAAAAATGATGACGTTCTTAGCAATTCTATGGTTGCGTTTTATTTTGAGGGCATCGTTAAGAGTGTCTTTCGCCATTTTGTTCCAATCAGTGGAGTAAGCATCTACAAATTTGATGAGTTCATACTTATACTGTGTTGTTTCTGATGATGAATGAAATGCCATGCGTGGATCCAGAACTTTTTTTCGGAGAGTGGAATTGAAGGCATTTCATGGGGTGCATATCGCTATTGAATTTTTGATTTTTTTTTTTGGATAATATTCTTTGAACAAGAAAAAAGCTGTCAATGTGATAGCATACTTGGTTTTCTTTTGTGTGAACATATTTCATAATTCATTTTTCAACCCTGTATTGGTAAACACTATCTATTCAGAGAAATGGGGTACTCTATATGCAATATTTTGCCCCCCCCCCCCCAAAAAAAAAAACCCCTAAGTTCAACAGGTGGTATCTTCTTAATAAATTATCCAAAAAAAATAATCAAACTCCAATTAATATGCGCATCTCTGATATATGTACAATTGATCCGCAAAACAACTTCCTATCTTGAAAACTGTAGGAGAAGTTATCCATACAATACCCTATATGCAATATTATGTAAAGAAATGACTAACTTACACAACTGGTATTTTTTTTTCATTTAATTATCAAAAATCAAAATCAAAGTAATATTCACATCTCTGATATATATACAAGGGTTCATCTAAAAGTAATGTCCACAATGCACCGCGCTTTTCGCTAGCGATGCATTGTATAAAAAAAAATTAATGATATATCGTATACTTATAGAAAACTGACGGCTCTCGAGCTGATATACAGCGACCTCGGGCTAATATAGGATGCGATATAAATATTGCCATGTAATAATCTATATACATCACACTTTTCCTTATCAAAATTCTAATTTGAATTTAAAATTTGAACACTTAACAAGATATTGATGTTTATAGCATGATATATACGTGATATCACCGCGTCATGAATTTATGTCTTTTTTAAGGTTTGTATTTATGAATAAATTACATGATTCAAAATTTGAAAAAGCCCCAAACAATACAATATTTTGAAACAGATATAACATAGACTTTTCTAACTGTTTTAAAAAATTAGGGAACGTTACCGTGCATTTCTGACATCTACGCAATGGTTTTTGACTCTAGAACAAGGAATAACAAGAGAAAGCTGTCAATGTGTCAGCAAACCGGGTTTTCTTTTGTGTGAACAGTATCCATAATCCATTTGTCAACCATGAATTGATGAACACTACCTATCCAGAGAAATGGTGTCCTCTATATGCAATATTTTTGCTGAAAAATAACTAAGTTCAACAGCTGGTATTTTTTTTTTTTTTTATAAATTATCAGAAATCAAAATCCTAGCAATATGCACACCTCTGATATACGAGGGTCAATAAAAAAATACGAAGACAATGTGCCTGTCTATCATATATTTTTCATTTAAGTCATAACTAACAGATTAATTTATGCAACAACACTTATTTTATTGACATACGAAGTTTCATTCCATTTGATGAAAATGTATTTTTGTTACCCGATTTTAAAATCAACATGTTTTGTCACCACGGCGCACGGTAACGTTGAAAACATGACGTCAAGATGACGTACCCACAGTTATGAAATATCCAATTTTTATATCCCCCTGAGTCTTTTGTGCTCATCACCATACAATTTAAATCAACACTATATCACTTGACTTCTAATTTGTTCACATTTGTTCGAAAATCATGAGTTAGTTCCTCGAAGTTTTCTTATTTTTTACTGCATCTCTTCGTTTACAGTAAGAAAATCCCTGAATGTCAGATGGCGTTGTTTATTCTTTTGGTCAAATATTTACAGATATTCTACTCTCTTTCGGACTGTTTGATGTTCAAAATACATTTACCACAACCCCTACAAAATGTGTTAGAGTTAAACACAAATGTGCAAAAAAGTTTTGACTTATTTTTTTCACCATTGAGCATTTTCACAGTTTTTATCGGCTTTTCCCCCGAGTTAAATCCATACTCTTTATTCTTTTCGTTGCGCCGTGACGTCTGGCGACGTCAATATTTTCAGTCAATTTTAAAGAGGACTATATGTCGTTAGTTACTGATATCTGTTCAACAAATCTATATTTATCTCATACGTGTGGTGTATACTACCCGTGTGATAAACCTTTGCTTTATCAAACGGATGATGCTTTATCAAATACTTCCGGTCCGAACTATTTTTGACACAGCCCCTCGCTTCAACGTTTCAGTGACCTATTTTTGAAGACTTTCTAGTATTTTCCATATAGAGGATATCTATATTGTGTGATTTTATATTTGCTTTATCCAACGAGTTGAAATGGTGTATATATTCGCGAGGCTTGCCGAGCGAATATAACCATTTCAACGAGTTGGATAAAGCAAATATAAAATCACACAATTATAGATATTCTATTTATCTCATACAATTTGATTTATATCATGAAGCTTTTGAGACAGCCCCTAATATGACCCGAATTGATTTTTTTCAAAGATTAAACGATGATGCAACGTTGTGTAATGTGGTTATTGTGACCTTGCGCAATACAATTTAGTACGTCATTTCGGAGATATATAACAAATATAACTGTTTTAATGTAAAGTTTCACTGAAATAAACCTTGAAATAATTGTTTTTATGTAAATATTTTTTCTTAGAGCTTAATCACTTAATTAAATGGAAATACTGATCAGAATACTTGAATAATCAAGTTTGTTGACATACACAAAGTTGCGAATGCTCGTTAGTTTGAATAGTTTGAATTGACTCGAACGAGGAACAGTTGTTAATGTTTTATAATACGAACACTAGCCTAATGATTCGAAGTTGAAAATATTGAATTAGGATGCTTACTGCTGGTGAAATAAAAGTCTTTAGAGACATTATTTCGGTAAGTTCTTGTATAGAAACACAACCAAAGCGTTCTGTTTGCATTGCGTCGTCAGAATGAACTCCTTGATAGCTAACGTGATTTGGTGTTTTATAAACTTCACAGTAATGTTTTTTCCTTTATATTTGTAATTTAAATCTTCGACAAAATCCATTTTAAATCAATTTTTGGTAGTAGATATAGTTATATGGAAAATACTAGAAAGTATTCGAAAATAGGTCACTGAAGCGTTGAAGCGAGGGGCTGTGTCAAAAATAGTTCGGACCGGAAGTATTTGATAAAGCATCACCCGTTTGATAAAGCAAAGGTTTATCACACGGGTAGTATACACCACACGTATGAGATAAATAGCTATATCTACTACCAAAAATTGATTTAAAATGGATTTCGTCAAAGATTTAAATTACAAATATAAAGGAAAACACATAACTGTGAAGTTGATAAAACTGCAAATCACGTTAGCTATCAAGGAGTTCATTCTGACGACGCAATGAAAACAGAACGCTTTGGTTGTGTTTCTATACAAGAACTTACTGAAATAATGTCTCCCAATTTATTTCACCAGCAGTAAGCACCCTTATTCAATATTTTCAATTCGAATCATTAGGCTAGTGTTCGTTTTATAAAACATCAACAACTTTTCCTCGTTCGAGTCAATTCAAACTAACGAGCATTCGCAACTTTGTGTATGTCAACAAACTTGATTATTCAAGTCTTCTGATACATATTTCCATTTAATTAAGTGTTAAAGCTCTAAGAAAAATTATTTGGAGATAAAAAATTATTTCTAGGTTTATTTCAGTGAAACTTTACATTAAAACAGTTATATTTATCTCTGAAATGACGTACTAAATTGTATTGCGCAAGGTCACAATAACCGCTTAACACAACGTTGCATCATCGTTTAATCTTTGAAAAAAAATCAATTCGGGTCATATTAGGGTCTGTCTCAAAAGCTTCATGTATTAAATCAAATTGTATGAGATAAATAGAACATCTATAATTGTGTGATTTTATATTTGCTTTATCCAACGAGTTGAAATGGTTATATTCGCTCGGCAAGCCTCGCGAATATATACACCATTTCAACTCGTTGGATAAAGCAAATATAAAATCACACAATATAGATATCCTCTATATATACCGTCATTATTTGGTACATAGAATATCATGACAATTTTTAATTTTAGGTTTCAATATTATTTGGTTTTAAGCCCAATTTATGGAGATATTACTTTCAACATAATATGGTTTATTACTGACAGAACACAAAGTTTGACCGTGCTCCGTGACCTCATTTTTGCAGGGTTAGATTCTTAATAATTCTTAGAAATAAAGGAATACATGAACCTTTTTGACTTCAAATTGTTTGAAACAATTGCTTAATTATGTCTACTAAATTTAGTAATAACATGACGTTAAATAACATAGCTATGGCAAAAGTCTTCGTATTTTTTGATTGACCCTCGTATGTACATTTGATCTACAAAAGAACAACTTCCTAACTTGAAAACTGTAGAGTTATCCGTACAATAGGGGTACCCTATATGCAATATTCTGCCAAAAATGACTAAGTTCAACAGCTGGTATTTTTTTCATAAATTATCCGAAATCAAAATCCTAGCAATATGCACACCTCTGATATATGTACAATTGATCTGCAAAAGAACAACCTCCTTCTTGAAAACTGTAGGAGGAGTTATATTAGGGGTACCCTTTTGGCAGCCGCCCGCCCGCCCGCCCGCCATTTTCACCATTTCAATAACCGGAGTTTTCCTTTGGAAAGGCTGGACATTCGAATAGTGATACGATGCATTCCTTGCTTCGATGGATAGAAATCACTAGAAAATGTACTGGAATTGATATATCAACTTAAAGTTGAGAGCGAGTGAACAGGGTACCCTTAACGTAGTTCCAGTATCTAATAAAAGCATATGTCATGTTAATAAATAAATTAGATAGACAGAAGACATATGCTCTGAAGGAAAGCTAAGCTATATTATAATGCTGACTTCTTGAAGAGACCTCGACAAACCGATCGCACATTAAATAATCGAATATACTACTCCATCGATTACAAAAAGAGTAATTTTTTACTATACGAAAAAAAGAGATAAAATAATGTAAACTAGATGCTGTCATTAGACAGTAATACCCGCACCAAGTGTTAGCCTCTAAATAACACTCTCTTGTACCAATTTTAGTCAAAAAGAAGGCCACATGCAATTTCCGGTACTTTTTAAAAATTATAATTTTCATAAATGATGAGTTCACATCCAATAATACACATATTGCCTTTATGTACAATTTGGGGTTGAACTGTTTGCATCTGTTTGTGATCTTCATATTATTTCCATTAAAAACCCGTTTTTAGATATGACACAAACAAACATTCTTAGGATTTTTTATTTGTATTTGTGCCCTCATGCAGAAAAAAATATGATAAAATAAAAAAAAAATCCCTACCTATCTAACCTAATTTTTTCATCATTGTTACCCTAAACACACAATTTTTTTTTCTTAGGCCTAACTGTTAGGTAACATTATTTTGGGGGAAAATATTATATTTTATACACTTTATTTAATGTTTCGTTCAATAAGGAGTACATCACCATATGTGGGTGTCCCATACCACCATAAAGCTGAAAATTGTGCTTTACATGGTTAATTACCTAATAAAATTGAGCAAGGGGTTTTAAAGAATAAAGTTATGAAAATACATGCAATATGTTACAATTAAATGATCTTTGTCTGAAGTTACGTACACAACACAGGTCTACAGGTTGCATTAGCGGGTACTAGTTTTACCCAGCTCTTTGGTTTGATGAGTATCACATGGTGTACATGCATGTGTGTTTTTGATATGCAGAATAGGATTAATTAACACGAATAAACGTTTCTTTTGTGGTGATCAGCTAAAGGAATTCATATTGTGCTAATTGGATTATCATTATGATGTTGACCAATATAGGTAAGTATAATACATGTAGTAGCGCAATATTATGAGACACCGGTATACAAAACAGTTAAGTTTTACTTTCACTTTCTAAAATGTGATCTCCCTTTGCCAGCATACTGTATCATCATTTTTATTTAAATAAGCTTATCTACAGTTTCTGTCATTTTAATTGCAGAATGTTTTTATTTTTTCATTTGTCAGACTTACACTATTGAGTTGACTCCATATTGACCCTATTTTGTATTAAATTTGGGTATTAAATATCATGTTTATATGAGTTATAATAGGGAGGAAGGGGAAGGGGCCTTAACCGTTCCCCATCCCCAGGATGTGTGGATTAGATATACATTTCTAGTGAGAATGAAGGCATGCTGCAGCTTTTTTCCCCCCATTATACCCCCTACCCCATCATCATACACCAGTAATAGAAAAAGAGTTAATGACTAATTTTCTTTTATTTTAAATTGCTTATTCTTTTTTGTCAAGAGATATGTGGTATGTCAAGATTTATGACTCATGAAAATTTGTGCATTTAAATCCTGATTGTTAACATACATGTATAATTATATATAAAAAAAATACATGTGATATTTTACTAGGGATCATGCAATAAATTGCAGAATTGCCAATCGGTTATTTATAACTCGTTTTGACTGATTAATTTGTTAATCATTTTGAAAATAAAGACATTTCTAAATACATGTATAACATATTATCAATAGATTGATGTTGTAACTATTTAAGGCCCCACTCTGCAGATACCCTATAGTGATCATTCTGTCCAATTCTGTTGATCATGTCAAGATACATTAGATGCATTTAAGACAAATTGGCCCCTGCCCCTTGGGTTATTCCCCCCACCCCCTGGAGTTGTTTTTAAACAACCACCCCCCCCCTCCTCTGAAATAGGAAATTAAAATACATTTTAATAACTGTTGAGATCTCCACCCTAGACCATATTTATTCTTCATCCTTGTGTCATTGCACATCAATTGGTACATGTATATAGGTTATGCCCCCTTTGAGATGCCCAGTGACTTTCCAGAGTTGGAACTAATCAAGTATTAATCTATCTTATTCATATGTAGTGTAATTCCTAGCCCTAGCCCAATGTTGACCCTGCTTTGTTTTTTACAGCAAGCTCTAGGTTTTTTTGACTGACTTTACAATTTCTACAATTACATATAACATTTTGTTTATCTTTAAGATTAAAAAGCAATTTCCAAAATCTCTTTATGTACATCTGACATCATACAGAAAAATACCAATCAAGAAATGATTTTGCTACTGTAAAAATGTGAGAAGAGACTCTGAATCTCCCCATCCCCGAAAACATGAATAGTTAAATATTTTTAAAATATCCTCAAAATCATCAAAATCCCCACTCCTAAACCATATATATTTTTGTTTTTTCAACCATGACCATGTCAAGGCAAATCTTTTTGTGGTATTAGTAGGTCATGGCCTCTGGGGGCCCACCCACCCCACCCTCCCAGAATCAGAAATGATCAAATAACTTGAAAAAAAGTGCTTGTGATCCCCACCCCTAAAGCATATATATTCTTCCTCCTTATGCATCTTATGGTACGTTATTTCAATCACAAGAGATAAGAGGAGGTCCAGGAATTAGGTTTTTTATGGGACGGAACATCATTTTGCAGATAGCATTGACCCTCAGAATCAAATTTATATTTCTAAAACCTTATTGCATATCTATAACTCAGCCCCTGTTATATCCCTATAAATGATGTGGCTATTCATTAAATCATGAGAGGAGTTCTGGGAAGTAGGTTTTTTCAGGAGTGATAAACGTCAATTTTCAGCTACTATTTGACTCCCTGGATGAAATTTAAATTTTAAAAACCTTATTGCATGACTATATGACAGCCCCTATCATATCCCAAGATATGATGTGGCTATTCATTAAATCATGAGAGGAGTTCTGGGAAGTAGGTTTTTTTAGGAGTGATAAACGTCAATTTTCTGCTACTATTTGACTCCCTGAATGAAATTTAAATTTCTAAAACCTTATTGCACATCTATAGGACAGTCCCTATCATATCTCAAGAGATGACATAGCTACTGCATATATTGTAAGAGGAGTTCTGGGAACCATATTTTTGGGGCAAAAAAACGTCATTTTTTGATGCCCACAGACCCCCGTGATAAAAACAAAAATTCTGAAACATGATTACACGTCAACATGACACCCCGAAGCATATCCTATTAGATCATTAGGCTACTTCAAAAAGAAATTGACGTTTTTTGAAACCATACTTTTTGTAAAAAAAAGAAGTCATTTTTCAGTCATTTAATGAACCCTAGGACAATATTGAAATTTCCGAAACCTTATTGCGCATCTATAGGACACCCAAAAACATATTCCAAGAGATGATTTGTCTACTGTTGTAAATGTAAAAGGAGTTCGAGGAAGAAGGTTTTTTGTCAAAAAACGTCATTTTTTACCAATTATTTGACCCCCAGGACTACCAGAGAATTTTTGAAACCTGTTTACAAAACAACATGACACCCCAAATCATACTCCAAGAGTTCAGTTTGCTGGTTTATAAGATGTAAGAGCAGTTTGAGAAAGTAAAACGTGACAGACGGACGGACGGACGGACAGACAGACGGAACAGGGTAACAACAATATACCTGAACTTTCTTTAGAAAGTGCGGGTATAAATAGAGCATCGTGGTCAATTCTTATAGAGTACTAAATTACGAAATTCTACCAGAACGCCAAAGATCTAGAAATGACGTCGCTAGCGTGCGGCGACTATCCTTACCTCACGCTCTACAAAATAAATTATCTTCAGAAATATTTATCACAATGCATTGACATTTTCAGATCTTAATTGAAAACGGTAGATATATCTCAAAGCACGAATCTTTGTCACTTTACGCCGCTTTTTTTTTAACGATTTTATCGCATCAGTGACATTACTTTTGGATCAACCCTCGTACAATTGATTAGCAAAACAACAACTTCGTATCTTGAAATCTGTATGAGGAGTTATTCGTACAATAGGGGTATACTATATGCAATATTATGCGAAACAAATTACTAAGTTTAACAGCTAGTATTTTTTTTCCCCGTAAATTATCCTAAATCAAAATCAAAGTGATATGCACATCTCTGATATATGTACAATTGATCTGTTAAAGTACAAGTTCCTATAGATAACCACTGTGACTTACCTTTGATAACACAGAGAGCGATAACGAACCACAGCAGAAGTGTTGGCATTCCGACTTTGGGGAGTATGGATGTGTTATAGAGAATGCAAGCCTCTCCTGGTGGAAAAAATAAAAGTCCAATGAACCACATTGCAAACTGAGCAAGATTGTTTAACTTGAATTTACTTATTTACAAGCTAAACAGTATTAATGTATACTCAAAGGATGTATTCAGTAGCTCACCATTTTTTAAGAGAATTAACTATGTTGAGACATTTAAAGATTTTATAACCAAAAAGCAACTTTCTTCATACAATACTCGGTTTTTTTCTAGCATAGGAACTGCAACACCCTCTTTTATTAATAGAACATAAAAATACAATAAAGACATATTTATGAAAATGACTCTGAATAAAAAGATGAAAATGAAAAAGGTAGGCACCGAAAATTACATTTATTTCCAGTCCTTAAAGTAAACTCTTCAATTTCATTTAATCTTTTTTGTCCTTTTGTTTCATTTACAAAAGAATATTCTTTATCCTCTCATTTATTGTTTTGTACATTTCAATTGTGTAAACTTTAAGCAAAATTTGTGTGTTTTTTTCTTATTTTTTTTTTACAACATAAGAGTTTTTAGCAGAATGCCACAAAAGCCTACATAGTATAAATTCTTCACATGCAACCAACATATATGCAGTAGAATAAGATGCACCATAATCATGCGCTATTTATTTGGATTTATATATAAGTTTATATATACTAGAATTTATGTACATTTACAGTATTTTGAGTCGTAAATGAGTTAAATATCTTAGTGAAAAATATCAAAATGATCTTAATATGTAGAGAACTTCACATATTGCACAATTGCTATACAATTTTTTCTTTCGATTTTCTAATTGTTTGTTATATTTTATATGATAAGGTCACTTATTGTTCTGATATAAAAAGGATCAACCATTCAAATATTTAGATTTCATTAGTTGTTTGTTTTCGACAGATGCTCATACCCCTTAAAAAGCACTGAAACCGATAACGGATCTTTAAAGTTTAACAAATAATAGAAAAATCAAACTTACCCTAGGTGAATATCAAACTTCAAAAGGAGACTGATATTAACATCTCGATCTCTCTGCTTATATAACTCACTCCTATGATCACGTGATAACTCGTAACAACTTTCTGGTGGATTATGGATAACTATCTCTATTTATGATTGGATGGCACAATACTTTTACGTGTCAATGTGTAATACATTGTGATTATATGTAAGTTGCAAGGTGTTTTCATTGTTATCAGTGATCAGAGATAGAATTTACTGGATCGATATCATTGTGGTACTTAAGCCACCTCCCCATCGAATTCCAAAGATTGGTTTAAAAATATTTTAAAAAGTTCTTTTTATGCTTTTACACACCTGCTATTGATGCACGTTTGAATATACATATAGCTAGATTAAAGCTTGATACTCGGATATCGTGTGAATATGCTGAATCTTTTAATGACATAAATCTTTATGTTTTTTCATCTAGCTGCACCAGTTATACACTCTCAGCGAACGCATATAAATATTTTGAAGATAGTTTCCAATTAATTGTTATTATAAAACAAAATATAGAAATATCTTTAGTCTTAACTGTTACAATAGGCAAATGGAATAATATACCTCTATACATGTAAATTAGAGGGCTTAACTCAACCAAGACTTTCACTCATGCTTCACCTTTGACGAAAATTTCTCCAACAAAAAAATCATCATATTTTTGGGGGGATTCATAATTTAACTTACACAAAACTTCGCCACAACTGCATACTGAATTGTGATATTTAAAAATAATAATATTGAAATTCCTTCATGTTATTGTCGAAGTATTGAGTACAAATATCTTTTTTCAACTGTATAAAATATGCCCTCTCTCGAGATATAAGCTTTTCAATAACGGTTTAGCATCAGAGATTTAAATGTTACTGATACACATAGAACCATTTTAACAAGGCCTTGGACTTTCAGTAGGACGTAACTATCTATTTCTTGCGTCAAAAAAAGTTAAAAATGTCGCTGGTTTCATGTCAAATATACACCGATTGCGTAGTCTTAGCTTAAAAGCCAGACAAATCGTGTTGATTTCAAAGAGCCATGGCTGAATGGCCAGCAATGAAATAGACAGACCTACGTCACAATGCTGTTTGAAACAACTACCCAAAGTCCAAGCTCTTGTTAAAATGGTTCTATTTTGCTTTGATCATGAGGAGATTATTGACTTTGTGACTACCGTATGTTAATCAGCGTATATTTTCAATTGTTCTCACTTTTATTAAAAATACAAAAGATTTTGATTTCATATGTTCTTATAGAAAACTTACTTTATCATTTAACTTTTCGAACTTTATATCTTTATATTCTTACCCCCTCTCTCTCTCTCTCTCTCTCTCTCTCTCTCTCTCTCTCTCTCTCTCTGAAAAATGTCATTTGTACGGAGAGGGTTAAATAAGTTATAGAACTTGTGCTCAATTCCACGAGATGTCACCGTATTTCCATATGTTGAAAGATATTGATCTTTTCGCTTTAAGCCAATTCCAGATATATATACAGGACTATTGGACCGCAAAAAAGGCAGTCTCTTGTACTCTTGTAAAAATTTAATAACCCCATGGGTGAATGCTTTTTAAAGAAACGTATATTTTATCTTTATTTTGAAAACTGATTACACGCATGCGTTGGTTATTGATGTGGGAGACAGGCACATGTAAAAACTAGACAAGATGAAAGAAACTTACACTCTAGTATATAGATATTAATATAGATATTAATCATATTTTTATAACTTTTAAACTGATTTAACAACAAATGTGACAAATTTTAGTGAAAATTTGCATAAACATTGAAGAAACCTAAAAAGAAAATAGAGCAAAGTAATACTACAAAATAACACTAATTTGTTTACGACGGTGCATAAACAAGTCGGTGGTCGGGGTATCCGGCGCAGGCCCAAACTCGGAGTTTAAAAAACTTAAACATCTACATTTTAAGTGTTGATAGACCTACAATTAATGATAAAAGAAATCAAAACGTATATTTTCATTTTGCTATTTATTGTGACTAGCTTTCGTGCAAGTTTCACTAGTGTTCGATTCTAAATACGGTGTTGTATAGCCGTTTTTCCCCCATAGTATCTCCCCTCCCCCTCCCCCGAAAACCTACTATATAGTAGCTTTCCCCCAGAAAACCTGCTATATAGTAGTGTTTCCCCCCGGGGGAAAAAGCTACTATATAGTAGTTTTTCCCCAATAGTACGGTTTCTCCCTCACATTATTGGTTCAAATTTTATAAAAAAAATATTTATGGAAACCCAGTAAGGATTTAAAATCAATGTTTTTAACTCTCAGTTTTCATATACTTGCATTCGGCTATACAGGTTAAGTTTCGTTTTGCCGACTTATTATTTTTTATTGACAATGCTGAAAATTGAACATTAAGATTAAAAGAATTGCTTTTACAAAATGTAACACTTAGGTATTTAAAGTTGTTAACTATTTCTAATTGGGAATCTTCAAAAGTAAAACAGCTGGTTTGTTTACCTCTACCAAATATTACAACTTTAGTTTTTTTTACTGTTAACCTTAAGACGCCACTCTTTACAATATCTAAAAAAAACATTGAGTAAGTGTTGAAAATCTTCTGGATTTTCTGACAATAAGATGGTATCATCTGCATACAATAAAACAAAAAGATTTAAATAAAGATTAAGATCTTTCTTAATGTTCTCAGACAGGCGTGACAAACCTCTGACATTGTTTGCATACAGGTACTCCTCAAGATCATTTAAATATAGTGAAAATAAAACAGGTGATAAATTTTCCCCCTGTCTTACTCCAACTGTACATTCGAAAAATTCAGAACTTGATCCATTGACCAAAACTTTTGACTTAATACCTTTATACATATTAGTGATAATTTTAAAACATTTTCCATCAATATTGTTCAATAATACCTTGTTCCATAAGCCAATATGCCAAACAGAGTCAAATGCTTTCTCAAAATCTATAAAAGCACAATATAATTTCATCTTATGCAATTCGAAGAGCTCGATAAGAGAATACAATGAAAAAATATGATCTATAGTACTATGACCTCTACGAAAACCTGCTTGGTTCTCTAAAATGAGTTGTACATTATCAGCATATTTGTTTAACCTTTCATTAATGATAGCAGTGAACAAGTACTATGACCTCTACGAAAACCTGCTTTGTACAGAACCCCAAAACTATAGACCAATTACACTTCTGAGTTGTCTGGGAAAATTGTTCACTGCTATCATTAATGAAAGGTTAAACAAATATGCTGATAATGTACAACTCATTTTAGAGAACCAAGCAGGTTTTCGTAGAGGTCATAGTACTATAGATCATATTTTTTCATTGTATTCTCTTATCGAGCTCTTCAAATTGCATAAGATGAAATTATATTGTGCTTTTATAGATTTTGAAAAAGCATTTGACTCTCTTTGGCATATTGGCTTATGGAATAAGGTATTATTGAACAATATTGATGGAAAATGTTTTAAAATTATCACTAATATGTATAAAGGTATTAAGTCAAAAGTTTTGGTCAATGGATCAAGTTCTGAATTTTTCGAATGTACAGTTGGAGTAAGACAAGGGGAAAATTTATCACCTGTTTTATTTTCACTATATTTAAATGATCTTGAGGAGTACCTGTATGCAAACAATGTCAGAGGTTTGTCACGCCTGTCTGAGAACATTAAGAAAGATCTTAATCTTTATTTAAATCTTTTTGTTTTATTGTATGCAGATGATACCATCTTATTGTCAGAAAATCCAGAAGATTTTCAACACTTACTCAATGTTTTTTTTAGATATTGTAAAGAGTGGCGTCTTAAGGTTAACAGTAAAAAAAACTAAAGTTGTAATATTTGGTAGAGGTAAACAAACCAGCTGTTTTACTTTTGAAGATTCCCAATTAGAAATAGTTAACAACTTTAAATACCTAGGTGTTACATTTTGTAAAAGCAATTCTTTTAATCTTAATGTTAAAGAACTGTTTGACAAAGCTACAAAAGCAATGTACGGTGTTATTGGGAAGTGCAGAATCCATCATTTAGCATTTGACTGTAAAATAGACATGTTCGATAAAATTATCAAACCAATATTATTATATGGATGCGAAGTTAAGGGTTTTCATAACTCTAATCTCCTTGAGAAATTACATTTAAAATTTTGTAAACATATATTGAACTTGAGAACCTCAACACCAAACTTTATGGTATATGGGGAACTTGGAAGATACTCCTTAACAATTAATGTCAAAGTAAGAATGATTTCCTTCTGGGGTAAATTACTTAATTACCAGAACTCAAAATTGTCAGCAAAATTTTTTAATGTATTAAAGAATTTTAATAACCCATGGTGCGAAGCTATTAAGAAAATCTTAAATCAATGTGGATTGACATATATATGGTATGAAAACACAATAAACATACCCTGGTTAAAATATAAAGTATATAGTATTTTATAAGACCAATTTAAGCAATCATGGTATAGTGAGGTACAAAATTCTCCAAAAGGTTTAAATTATAGAATTTTTAAAAAATCACTGGATTTTGAAAAATATTTATTGATTTTGCCAACAAAACTATGTAAGAAATATTGTAATTTTAGAAAGGGTAATGCTAAATTACCTATTGAGACAGGTAGATGGTTAAATATTCCTAGAGAAAACAGAATTTGTAAATTATGTGCTTGCAATGAAATTGGGGATGAATTTCACTATCTTTTCAAATGTACTGATGTATATATATCCAATTCAAGGTTTATATGTTTACCAAATTTTTTCATAAAAAATCCAAATGTTGTAAAATTTGAAACACTGTTCAATGTCACAAACATAAACCAACTTACCAATATTTGTAAACTATTAGATACTATATTTGAGAGAGTTAGTTCTCTTGGTTAACTTGAACCAATTATCTGTTATCCCTTCATCATGCATGTACCAATAATTTTCGTTTATTATATTGTAGTTTGTACATACTGTACATAAGTATTATCTCTACACTGTAAATTCAGTTATGAGAATAAAGTTCATTGTCATTGTCATTGCCCAGCGACGGTCCCGATGACTTGATTAATTGTTTCTCATTAGGTGCCCCGGGTTCAATCCTCGAAATGACTAAAGTCTCTTTCTCTTTAAATTTATCTTTTAAAAATTGACGAGTTGCATATTTTACATTTTAATTTTGTAAAAAGAAATAAGGAAACAAATATAATGCGTACGTTCAAATGTTTCTCGGAGATGGTTCAATAGAATTTAAAGAAACTTTATACTCTATTTAAAACATTATTTAAACTCTATCTCTAAAGGAAAGAATTGATTTAAACCACTGTTGGACATTCTGTGTTTCCCAAGAAACTTAAAAATTGAAATTCCACGTATAAAGGACCTTTTGTAGTAGATGTTTCTTAGGGAATTTTCTTGTATGTATTCTTGTCTTTATATACATTGTAATACATGTACATATAGTTTCAAGTGATGGTATATATCTGAGAATTTTATTTGTTGAAAAAAAATTAGCACAAAATACCTTAAGTTTCTCAGTATATGAAACGTAATGAGTTGTCTAGTTTGAAATACATTTCACAATCTGAAATTTCATTTGATTTAGAACCCAATCAAGTGAAGTAAAAAAAATCAGTTTCTCATCAAATCATTGTTCACAGTCTCCCGTTAGATAATTATTTAGAAGTAAAGATACTAGTGTATGATTACATTTAAGATCGTAAATTCTAAAGGTATTTCCCTCTGCAAAATTTAATCAAGATTTATTTTCTTTGAAAGGAGCTTATTACATCGAAAATAATACATGGCAAAATCTGTATCACACCCTATATCAACCCGAGACTCCAATATCAGCCGGAGGAACGAGGGCCATGGGGCTGATATTGGTTGAGAGTTGATTCGAGTGTGATCCAGATTTTGCCAAGTATTGTTGTTTTTATCATATTTTTGATAAACAACTCGTTTATATTTTCATATGAAAAACTTTATCCAGCTTTATCCTAGTTCTCTCATCTCAAAACCGGCGCATTTTTGACGCTCAAACATATTGTGACGTCCTTTAAAAAAATATGTCCATGTTATAACGTCATAGTCCACACCGTAAATATGCATCGATTAAAACAAAAATATCCGCGGTATTTCAAAATGTGAATAAAAGAAAGGGTTAAATAAAGGGTGATGATACAGGAATGTGATAAACACGTGCCTTCATTCATATCAGGGATGAAAAAAACCTGCATTTTATACTATGTTTTAATAAATGCATTTATTACCCTAAATTATGAGTAATCAATATTATCTCAGATATTGCAAACTATTACCACGAATGGTTCGCCGTAAACATGACCGGAATGTAAAACAGGGGGAAAATCTACTATATAGTAGCTAGTTTTCCGTGGCGGTAATCTGGCTATAAAAATGGAGAAAACCCACTATATAGCCGGCTTTCTGTGGGGGAAGATCTACTATATAGTCATTTTTCCGGGAGGCAAACTGCTGTATAGCCATCTTTCCGGGGGGAAAGATGGCTAGGGGGAAAAGGACTATATAACACCGGAAATAGTATACAAATGTGTACCAAGCAATAGAAATCTGTCTGCGACGGTTTATTGAATGTTGACGTCATGGCGGCGCAGCAAAAATACATCAAATTGGTGGGAATCTCGGAAGAAGACATTTTCTGGCCAAGAAACTGCTTAAACAATAGTTTATACGATGGAAAGGGGTCAAAAGCTTCAATTTATTGGGGTTAATTTACTGATTGTTTAACTAGAATTAAAATAATGGAATAAATATCAAGTACTTTTTACACACAAATTGATTTCAACAGTTCTAAGATATATACAGAATGAATGTAAGAGAAGTATTCCCAAAAGTCAACTTACTGTTTTCACAAAAAAATCAAGAATGGAGAGAATATTTTGCATTTTTGAAAAAAAAGAAAAGATAAAAAATGAAGCTTAAGAATAGTCCATGTTTTTAGTTCGTATGTAAGACGTTTAAAACATAGGAGCAAGGAGAAACGTTAAAATGACGTTGCGATGAGTTTGTGGTTGCTCCGGGTCCATGTTTGTGATGCAGTGGTTAGGCGATCTGCTTGGAGTTGCAGATTAAGGAGTTGATCCTTACGTCGCCAATTCAAATCTATGAGGGACATGGAGACCGGTCCTTCGGATAAGACCGAAAAAATTCCTTCACTGCTCAATGGCCCTTGTGCCGAGTATAGATATAAATGCAGCCCTCCACCGGTAAGTGGTTGCGTCTCCATATGCGTACTTTCAGTACTTTGATTCACCTATTTATTTGATTCATTTGCACTCACTGGAAGAATATTATGACATCAGAAGTGACGCTTTTTTATACTTCAATCAAAATTAGTCAAAAATTGACATTTTTCATATCTTTTTTGAATGGAAAATGTAGCGCGACACTTTGAACAAGGAAAATTTGTTTGTCATTTATTAGTCTTGGATAGATGCATCTCTTATGAAAATATTTTGTTTGTTTAAGCATGCGCTCAAAAAAACTGCATAAAACAAGCCGTTTATGCTATTTCCGTGAGAATGCAACTTTAAAAAAATCCACTTAAAATGCGTGTTCGGGATTGTAAATTCTCATAGAAAGGTGGAATTTTGGGATATTCAGCGACTGAAACAGCGCACAGGGAAATGTGGTTATTAGAAGAAGGAGATGGTCCAGGAATTTAACAATAGTAACCACACCGACGTATATAGTCGTAGAATTTTGGTAACACCAGAAAAGCAGCAAAATGGCAGCAGGTAGAACCAAGGAGGAAGGCTAAAAAATAAAAAAGTGGCCAGCTGAAAGAAGCCACAAGTTGAAATTCAAATTTGCATGGCGACATTTTGCTAAATAACAGCTAAAAATAAGGAAGTCGGAGAATATGCACGGTGACAAAAAACCAGATTATGAAGGTTTAGATGAGTTTAAGAAGCCCATCAAACTAAACAAATCATATCACTTGTTTAACGAATCAGGACCAAAGCTGTAAGAATTAAAATATGTTTACATCAAGTCAGTAACAGCACTATCAACATAGTCAAACGGAATTCCATAAAAAACTTACAAGAACTGCCCGAGATTAAGACAATGACGAATACGTGGAGAAGGAACCGTTTGTTAACAGTTGGCACCAAGCTTATGGATTGTATATGAAGACAATGAAAGGTACAGATGTGCAATAATGTCAGGGGCCAACTAGTATTTAGCAAATACGTGTATGTTGTTGCTTGGATCAAAGTTTGGCATCTTCGATCTTTTTAATGAAAGGTATATTTGTAACAATCTGGAATCTCACTTACCAGTGTTTTTTTTCTAGTAGCGGCATCATACAAGCATGGCCGTAGCGCACCCCTTTTGCAGTTGAGGCAAAAGGTACAACATGTTTTGCAGTATAAGACTACGATTATCGTTTCGAACAAGAAATTAGGGAGAGAAGTTTTAGAGAAAAGCAATAGATAACCTCGAGGACAAACATGATGTAAAAATAAATTAAAAAAATTCTCCATCGTATTGTTTTGAGCAAACCTCACAGCTGACGAGATAAATGCAAGTGTGTGTTACCTGGCATTTCAATTGTGACACGTATTGAAGCTGGTAAATCTGTTCGTGTTAGTGCACAAAAGGCATCTGGCATCGGAACAACTTTTAAGTTACCATTGAGCATCGCTCTAATTACATTTTCACTGAAAAGGGTATAACATTCTTCCGTTAATATAAAGAATGAATTTTAAGATTCTTTCTTAGTTCTTAATATAGGTTGTGACCAATGTAACCCCACTTTTGTCTTTTTTCTCTTTGTATTGACAAAGGGTTTCCAAATCTATTTTGGTATCTCATCAGTTTTGCAAATTGCATTGTGTGTGCATTGAAGCCTCGAACACATAGATGAGATTTCAATATTTCAATAGCAGATTCGTCAAGTTTAGGTAGCTTATCCTAAAAAAAAAAAACACCTCTAAAGGTATGTGGAGTGTGACAGTTAGACGGCTTGAGGTAGAGATGAGAATCAGTAGGTTTAATTTGGATCGAGACTGAACTTCATATTGTCATCTTCCTATTATATATGTTTTCTTTGGGTTTTTTTTATAACTGTAAATTTGGTAAGTTGAGGGCTTCTCAACCGTGACATGAAAGAAACATTGTTAAAAAAATTGGTCGTCGTTTCAAAAGAGAGGCATTTGCCTCATTTGCCTCCATTGCGCTACGGCCGTGACAAAACGACTGTCTGGACACATGTACTTCTATTAACTTCTTTAACTAAATGCACGCTATTTTTGTCTTTGGGTTCCATGTTCTGACACTCTCCTTGGAAAACAACACTACCCAATCATATACAAATCTGTTCTTCTTCCACGATGAAGCTCATTTTAAAACTTTACTGCTTTTGCGTAAGCAGTGTTGATGATTTAATTAAATCTGTTTGGTTCTAGTATATATCATATCTATTGTAAACCAATGTTTTTTTTCTCGGATATGTATATTGATAAGCAGTGAATAGCCTTCCTGATCTTTCAATTGATATTTCTATGAATGATATTAAGCAACATGGCTATGTTTACATAACAGAATTTATTGAGAAAATATATGAATACTGAAACATGCTGGCCAAGGTACCGTCAGTAACACCCATGTTTTTCCTTGTCTAATACTACACAAAAACAAGTAATAAGTAGCTACTTCTTGTTGTGTAAAATATTTATTTTTGATTAATTAGATTCATCTTACATATACATCAACTGCTATGCAAAGTATGTGAAATACACTTTCAAGAAATTCAATATGGCTTTTATTTCTAGTTTTAATTAACACGACTATAGATCATATTGATGTATTTGAAAAAATTCTAAACAGTTTATTTTTAAGTATCCTTGAACATAAATCAGAGAAGAAATAAAGAAGACGGGGCACTAGATAGATTTACTAGTAGCGAGCCCAGCGAGCTCTAACGACAACGCATGTGCGAAGAGAAAATTCGGACTACTGCTACCTTTGACATACTGAAAATTCTGTCGTCAGATTTGTACCCACAATTCCATGTAAATTGCAAATGGCTACCAATGTCATGATCTCACGAGAACAGGTAAAATGAATTTTAAGAATGTCATTAATTTAAAAAAGGAATAAAATATTCTGCTGATTCTAAATAATGGTTTGCAACTATTTGTTTAACATTATTTTCTTGGTAAATTGTTCGGTGCATTGTGACTTTGACGGATGTCTGCACTACTATCGTGACGTCACAATGTCTAGACTAAGCACGCGACCTTTAGCGTAGCCGTAATGAATAAATAGATAGGCGGATCCAACTGTGCACGTTTCTGATGAATCTGATAGTAAAATTGTGATCGTTGTTAATGGTTTCGCCCTCCAGATCGCCACACCGTAAACATAACTGTTTATACATGTACACTAGAGCGTAAAATATTTTTATTCACGTTGATGCATCCATTTGGTAAACCACGCTTTTAATTAATTTATTATCATGTACCCTTCTGTATTTACAATTTATGCTGCGCGCGCCCCAACGGTCGCATCGTAAAACATATTATATGAAATATTTCAGATAAAACCTCGGGGTACAAAATAAATTAATTTCATTTTACTGAGAGTTATATTCCAGATAAAACATAAGGGTGTAAATTAAATAATGTTACTGAAAGTTTTATAAATGCATGTTTTTGAAAGCATTAATCATTTCAAACATTATTAACGGAATATACTCGAAATGGAGTACATACTAGTATTACATGTATTTGATTTTGATTCCCTGGTAAGCTTACGAAAAGTATTGTTAAATTTCATTTTGAATATCAATACAATCAGTGAACGTTATGAAAGCTTTGATCGGATTTTTGTCACTTTACGCGGATTTTTTTTTAGGATTTTATCGCATCTGTGACATTACTTTTGTATCAACCCTCGAACATTTCTTACGCTTCAAAAGAAAATCATCACCCACATTTGTCAACTCATAACCAATATCTTGTCCGTATACCTATTCAAACAGATGCAACCATGAGTGACCTCCCTTAATGAACCTCATTTTGAGATTTTATAAATAATTTAAGATTTACCATATTGGGGCCTCCTAATGTATGGTGTTGCGCAATAGCCACACGTTTAATTTTATTACATTTTGACATCCATATAAGTTAAAAAGCAATTTATTAAATTGGAAATGGTTTCTAGACTGGAATTTGGTATAAATGAAATAAACAAATGATTTAGTTTTGGTACAATTAAAGTTTTGGGCGGCGGAAAGGGTAAAAAAGACGTTAATGCAAAACGAACAACTTATTTTTGAAAGCATGCTAAAATACGAAACAGACCAGCTTGAAACAAAATCAACAGCCTCTTTTGCAAAATCAACAGACACCAATACAAAACAAACCAGCACCGGATATGTGTCACTTTACGCGGATTTTTCACGATTTTATCGCATCTGTGACATTACTTTTGGATCAACCCTTGTATTAATCATATCCACAAAAGAAAAATGGCTTTTGAAACATGCGATGAATTGGTAAAAGTCGGCCTAAAGCAAAAAAAACAAAAAAACAATCATGATGAAATGATAAAATAAAATCCCTCCTTATGTTCCATCATATTTAAAAATGTCGAAAAAATATGTTACATCATAAAAAACGTGAAATGTTGGTTATCATGTCGGTCATGACTTATTTGATTTGATTGAATTATGTAAAGCGTCACATGGTAATAGATAAAATGCTTTAGGCCGACTGATTTTCTTTTGAAGCGTAAGAAATGTACGAGGGTTGATCCAAAAGTAATGTCACAGATGCGATAAAATTCTAAAAAAAAAATCCGCGTAAAGTGACAAAAATCCGATCAAAGCTTTCATAACGTTCACTGATTGTATTGATATTCAAAATGAAATTTAACAATACTTTTCGTAAGCTTACCAGGGAATCAAAATCAAATACATGTAATACTAGTATGTACTCCATTTCGAGTATATTCCGTTAATAATGTTTGAAATGATTAATGCTTTCAAAAACATGCATTTATAAAACTTTCAGTGAAATTATTTAATTTACACCCTTATGTTTTATCTGGAATATAACTCTCAGTAAAATGAAATTAATTTATTTTGTACCCCGAGGTTTTATCTGAAATATTTCATATAATATGTTTTACGGTGCGACCGTTGGAGCGCGCGCAGCATAAATTGTAAATGATAATAAATTAAAGCGTGGTTTACCAAATGGATGCATCAACGTGAATAAAAATATTTTACGCTCTAGTGTACATGTATAAACAGTTATCTCGACAGAACAGAAAAACAAACAAGTGTTTTGGCAGTTTTTTGTCATGGCTTTACTTATTTATCATTATATTAAAAATGAACAATATACAAAATTAATATACAATGGTTCAATGATACACAAAGATGAATGAACAACAATGAGACAACGGTTAATTTTAACTCAAAATAATGAATTGATGTGTACACTGAAGATGATCAATAAAATGGATATATAGCATTGAATTATGTTACCTAATAAATGTTCAGTGTGTGTAAATGATAAAAGCTTCAATGTCAATCAATGGATCATGCACACAATGGTCTACGTCGACTTTTTCAATAGTATATGACGTAGAAAACAATGACAAAGACAAAATGACTTTGATAAGTTCGTGAGTTATATGAAAGCCCTGTCTGTATCACTTTTCATTCCGCTTCCTTTGAGCAGCCGGTCTCCCATTAACAATCCCGCAGAAATCACGCAGTTGTTTCAAAACATCTAAATATTCAAGGTTTTTATGCGCTAATTTACTTGTGTATAAAGACAATCATGTGAAAGTGTGTATGCATTCGCTTCTGTTATTTGATCACAGTATCATCTGCTTTTTTCATTCAAAAGTTTGTTCAATGTACATGGTATCAATATTATCAAGCAATTTGTTAAAAATATGTTAACTTTAAAATATGGATTAAGTAATAAGGGTACAAGTATTTCAGCTAACATCATAATTTACTTTTTTGATGTAAATTTAAGAGAAATGTTTGTTGAAATATTAGACCATTCGTGTTTAAACGTATTACGTAAAATGATTAGATTATACTGTCTACATACATAATTTTCTTATACTAGTATGAATACAGTATGGATACACAACTAAGTCATTTATTACTATTCTTTATTTACTCAAGATATACATATTATTGCTTTATTAACAACAGTGTTATATCATTCATTTTTACAATAATTATTTTGTATCATTAAAGGGTGCAACTGCAACGTTTAATGATATAAAGTTTGTATCATTAGCGGTTGAGGGTGTCGATATTTGCTTGTTTCATTAAGCGTTAAGGCTGGCTGCTGTGCATTTGTGACGCTTAATGATACAATTCTATCATTAAGCGGCGATTTATCACTTACAGTTGGACATGTCAAGAATTTATAGCATTAAGCGTTGCAATTGCAACGCTTAATGCTATTTATAACATTAAGCGGCGTTGTATCATTAACGGTTGTTACAGTTGCATTTGCAAGGGCAAATGGTACAATATTCATAATACTTTTGAGTGTATTTGTAAGAAAATGCATTGCAAAGATGGGGTTTGATTAAGTGTTCCCAGACCTGAATTTACGTTAATTTAGAGAAGTTTTACGGAAACATACTAAAACAGTTAAAAGTTTGAGTAGAACTCAGTCTTTTCCAATTCCTTTTCAAACAATTTAGCTAGGACTTTAAAATGATTAAATCAGAGAAAGAGAAAAATAAATTAACAGAAAGTCAATGATGAGAAAACCTGAGAAAATGAAAAATGAAATTATGAAAGTGTTTTTTTCCTTTTTAAAAAAAAAAGAAGAAAGAGTCAATAGATGATCAAATATAATGCACGTTCATGTGTCATAAATAAGATAACAGTAGACAAACAGTAAGAATGACGTAACTAAAGGAATACGTTGGTGCGGTACTAATTGACATCCGGGAGTCCTCGTCACAATCGTTTGCATACTCTCCAATACAAGCAGCGTACTGGATCACGTGGGCGACGTAATGCTGCTCGTGGACGCCATGAAACAGGTGCGACATGGGACCTTGCGCATATATCCCGACATCCTCCCCGCTGTGTGTTTCCGAATCAAGCGGTACAGCAGACTGTTGCATGTAGTCATTTGCATCTAAAATCAAAATTTATGTGTATTTACGTGTAAAACCAACTTTGGTAAGAGAGAGAGAGAGAGAGAGAGAGAGAGAGAGAGAGAGAGAGAGAGAGAGAGAGAGAGTTCACCTGTTCTTATTCCGGTAAGGTTCTGACGAGGTGTTGTATAACCCGGACCATTACCATAAAGAAGTGATGTATACGGCAAATCATCTAAAGTAGGTTGCACTTTAAAACCTTCTGGGTCAACGAGACCTACAAATATGAATCCGGTTTGAAAACGGTATTTCTCATTATAATTGAAAAAAAAGTTAATTTAACCAAAGTTCGATTTGTTTGTTATTGGTTTTGTTTTTTTGTTTTTTGTTTTGTTTTTGTTTTTACCAAGAATAGGATTTCCTCTGTTTGTATATCCAGTCAAAGAAAAGGGATGAGAGTGGTCAGCCGTCACGACTACAAGAGTGTCCTCCTTATTCGTTAGGGTCACCGCCATTTTGACCGCTTCCTCGAATTGTACTGCGTCCACTAGAGCTTTCTTTGCGATGGTGTCATGATGAGCATGATCAATTCGACCACCTAAAACAAAACCAATGTGTTCTCTTTTAACTCCTATTGGACGGGTTACAGTAGCAAAAACTTTAATTGTACCAAAACTAAATTATTTGTTTACAGTACTTCATTACCAAATTCCAGTTTAGAAACCATTTCCAATTTAACAAAACTGCTTTTTATATTTATGTGGGGATCAAAATGGGATCAAATTAAACGTGTAGTTATTGCGCAACACCATACATTATGTACATTAGGAGGCCCAAATATGGTAAATATTAAAATTTTTATAGAACTCTAATTTGATCCTATATTCAAAGGTTCATTAAGGGAGGTCACTCATGGTTGCATCTGTTTGAATATGTATAAGGACAAGATATTGTTGATAAGTTGACAAATGTGGGTGATTATTTACTTTTGAAGCGTAAGAAATGTACGAGGGTTGATCCAAAGGTAAAGTCACAGATGCGATAAAATCCTAAAAAATAAATCCGCGTAAAGTGACAAAAATCTGTACTTTGAAACCTTTGTCTATATGTCATTTCAGATCTGAAAATTTTAATGCTTAATTATAATTATTTCTGAAGGTAGACGTCATTTCTGAATTCTTGGCGTTAGATTCAAATTTTATAATTTATTCCTTAACTAAGAATAAGCCATGATGCTCGATATATTGAAGGTTTTTATCATATTTTTGGGAAATGCACAAATTATTACTCTTCTTGTGTTAGATAGAATAGACTAGTTTATTATTTAATGTGCAATCACTTTTATCGATGATTTTTCAAAGAGTCATGGACTTAGCCTTTTGATAGCTGATGACACTAGAACCTAGCGTAATTTTCCTTCAGAGTGTATGTTTCCTGACTATCTAATTTATTTATTAACATGGCAGATGGTTTTATAAAATATTGGAACCACTTTGAAGGTACCCTATTCACTCTCTCTCTCTCTCTCTCTCTCTCTCTCTCTCTCTCTCTCTCTCTCATTTCTAGGCTCATATATCAATTCCAATGCATTTTTTAGTTATTTCTATCTATTGATGCAAACATACATCATATCACTAATCGCCTTTCCAGTCTTTTTATTCCTAGATTCAGGGACAAAAAAAAGCACCATATTTATCCAAAATTGGCGGTAACGTTTTCTAATTCTTTTTAAAATAGAAAAAGGTATACTCCATATCTGTTTTAAAATATTGTGTTGTTTTAAATTTTGTATCATGTTATTTACTTTAAAATGAAAACCTTAAAAAAGACGTAAATTTATGAAGCGGTGATGTCATATACATATCATGTTATAAGCAATCATATCATTTAAGTCATTCAACGAAATTAAATCAAATTTCTAGTTCAAATTAGAATTTTAATTGGGAAAATTTTGATGTATCATTTTATACAATATAACGCCGACGAGAAGCGCAGTACATTGTGTGACATTACTTTTGGATGGATCAACCCTTGTACAACAAATAAATTCTGGGTGGATGTATTTGATTTATGGAATGTCGTGATTACAGATTCCTTTTTCTAAAACCAAGCTTATACAATCTGAAATAGTATCATCTGCAGTCTGGTTTCCTGATATTAAAGTAAAATAAAATAGTGTATTTATCAAAAAAATGGTTTAATAATTATGTGAATATTATCGATGATTTTTAAAAAAAGAAAATGGTGCATTTTTGTCAAGAGAAAGTTTTGAAGAAAATTATAGCATACATTGTACTTTTTTTATGCAATATAACAGTATGGTTAGTGCTATTTCAAAGTTCTTAAAGGAATACAGTTTTCAAAGGTCAATTTTTCAAAGTTACAACGTTTTTTTATGCCTCTGTTATACGGAAAATAGGTGTTGACAAATAAATGTTCAAAGCATATTTATAAAAATATAAATATAAAAGATGTTAAGCCATTTGCATTTTTGAAGAGGAATTCAAATGCTTTCTAAAAGGGCAACCGAAAGATTTATTCAAAGTTTGATTGAAGACATTCACAAACTCTGCTGTTCAATGGTTTAAGCATAGAATTTTACACAAAATATTGCATAACAACAAATTAATCCTAATAAACCATCAGATCTACTTTAAATTCTACTTTAAATTTTTAGATATGATTTTTGAGATAAACTTTAATTTACTAAAGGAAAACTTCCATATATATTTTAGCTTTTAAATTTGAATATTTTTATATCTTTTTACAAATTTCTTCTTGTCAAGGAGATCAGCAATACAATGTACCTTAAAATGGCCAAAACCATCAACTCCTCTTGATACAATTTTATTTTTTTTGGGCATGGCACACTATTGACTCGCCTGTGTATAACATGTATCGTCATATTTACCTGCCCGTATATCTGTTATCATTGTAATCATATAGGTAGAGATATGAATAAAAATTTGAACATGGTTCGAGCAAACTAGGAAATAATATTGATATGAAATTTAAACTCAATGGGATAATTATGAATTGTTATTTATGCTAGTAACTTCTAAAACCGATGATGCATGTAAGAATAGCTTTGACCGAATATATACCGTATGGTAATTCGGACACTTCAATAAATTAAATATTAGATTATTTTGTGTAAAATGTGATCGTGGAGTTTATATGGTTAATATATATGCTTTAAACAACAGGGATGAGAGGAGAATGGAGTCGGGATGAGACAAACAGCTCTATTTCTCCTAATAACTAAAAACATTTACAAAGTTTTCAAAGTTATGACATAACACAACCAAAGATAACCATACTTAGTTTTAAGTAGTTGAAACAAAATACTGCTGTTGAGACAGAAAACAAATGAAGGAATTTCTCAGTAGTTGTTACAATTATTTCAAATTTCATCGCAGGTATCCTAATTTTCATATATTCAAACCACGTCTTATTACCTTCTACCATAAGTACGAATCCGTTTTTGTTGCGACTCAGTATCTTGATGGCTTTGTCCGTCATCTCCGTCAGAGAAGGTTCCCCGTCGCCGCTGGTGTCTCGCTCCAGTTCATATTGCATGTGGGATGGATTAAATAGTCCTGTTTAGAAAATCGTATTGTCTCTTACAAATGTAAAAGTTTATACCGTGTATATACCTACTACTTTTGTAGTTTATGATTTATATAAAACAACCATGCGAACATGCACTGCAGTATTTTTACCCAAGAGATAATCAGTGTCATCAGGGTCCACGGCGTCGAAGTCTTGCTTTCTCCAGACATATTTGTATTTTTTGTTCTTCCCCTGCTGTAGTGACTCCCACCTCTGGATGAGGTTTCGGTCGTCCAATCGCAAGTTCACACCTAGGAGATTTGTTTTTGGATCGGGTTCGGTTACTGGAAGAAAGGCGCGACGACCCCCTCCAAGTACAACCTTGATAAATCAATGATATTAATTTTGAATGGCTTTTAAAACACCTATGTCTATGGATGCTTTTAACTTCTAACCATTAAATGAAATCCAAAAGAAGCTTTTATTTAATGCAACAGGTGCTTTTAAAAGCATCGTTTTTCCAGATAACTAAAGCTGTCGTTTCACTTAATTCTCTTAATTACCTGTATATCATGATTACTATTAATTAGTTGTTGGGCAATGTCCATACAGTCGCCGTGTAGTGTGGCGTTAATGTCGGCGTCCGATTCCCAGTCCCGGTGCGGCGTGTGGGCGTATGCAGCGGCGGGGGTGGCGTGGGTGACCCTAGTAGTCGTTACCACTCCCGTAGATTTACCTGTAAACAATACCGTTTACCTGTAAATTAGTTTGACCAATTACCAAATAAAAATATTTTCATAAACCCACAAAGAAGAATGCAAGTTTTACCGTGTTCATTGGCGTGTCTTATTATGGACTTGACTTCCGCTTCCTGTCCCATACGTACGTAAGCGCTGCAGTTAGAGGTTCCGACAGAATCCTTTAACCCTATCATATTAACGTTTGTCTTTTCACCACATAACAAGGCAGTAGCAGTCTGCGCAGACTCGGGTACCTGTTTGTCCGATCCGTACACCTGTAGTGATATTATAAGCCGGGTGAAGGCTTCCACACTTTCATCAAATCATAATCATTTTTAACATTTCGTGTTCGCAATTGATAAAGTCTATAATATTTACTAACGTTGAAAGAACCATAACCTAGTTATCTGTGAATACTCATTCATAAAAGTTCATGATTTATTTTAAGTAATGGTTATACTCAGACTGGTATCACTGGTATGAAAACAAACAAACCCATATACACAAAAACAAAACCCAACTTTAAACATAAAAACAATTGATTCTGTGTATATGTAGAAATAGCAAAATGTCAATCTCACTTAATTACAATTTACTGCATTTTGATTTTATAATTATTTCATTTTAACATCAACTGATAATAATGATAACAACAATGAAAAGGGGAAAAGGGGAAAAGGAAGAGCCCCATCGGCATAGTTACTTTGATATATTAGAACCATTTTAACGAGAGCTGGGACTTTAGGTAGGACGTTTTTGAAAATTAAAAAAGAAAAAGAAAAAATATAATAAACTTTAAAAATAACAATTGTACTGGTTAATTAATTTGCAGTTTAAATCAAAGTTGATTAAAATTGCTTAAAATGGATTTTTGTGAAAGATACCCAACAAAATTATAGCAAGTGATCCAAATCAAATAAATGTTTGATTAGCACTTTCCAAAGAGTGGAATATGTGTAGCAACAATTCAAATTCAGGTTTATGTTTTGTTCACTGTAAGCTACTTTTTGTCAATTTAATAGCATCAAAACAAGATAAAAATGACGCTTGATTCAGGTGAAATATGCACAGATTGCGTAATATTATAATCTCAGCTCAAAAGCCAGAAAAATCTTGTTGATTTCAAAGAGCCACGAATAAGTGGCATCAATGAAATAGACAGGCCAACGTCACATTGCGGTTTGACACAACTTCCCAAAGTCCCAGCTCTTGTTAAAATGGTTCTATATACATCAAAGTCTCCATTCTAATTTCTGATTATAGTTTCTTCGATAAAAATTCAATGACATATAATTTGGTAGTTATACATTACTTTATTAGTATAAAAAAAAGTTATGTTTTTTTCTTCATTTTTTAAAAATTTGTTAAGAGTTGAAAACATGCAATATATTGTCAATTGTGCACAATTTGAAAATTCTAAAAACGATTTACTATTATGAATATGGTGTACTTTTATCTACATTTTATTATGGTGTCCCTGACCACCGTAATCATAATTAGATATAAGAAAAAAAACATACTTACTTTAGCCAAGGCCACGTTAGGGAATGTTTCGTACTGCAGTACGGTTTCCTCACCTGTGTTGCCCAGCGTTTGTCCTTTGTAGATTCTAGCAGCATTAACGGTAGACAAGCCCATTCCGTCACCGATAAAAATGATGACGTTTTTAGCGATCCCGTTGTTGGGTTTCATTTTAAGGGCAGTTTTAAGTGTGGTTTTGGCCATTCCACGCCAATCAGTAGTATCTACACCTATAAAACGAATTAAACTGAAGGAAAATTCTCTACCAGAGAGATTCGTCGGTGAATTGAAAATATTTGAAATAAAGATCACTCTTAAGGATACAAATTACCAACAAATTGATCTTTTTAAAATTTTAAATGTTATGTGAAAATTTGCAATTCATATTAAAATTGAACTTTGCAAAATGAACATACACGTATCAAATTGATAGTGTTTACAGGAAGAGAGGGGTGATACTGAGGGAAAATACACAAACATTGGTGTTGTTTGTACTTCGTATTAACCGAAATGTTGGATAAAAGCATACCAAGTACGAACAACAGATTAAAAAAAGCCTGATGTCTCCAGAAAAATGATGAACAATGAAGAAAAAATGGAGATTTGAGTAAAAATAAAGGTTAAAAATAACCTTTCACCAAACGGGATAAAGTTTTTCTTACATAAATACAAAACTTAGGCTGTCCAAAGTTAATTCCATGTTTACATCATCAACACGCGTATGTTTAGGAGAAACTGTGTTTAAAAAACAAGCAAATCCCTATTTCAATGTTATCTTTTCCAGGTTGAGTTTACTTTTTGCAACTAAAACACAGCAATCTATAGAAATTGGAAATGTTTAGAGCACATCATGGATTACATGTATATATCGGATACTGAACGGGATTGTCTTTACAACATATGGGAAATATCATTGTTTAAATAATTTATCGCCTTCCCTCGTAAGTTTGGTATTTTGAAGGTGACGTTAAACGTAAAATTAACTTTGAGTGGCCATAATGGCGTTCACACAAACATTGTTGAGGAGCGGACAATAATAAATAGCTTGATTAGTTACTTTGTCCATCAACCGGAACACTATGCGATATTTAACACAACAAAAATGTCTTACTTTTAATTACGTATCTTAAATATCGTGGATATCCTTGATTGTACGCAGAAAAAAATGACTTAAGGGCATTGTGTTTATTTGCCTAAAAGTCTATGTGATCCCGAACTGTTGACATTTGGGTCGATGTTTTCATTAATTCAGTCTAACAGTGAAATATGTGGCTTTTATAATGCAAGTTAATCATTATACTTAGCGTAGTTCACCTGCATACTTCCGTGTTTCTTTATTGTCTTAAGGTAAATTTACTTATTCTGGTGAGCACTCGTCTATTTACACATAAATGTATATATATATAAGTATAACATGTAAAATCTGATCTGAAATATTAATTATTTTAAAGGAATCGCCGCAATATATACACATTTAAAAGCATGACCATTCGTCATGTGGTAATTACACGACATATGTCTTTATCACGGGGAGTAAAATCACCCATGTTTGTCGTTTAATTCATTTTTGATTTAAATCACAAAAACACAAATTTGTCTAAAAACAAACAATTATAAATTCTCTGTGTAAAATATTTGACTGTATACTATTTACTTTTAAGAACAATAAAATTTTTCTTACCATTAATAATTGAAAGGCAGAAGACGGTCGAAATCAGCGCTGTTCTCGGTGACATGTTTACAGAGATTGATGTTTCAACAGCTAGTGCGAGCCACTCCTGTTAAAAATTATTAAAAAGATTCGTAAATAACTTCCTTTGGAACTTGATAAGACAGCTTTTTAAGACTGTTGCTCATTTAAAAAAAACAGCTTAATAATCATGTTTATCATAATCAAGATGTACGCACTTTAACATTTTTAATCATACGATTATAAAATCTCAATCTTATAATAACACTCGCATATGTGTACTCACAGTCTATGTGTGAGGTTTGAATATAACTATACCTTGGGCAGGTAATACACATACCTTGTAAGCTTGTGGATTCAGTGATCAAAGTCTCCCGTATGAATACGTTAGAATGTGACATTTTACTTTTCCTTTTAATGGCTTTAGTTTATTCAAAATAAGGGAAAGGTCACTTTGATAGCATATGCCCAAATGTACTGTCTTCTAATTACAATTTACCAACCGTTGCAGATTCTGTGTGCATGATTTGCATCGGGTATACATTTATCATTAGAATCCCCAACCCTCTAAAAATATTATAGAGAAGGGGAATAATTTACCTTTTATCGAATAACCTTTTTCCTGTATTATTGTAAAATGTTCGACTGCATACAGTATGTACATGTTCATAATCACTGGTTTTTTCTCTTTTCTTTTTAATGTTAAAAATTCAAATGCATCAAGTGCATGTGTCATTTTTCCACTATCCATCAAGCACGCTAACTTTTGTTTGTAATTGATCATTACATATGATAGAAAGTCGTAACAGGTAAAAGGGGAAAAAAAAACCATTAGCAGCGTATGTGGAAGTGATCTATGAAAACTAAACGAAGCCAAATTCTGATGGTACATAATTAAGTTGGAACTCTGTTAAAACAATGTTGCAATGACCACATGCATATAGAGCTTTAAGTCTTCCTAAAAACCATGGAACCCTCGAAATGGAACTTGCAATCGTTTCTAAAATGGTAAAACAGAAAAAAAGTGTTCGCAAGAGTAATGCCTGGAGAAATAAGCCCATAGTTAGTGATAAGGCGTCTGCGTGGAGTAGAAGGATTGAATTTTGAGATTTTGAATATGCAAAATACATCATATTTTTATTTCTGAGATAGAAAAGTAATATAGATTGATGTGTGTCAAAGTGGGGTTTTCCAGCAATAAAGCGTTAACGTTCAGTTCCTTGAAAACTGTACCGTTCTTTTGTTTTTATACAACATTATGTACTTAGTTCGATTTGATAAAATTTAAGTAAATGTAAATTGTAGAACCTTCTCATTAAAACTTACAAGGAAGCATGGGAGTGGTATCTTTTTCCGAGCCAAATAAATACTAGTTTGTGGATAAGAATTACAAGGTTAAATATATTTAGCAATTGCAAAAGCCATGAAAATCAGAAAAGAATGCAGTCAGTATAGTATGCTATTTTTTGTTCTATCTATTCTTTCCTTGGCTTATTGTTTAAAAGATATGCAAAATAAAAGGTTTCAGATGCATTTAAACAATATATGATATGATATTTTATTTAAAATGACAGCTTAATGTTTTTTTTCTAAATATGCACTCAATTCTTATTCTGTGTCAGTAGACATTGTTTAAATATACATTAACACTATATGGCCATATATCAACATTGTAAACAGGTCCAACATAAATTGTCAACAATCTCTCATCATATAAATAGTCCACTCCTTTACACTGGAAAATGTAAGTCAAGGCAAGAACGCAAACAAAATCTAAATAATTATATATCTATGTCAATGTTAGTGGCCACCAACTTAGTAAGTGAGAGTTCTGCCAAGACACAAGTGATCCCAGGCTGGTAAGACGCTCGAGGCCTTCAAGTATATATGTGCCTGTTTATGCAGGCACGTAACATCTTATGACAAAAATTACCTCCAACGTTTATTTTTCTATAGATAAATATTGGAGAAAGGGTATATTTGTACATTTGTTTAAAAATTTGGGTGGGTCAGCTCCTCTCACGACTATCACTGTTGCTGTGTGTCTAATATGTGTACTGTTCAAGTATCTGCTCGACTCTACAAAGAGAATTTGGCTGTTTAGTTACTGAAAACCATTCTATTCATGTATACTTACATGTAAACATATTGAAGAGGTTTGGCAGCAGGCTAGGACCTTTAATATACGGGGCTCCCTTGTAAAGTTAGGTAACAAATACATTGATAAACATGTAAATAAATTCAAACATATGCACGTATGGAAAAAAATTATATTCATTATTGTATTACACAATCAACGAAAAGTAAGTTACAGTCATTAATTACATAAAATAGGGAAAGGCCTGACGACGCTTCATTGCCCATGTATCAACTGCATTATGCAAATGACTAATCTAAAATCCCAGTAAAATTTGAGGTTTCAACTAATTAAGTTTACAGTAAAGGTGTCGCAATGATTTGCGGTCAGAATTTATTCTTTACAACATGAACTTTAGAAAATAAAATGCTACTGGAAAAAATCACGCAATACTTGTAAAAATAATTTACAATAAATTCCATAAATGAATTTAATGTAATTGAAGAGCATGCATGTAGTTATTTACTTGTAATCAATGTGTCCTTTTCCGCAATAAAGTACTGCCCATTGTTTCAGCGGTAAGTGTTTGTGAATAAATAACTTCTGGACAATCGGAATATTCCGAATCCCCGTGTTCGGCTCTACAATTACTTATCGTAAAGAAACTCCGGTGTTATTAATAAAATTCTGTGAAGTTGCGAAATTGAAAATAATCTATAACTACTGAAAAGTAATAGATTTTATTCATTTTCTAAGTCATGGAAGAAGCATGGGGTCAGCTGGTCAGTTTGACGGATGTTGAATCGCAGCCCGTGCTGATTACTTCCGACAGACTGACGATCGGTAGAGCACCAGGTAGGTGTAGATGTTATGTTTATTGTGACGATACAAACTTGATTGAAGCAGAAACATGAATAACATGTTAATAAAGAATTTTATTCATGTATGATGTATTGAAAATGCATATATATGACAATATGTCGTTATGCATACTATAAACAGATAAAACTGACATAATAATTAATTAAGTTTATAATTGATGTTTCAGACTGTGATCTTTCATTCGCTGGAAACAAACTTGTATCAGGCCATCATTGTAGTGTGGAGAGAGATGAAGATGGACAGGTGTGGTTACGAGATTCCAGGTAAATTTATATCAAACTTTATAATGATAGACTGTAAAAGTTTACTGTGTTACAGAAAAATACCCAATTAAATGTAAGTACAGTACCGACCAGACCCAACCTACATGTAACAGAGAGCAGACCCCACTAAACCCCGGTCTGCTTTTTGTGTCCGCTCAGGGTCTGCTTTGGGTCTGCTTAGCCTATGGCAGACCCAGAGCCAACCCCAGGCTGACCCAGGACGGACATAGAAAGCAAACCCCGATTTCAGAAGCAGACCCTTAAATCGCTACTGAAAAATGACCAAATCATACACTGTATCTCTCATTTGATTTGGAATATAATGGAGGTGGGCTTACAGGCGATAAGAAAAAGGATGGGTCTGCTTCACACTTCAGTGCATAAAGTGAACCACAAGAGTTGACTTCAAGTAAACCTATAGCAGACCCAGAGCATGCAGACGCAAATTTTTAAAAAGAAGGCCCTGACCAGATCCCGACAAGGCACAAAGCAGCCCCTGGGTCAGCTTTTGGGGTCTGCTTTGGTGTTAGGTTGTGTCTGGTTGGTACTGAATGTTTAATAGTGAAATATTAATGGAAGTGCATTTTTACTGGTTCATATGTATATTACTCGTTTAGTATTATTATTTTAGTACAAATGGAACACTCCTGAATTTGAAAGTTAAAGTCACAAAAGGAAATGTAAGTATGTTGTAAGGTTCATATCATAAAATCTTCTGACAAATTCATGCAATGACTGATGTAGATTTGTGATGAAATATGATTTTACTTCACCCAAATATAGTAGTGATTTCTATTAATCTCCAAACCTTAGCTGATAAGGAAAGACATATTCATTTATGCATTTTAGATTAAGCATGAGAAGAAAATAATCATGCTTTAGTTCTTAAAGACATCTGTTCTAATAATATTTTTTAATAATGGTAATGAATTTCAGGGGAAAAAATTGAGTCATGGAGATGAATTTTATGTAGTCCATAAGAAAGATAATGAGGATTTAAGTAAGTAAAGTAAATTTTGACTACATAGATATATTATACATTTAGGTTTTCTCTTTGTCAAAATCCTGAAATCACCTTTTCCTTCTTATTTAAAACCCACCTCTCTCTCTCTCTCTCTCTCTCTCTCTCTCTCTCTCTCTCTCTCTCTCTCTCTCTTATACTGCTTTTATTTTAACTTCCTTTTTAGTATTTATTTGAAATTGAACTTGAAATACATATAAGTTAAGGAATATATAAATATAATGGAATAGCTGTGGTAAATGCACTTACTTGAATAAAGAATTGCCGGTAACAAAAATACTTGTAAAGTTTTCTGTTTATAGCACATATATTGCTATATATTTTTCAGACATTGGGTACATTTATCAAAGCATGGCAGAACTGAAAAAAGAACTTGAGGAAAGTCTGGAAGACACACAGCAGTATTCTACTGACGAATTTCTGGATGCCACTTTGGCAGGTAAGTATCAATATCAGTATTTTCCCCAGGCCCTTTTTGCATAGCGGTACTGCCATGCATTGCAGATCCCCCGCCATGCATCACACAGTGACGCCATGCTTCCCGCTTTGCATACTTGTTATAAACAAAATTTCAATTATTTCACATCTAAACAGTGATAAGTAGATGTAAAATTGTCGTTATTCCGTTCAATCTTCATAAAAACGCTCGCACCCGCAGAGAGCGTCGCTAACTTCGACATCGATCTCAGCAAGTTATAGTACAATAATTAAATTAGATTAAATTTGGTGTCAAAATATTACAGAATCTTTCATATAAACCCCAAATTTAAACAAAAAAGTGTCAAGTTTTTTGTAATTGCATGGTTCTGCCTGTTTCTTGTTACCCCCCCCCCCCCCCAAAAAAAAAAAAGAAAGGAAAAAAAAGAGAGTAATCTCTATATAGAGGAAAAAGAATAAAATAGAAGGTGTTAGAACTGCCTTGTGAATCTATATTTCTTGTAAAAGCTTGTGAAGGTCAGCCTCTTGAAAATATTGATTTTGAAAAAATTGCTTTTAGTTTTGCCAGGAAAAAACCCAGAAAAATTATGGATAAATATATGAATTACAACTAAAATGAAATAATACTTGTTGATGTGGATTTCATGAGAATGCATTAATTATAGTACATATCATGTAATGCATTTCATCAAATGGTTATATTATTATTACGCGCAGTGATTTCGCACTGGCTGTGATGCTGTTACGTCGCACCGTGCACCAACTCTGCCAAACTTCCTCCCATGCATTGAAAATTTTCTGGGGAAAACACTGAATATGCAAATAAAACTACCACATAAGTGCTAGTGTTATAGACTAGCTCTCTGATTCCATTCACACAAGAATGTGTATCAATTTGATTTATTATACTTTCATGTTAAATACTGAAATCTGATTGGTTTAGACGCAGTTTATAATCCCTTCTATTACCTTCAGCCTTACCAACACACTTGGCAACGGGTAACACAACGAATTGTTATATGCACGTAAATTATGTGGTTCGACATAGAAATCACATCATTCCTATAAAAGTCAGTGAAGTTTTCTTTAAAATTAAGACATTCAGTATAATAAAATAAATAGTGCTTGTTTGGGAGGGCAACAGTTGAAATTGACACCCCTCGAAATACGCATCGGTTAACAATGGTTTTCTCGGGGGTGTCAATTTCAACTGTTACGCTCCCAAACAGGCACTGTTTATATAGTGTAATCAATTTTGTAAATCTTGCATTTGCTCATAGGAAATCATGATAGAAAAAGAAATTTGATATGAAATATTAAAAGCATTTTAATTGATTTATTTTATTTTTTTGTAGATTAATTGTATAAATAATCTGGGTATACTTGTACATGTAGATGATGGTGTCAATGAAATAGAAGCTACAGAAGACTCACCTAAATCAAAGAAAAGGCCAGCAGTATGTTTGTTAGAAATATGATAAATGTAGCATGCTATCCAGGGTAATGTGTTCAAGATGAGGTCGTTAATGGTTTTTCAAGGGCTGTCGATAACTTGTTACCTTTGCTATCATACACACTTAAATTTCTCACAGACTATGTCTGTATATTTTTGTAATACATGTACATGTATAAAATGGGAAATATTCTTTAACCTCTCAGGAATCATCACCAGAAGAGGCAGTAAAAAAACTTAAAAGTGAAAAAAAGGTGAAATTAGATAAAGATCCAGAGGAAAAGACAGAAATTCAGTCCTGTAAATCTGAGGAGTCTACAAAGAAGACCAAAGCAGATTCCACTAAATCTGAGCAAAAGACAGCTCAGGCAGACACAGAATCGGGGGAAAGGTGCCCAGGAGACAAAGGCCCAGGGGCTGCAGTGGAGTCCAAGGATGGAATGGAGGAAGTGCTGGTGTGTATCATCTGTCAGGAGATCATGCACGACTGTATCAGGTGAGCCATTAATACTAGGGCCTGTACTTGTATCAGGTGAACCATTAATACAAGGGCCTGTACTTGAATCAGGTGAGCCATCAATAATAAGGCCTGTACTTGTATTAGGTGAGCCATCAATACTAGGGACTGTACTTGTAACTGGTGAGCCATAAATACAGGGGCCTGTAATTGTGTCAGGTGAGCCATTAATACTAACACCACAGAATGAACTTGTAGGCAACACAGATCAGACATCGCTCTTCTCGTTGGAGGTGTGAATCCCTCATCATTTTGCCCTTGCATGGTAGACATTTGTTCTGAACTGTTTCAAAGTTGATTGTCTGTTATGGCACTATGTGTACTACTGTGTGTTGTATGTTTCATATTTTTTATAAAAAAAAATAAAATGTATGATGAAATTTTAGAAAAAATGATAATATATTCCTATGTAACTTTAATAAATTGATTTTTTTTCTGTTTTAGAGCAATTCATTTATTCTTTCTTATTCAGAAATTAGTTGTTGATACATGTAGCAATTACTGGAATAGAGTGTATCATCATTTAAATAGTCTGTATTCATTAAAAATACTTGATAGTAATGTAAAAGTAAATAGGACAAAGATAGCATCACTAGATTGTATTTTTATTGTGATGGTAATATGAAGGTAGTGTAAATATGATGGTAAAATTTGTTTCTCCGTTTACAGTTTACAGCCCTGTATGCATACATTCTGTGCGGGCTGTTACTCGGACTGGATGAAGCGGTCCCCAGAGTGCCCCTCTGTAAGTACCAAGGTCTATTGTGACTTTTTTATAAAGTATTCAATTGTTCATCATCTCAATCCATGGCCAGAGTTCGCATAGCTCTCTCCTACCTGTGGCTGTTTGGACACATTAAATATCGTAAAGCAAAATATTCAAGCATCATGTGACTTAATGTTTAAACCAGTTTTAATTCTACATGCGGTGTGATGTTACCTCATCAGCAGTAATCAACAAATTTTATGTAATCTGCGATTGGTTAATATAAGGTCACACCAAAGGTCAATCTTGAACTGCTTTATTCGCATTAGTCAATATTTTGATGAACTATGAGATATTCGTGTTTCATGCAAACACAGCCAGATGGGAGAGGATCGTACATATTGACTGTGGTTTGTGAAGATATTGATTGTTTTGACATATGAAACATCGAACTATGAGATATTCTTGTTTCATGGGAGAGGATCGTACATATTGACCGTGGTTTGTGAAGATGTTGATTGTTTTGACATATGAAACATCGAACTATGAGATATTCTTGTTTCATGGGAGAGGATCGTACATATTGACCGTGGTTTGTGAAGATGTTAATTGTTTTGACATATGAAACATCGAACTATGAGATATTCTTGTTTCATGGGAGAGGATCGTACATATTGACCATGGTTTGTTAAGATGCCGATTGTTTTGACATATGACACATCCTAGGTATACTAAATGCTTCCTCGGTTTTATTTTCAGTGCAGAATGACAGTGGATAGAATTAACAAGAATCATATTGTGAACAATCTGATCGAGGCATATCTCAAGGAGCACCCAGGTCAGTGTACTGCTGAAATAATCCAAACTTTGAAATTTAAACAAAGCAGGATTCACTTTCAGTTTTACATTCTATGCAAATGATAAGAAATTCAGTGATGTTTTTAGTACAAATGGATTTTTATAATGACTGTAAATAATCAGAAATCCAGAGATGTATTTGTACAAATGGATTGATTCAATGACTTATTGTCACTGTAGATAAAAAGAGATCAGAGGAAGACATCAAAGAACTTGATGCCAAAAATCAAATAACCAGAGACATGGTATGTATATTGATGTACTGGTACATTGCATTTGTGCATGTCAGGGTATACTCAATCACTGCAGCATAACCAAGCAGACATGTTCATTACATCTACATAAGTAATCTCTTATTTTATGATCACTTCACACAATTCTCTTTATTTTTTTTTCTCTTTATCTATTACTTTTACACACAAAGCACTAATTGATAGTTACAGTTACTCTTGATGCAAACTTTCATTTTTTTGCTAGTTATTGTATAGATTGTTAGACCTGCACTTAATGATCTCACTATTTGTCAGTTATATTAGAGTATTTTATAGCAGATTTACCAGTGATTGTTTGAGTTTATGTTTTGTCAGTTATACCCGAAGGAATTAAAGGACAAGGAGTATGACCCTGATGAAGAGGTGGAGGATTCAGATGATTATGAAGAGGACTCTGATGAGGCTGACAATCAGTAAGTGGGTCATATACCCGCAGTTAGGGGAAAGCCTACTTTTTAAGATGTCAATTATACCCTTAACACTCTATGAAATGTAATACACAGTCTGTATATATTTTGTCAGTTTGAAATATAGATAAATTACATCTGCATGAATTCAAATCATGTGATATGGATAATATTAAAAAAATGATAAAGAAGAAATGAATTTAATACAAGCATGTACAGTTCTACAAACAGTTTATTTTTAATCTTGATAAGAGTGAGAAAAGACTGATTAGATGCCTCGATGGTCCCCTGCTCTCCTGCAAGCTATAGTCTCTAACTAATTATAGTACCTGTTTATATTATTTATGTGAATTGGTGTGATTGATTGAAAACGTAGAGTCACAAAGATTTGTGTTAATTTCAGAGCTCCCTTGCCTACTCCTGTGTTTAGAGCTTCTCAGGTCGCTCCTTTGCAGTATGGTGGACTGTTTGGAAATTGGTATGCTTTTCATTTTATGTACCAACCTATGTATTAGATATGATTGATTAAAAAAAACATACTTGGATAGTCTTTTGTTAGGGTTATATTCCTAGATTACCTTACATTTATTCATTTATTGTGTGATACATGAACATTAGACACATGTTTATAAATTTAATTACAGGTGTAAAACCTTTTACATCATAGTTTATGAAGCACAAAATGGTCACTTGTAAAAATTCACAGGAACGATAACAGATTTCTTACGAAGGTTTATAATGGGAAATGTTTACATCTTTTCTCCATTCGGAAGTCACTTGGAATACCTCGCACAATTTCTCAAATTTATCATCTGGGTTCCTTTATGTCTTTTGCAATACAAAATCCCCGTAGACTTGTTTATTTTTAGCCATGTATTGAAACCTGATCGGGGGGGGGGGGGGGGGGGGGGGGGGATTGTTTCAAAGGAGAAATCTTGGAATTTTTTCATACCTTTGAATGAACATTGTTTGAACCCTGAGGTATATGTAAATATCCAGGAATTAATCAAAATGTGAATTCAGGATACCTTGGGACAGAGTTTAGTTGTAATCAAGTCAGTTGCAGACTCTACATAATTTATTTTTTTTAAATTATTATTTCGATTAATTTAATTATGATACAATCAGATGCATGTACATTTCATTGTCGTAGGAACCCTATGAGATTTGTCTGTCGTCAATGCCCCAATTACCGTGACCCAAACACACCTGGAGCAGGTGTTTTAGGGACAGGTAGGTGAAATGTTCAGATTTAATGACCAAATGATTATGATACTTTTCATATTGATTCAAATACAATGTTCATTTAATATACATATCTATTCATCTCTCTTTCTTCAGTTTTTAACACTGTGAGGACTGCTCTAGGTATTAATCAGGGCAATAATCAAAATACACAGGGCAATAACCAGACCATGACTACCACAGATGGCAATCAACCGGGGCCATCCACTGCCAACCAGCCAGACACCGCAAGAGATGACAGTGAGGCTACACAGCCCACTACCTCCACAGAAGATGGTATGTAGGGTTTGATAGCAGAATATGAAACAGTCAAAATAGTACATATACAGTCCATGACATTCACTGTTCTCTTATGAATCATCAAATGTTAGAGAGTTCTCCTTATTGTTTAGATTATGAAGAGAGGAAGAAGAAGGATGACATGAAACCAGAGGTTGTAGCTCCTCAGTACGTTTGTGCAGTGAACCAGAACCACATCCTGTGTCAGTGTTGTTTACAACCAATGCCCGACAGACGGACATTGCCGGAGACGCGCCAACATTGTAAGTAGTGTTTAGTCCATGTTGTATTATTGTATCATAGGCTTGTGTATTTCAACAATGAGAGGTAGCAATGTGTGGAAATAATGGGGGTTTTAATGAGTATTTGAGATTAAGGACCTTCTCATGAATTATGCAAATGGAATGCAAACTTCCATTGCCTGGACTAAATCTTTGATGCCTTATTCAAATGTGTTAGTTAAAAAGTATTCACTCTCTAATTTAACAGTATGGTGTCATAGATTTTACAAAACTCCATCTTTTTTGTGTATGAAGACAGATATAGAAGATACGGAAGTAAATGTGATCGACAGTTTCTTTATTTGATTGTTTTTTAAAAGCATTCAACCAAGGCATCTTCCTCTGTACCATATCATTCTCCAATGAAACTTGGTCCTATTTTGCTTTTCAGCCCCATTTTTTAAAACATAGACAGTGCTTTATATAAGTCTAATACTTTTAATTAATTAAAGCTGCAAAAGTGTTCGTTATTTCTTTAGTCTCCAATTTTGATCTTCAATCAGATGTAATTCTTAAAAAGGTCCACCACAGGGCTATCTTGTTATACAGTAGCTGATTGTTGTGCGATTATAATTGATTTTATGGTCATTGATATGTATAGGTTCTCTGTGTCTAAGATCATTCTGCCATGCCTACTGGGGATGTAAGAAAGCTGAATGTTTGGGCTGTATTGGAAGATTTAAAGGTAATTATCACTATGATTATTATTATTATTATCATTAATTATTATTATCAATATTTTGTACATTTTCAATTTTTAAGGGTTATCTTGATATAAAAAAGTTACATGTAAAAAAGTTTTGTTAAATACACACTTATACACATATGCAGAAAAACATTTTTCATTTTTTTTTAAAATCTAAATCATTGAGTTAAAATTGTTTTAAACATTATCTTGTAAACAAATTGATGTTTATTGGTACATGTATTAATTTATAAACATTCAAATCATATATTAATTACAAGTTTTCTGTCCTCTAGACATGAATTTAGGAAGAAAGTGTCTCATGAACCTTATTCTGGAAAATCCTTACGAATCAGAAATCTTAAAGGTAATTGTAACATGGTTTTGCTGACATACTACAGAACTCCACAGGTTGTATTGTACGTGTTCTTCTCTTATAGCATGGATTTGTCAATTTTAGAATTACCTTGAAGAGAAGAAAATGACCTTGAATGAGATGAGAGATATCTGTATGCAGAAGTTGGACGAGGGAACGTACAGGTGTACAGGTATTTAATATATACATTTGATATCAGTGGTGAAATACTAATGTTTAAGGGGGATAAGGAAATTGCAGTTGACTGTTTCACTTTGAATATTCAGTAAATATGTTTGATGCAAAATGTTTCCTATCGTACACATGTACTGTAAGCTTGAGCTGATGAGCTTTAAAGGGGCATGGTCATGATTTTGGTCAAATTTGATTTTTTAGAATGCTTTAGTAAGGTATTTCTAATGATCAACCAAAATTTGAGTGTCAGTGGTAGAGTTATAAACAAGATACAGAGCTCACAATTCTTTCATGTAAACAAGGCTTGTGCCATGTTTTTGTTTACATTGGTTCAATACACCATAAAAATTTCTTTTTCAAGCTGATTTTTCTATATGCTGATTAGTTTTGAACACAAATAAACAGCTCCTAGCATTTGTCATATTCATTTTAGGTCTAAACCCAGAAAATTCTAAATGCAAACAAAAACATGACCTGAGCTTTGTTTGCATAACAAAGAATTGTGAGCTCTGTATCCCACTTACAACTGGATGGCTGATGCTCAAATTTTGGTTGACTATTACAAATGCGTTACTGAAGCATTGTAAACATTAAAAGCAGAAAAATTAATTTTGACCCAAATTGTGACCATGTCCCTTTAAATCTTATGTTGCAATCTTGATAAAACTTGCAAAGATCTAAAATGGTGAAACCTACATTAGCTGAGTGAAATTTAATGCTGCCAGTGGATAATTTCAAGAACTATTCACTAAGGGTAAATAGCACAAAAAATATTTTTCATGATAGATGTTGTGTATAAAAATATTAACACTAAGGTACATGTATATTGGATCTTTTTTCTTTAACTATTGCAACTAGCAAAGTGATATTTTTCCATTAGAAAATTTAGAATTATGATGCTTTAGCCAATTCTTTTTCTGGTATTGCGATACAGATTTTTCAAAATTTTTTAGATGATAATTGTAAGATGAGATTTGTCTTACGATTAAAATGAATTTGCTACACTATTAAAAATAACAACTTTACACTGAATTCTATGTTTATTTCAAAATGTGTTCACATAAACATTATTTTGATTAACATGAGACTGTTTTAATACACTTGAAGATTTACAATTTCAAATTTATTTTTTGTATATTATGTGGGTTTTTTTCAGACATAATATTATGATTTTATGATAAAACCAACCATGTTCATATTCCCATAGATTTTCCTAAAAAAAAAAAATCATAATCTTATTTTTAGAGTTTAGATTAATCTAGAATTTATTATTTTTAAGATTCCATAAATTGAGTGATGCTATATCTTTCTGTTTTGGTAAAGATCAAGGGCGAAGGACCATGACATCAGATAGGACAGTGTGTTACCCCTGTGCCTTACGGAACTTCAAGGATTTAGCGTACTCTTTCAGATCGGATATAAAGAAAGAAGATTTACCAGGTTTGTATATAAACACCCCCTTATTGATATGTGTAATAGATCTTATTATATGAAATCTTATTATAACATAGTATTCAGTTTCAATTTAGCTTAATATTCTCATATACCATTAGATTGGTACATGAGTACAATTGAGCAAATATACATTATTCTATACATTAGTTCGACGTATAAATTGAATATACCTTTAAAAGATATTACAAAAAGTAGATAGAAATCATGGAGGTCATAGAATTTAAGGATAAACATAGTTTTTTCAATGACCTCATTACTGTTGATTCCAAAATAAATGTGAGGAATTAATATTCTGTGTAAATTTGCAGGAAGCACCTATCGCAGAATTTGCAATCTTGCATTCATTTCTATGACAGTATGAGCAATTGGAATTCGTATTGAAAGTTTTGCACTTTTTGCAATTTTATATTCTCGCGATTTTATACAAAACGGCAGAATCATAGAATTAAGTACTGGCATTAAATAAGGATTATGCAATGACATTAGGTCTAGAAACCATTCATTCACTTTATAACAAAACAATGGATCTGCATTGATGATCCTTTCATTGCAATTTCAGTGTTCTAGGATCATATACATTGACTGCAAGTTTTTCATAAAAGTGATAACTCTTCAATATACTTGACATATTATGAACAAGAAATTTATCTAGTAGGGAATAAATATGTTCTGTTTTTCTGTATCTACACAGTCAGTGTTGAATTGTTGTTTTGTTAGAGGCTGTAAGGAGAAGAAATGACTGTTATTGGGGTAAAAACTGCAGGACTCAGAAAAACAAACCTCACCATGCCCAGTAAGTCTAAATATGTGTATAATGTGCCTTTGTGGATACATAATCATGGTGGAATTATCACATTTCATAGGGCGTCAGCATTTGTAGAGATTTATGTTATCTGGAATCTGAATTTAACATGATAATCTGACAATAACTGTATTATAACAATCTCGATAACTGAGTGATTTATTTGAAAGAATATTGTTGAAGTTGAAAAAACTCCTTATAAACATGCAAGTCTTTTGTAACTAACTTTTGTAACTAAAATTTCAGAGGTTTCTCTCTGATAAATTCAAATGTACTATGTGAAGCAATTGTCACAACATTAAGAAGACAGAGTACAATACCGGTAATTACAATGCATGCTTTGCTAATTTTCCAGAAATTTTAACCACATATGCGAACAAACTAGGACATCATAGAAAAGTCAAATTGTTTTTGTCTAAACATTCCATCCCATTCCAAGTGACAAGGCAGTGTTCATTTTTGGTGTTTTATGTGTGTGCAGAAGGGAGTGACCCGAGTCATTGATGCATGACGCGGATAATGACCTTCAATTATCAGGAAACTATTCAACAAATGTCAGAGATGCCAGTGATCCCAGAATTTCCAGATGATGGTCCCCAGTGATATCCTCGTGGCTGCTGTGATAAATTAGCCATACATTTCAGCAAAGACCAGCTTAGTTATGAATTTTAATGCTTTTTGTGAAAAAGATTATCTGTGATAGTGTTATATGTTACCTGTATGAACTGTTTGAATAGAAAACATGTGGAAAATGTACATTTATATCATACAGTGTAGGTCATGTGTGGGTGTATGTTTTATAGTGTAGTTTAGGATATAAACTGAATCATAAGTATCTTTATCTAGAGACCAATAAATTTATCCACTTTGTCTGCATCATTTTATTTAGACTCAATCTCCCAAACCCATACAAAAGTTGTTTTTTTATGCCCCGCCATAAAATGGCCGGGGCATATGGTGTTACCCCATTCCGTCATTCCTCCTTCCATTCTTCTGTTATTCCGTCATCATTCACTTTCCGATCATCATCTCAACAACTGTTGCACACATTCAACTCAAATTTGATATATAGATGTGTCTTATGAATATGAATTTGGTTTCGTTCCGATGATTTTTGATAGAGTTATGCCTCTTGAACTTAGAAAAAATGGGAAATTCACTTTCCAATCATTATCTCAAAACCGTTGCACATATTCACCTCAAATTTTAGATATAGATGTGTCTTATGAATAAACAGGTTGAGTTCAAATTTGGTTCCGGTCCGATGATTTTTGACAGAGTTATGCCTCTTGAACTTAGAAAAAAATGGGAAATTCACGTTCCGATCATTATCTCAATAGCCGTTGCACACATTCAACTCAAATTTGATATATAGATGTGTCATAGTCATATACAGGTTGAGTTGGAATTTGGTTCAAGTCCAAAGATTTTTGACAGAGTTGTGCCTCTTGAACTGTAATTTTTTTTTTTTTTTAGAAATTCTCAGTTTCTGCTCTCTAACTTTTGAAGGGATGCATATATAGAGCTGATATTTCATATGAAGGTAGTTTACTAGAAAATACAGATCAAGTTCGAAATTAGTTCCGGTCCGATGATTATTAACAGAGTCATGCCTCTTAAACTTAGGAAAAAATGGGAAATTCTTAGTTTCCACTCTCAAACTTTTGAAGTGATGCATATGTAAAGTTGATATTTCATAAAAAGTTAATTTATTAGAAAATACAGGTCAAGTTTGAACTTGGTTCCAGTTCGATGATTTTTGACAGAGTTATGCCTCTTGAACTTAAAAAAAATTAGCAATTTTCATGGATTTATAACTTATTCTGCAATAAAAAAAAAAATGTTATAATAAATTTGGTATTTAAAATTTTGGTCGCCTGCGGGGGCATTCGTGGCGTTACGACACATCTAGTTTTTGAATGTGAGAAGATCATGCAGTTGTCTGATCTTTTAACTTACATGGTGATTTGGAAATATTTGTGTGTACTGTTATGTCTATTTGAATATAAATTGATCTAAACAGTCTACTCTTAACCAACGAATAAAGTTCCGTCTGTATCCGTCAACGTTCATTCAACATTTACAGCATTGTACACATACGCTTATACACGTACATGTATGCATATATGTGAAATAGGAGGAGATTTTGAGGGACCTATTTTTGTGTTACGGGGTGGGATTAGTATCACCATGGTCACAAAGTCCAATAGAGGCTTGCGTGCATTTGGAATTATGTAGGCTGATTCATGTACATGTATGGATATTGACTTGTGGTTTGCCCAATGAAAGGTCGATACACAATAGGTTATGGAAGAACTGGTGTTTCTACCAGTGAATCGGACCAGGCGCCTGCCGAATGTCAACAAGTGCAACAATGACTAAAAAAATAGTTGATCAGATTAAATGCTGCAGAGTGACACGTAATTGTACATTCATTGTTCATTACGCGGTAATTGACAGGCAGCACATATAGTCTATAATAATGCCGATTGTTGCACGACCATATGTAATATTGGGGGAGAAATTTCATTCAAAATGTCAAATCTGGTCAGTTTCATCATAAATGTAAAATGATATGGAAATAATAACTTGTAAAATACAACAAACATTTATCTAATTTTAGAATTGAAATAATTGTCTGATGAAGGTGCCATTACATGTTTATTGCAATAGTTATATTACTCATGCTGAATTAAAACATAAATTTGACGGAAATAAAATGGAGCGACTTTGTTCCTAAGTATTTCATGGTAGTCTAGATAGCATATTTCAAATGTTTGTATATGTAATATTAAACACTGATGAGATTATAGAATATACAAGATTTTATCAATGTGCTAAAACACCGTTCATTTGGGAGGGACATAGATTGGGGGATCATTAGTTACACAAGGCTATTTAGCTGGATATATATGAGTTTTTCCCTTTCTACAGAAATTCTAATACAGCTGTATTCCTGGGTAGGGAGATATAGGACAAAATGACCATGTCTGCTCTGTTTGCTTTGATTTGCGTAAGTGTAATTTTTACCAGTTTTGTACAAGTTTTGATCAAAGTAATGTAAATATTGAAAGAGAACGGTCCATTTTGCGAGCATCTACCAAAGTCAAGGGTTTTGGATCCGCTCCACTACTTGCTGAGCGGATCAGAAACCCTTGGGAAAATGTTTTGCGGGATATGTTCTTCAAACCATGTTGTGTATAGTCTATTTATGAATGAGAGCATGTGTACACATGTTCACGCGTACATGTATGGATGTAATAGCTATAGATTTGGGTGTATTAATACATTAATTAATATAACTTAATTTTCTTGGAACTTTGCGTCACATCGAGACTATTTGTTTTAGGAAAACGTGACATTAGTAGTTTACCTTCCATGAAATGTGCACACCATTTGTATAGAAACCCAGTTTCAATATAACAAAATGTTCCGCAAATCGTTAAAGCCCGTTATACTTATATTTGCCGAAAGAATGTATATGTTGTTTTTAATTAAGGAATAAGGAATCATTCTTTGAGTATTATGAGGTGATAATTTCGATCGGGGCGTGATCAAATCCAATAAATCCCGAATGGCTTTATGATAGATTTGATCACGCCCCGACCGAAATTATCACCTTATAATATTCAAAGAATGATTCCTTGTTACTTATATTTATATAATTTTCAGCATTTGTACGATTAAATATTATAATATTAATTATGCAAACCCGTTTGCGCCCTCAACAATACGTCTTTTGAATTTATTGGGCTGTATTGTACAAAATCGATTCGTAGTGTTATCACAGACAGAGACACTGGAAAATGTAAATATTTTAAAAGAACTCATTTTAAAACTAGTATCATGGAACTTAGTTCACTGAACATATTTTAATATTTCTCTGTTTTACACAATTTATATACATATAATTAAATAGTTTTAAATTTCCAACACTGAAGATGTAAGCGGAATCAACGGCAGTAGCAGTAGGTTGCGGCGAGGCTCTTGAAACGGTCCAGTTATGCAGTTGTGTTATGCGAACAATTTGGCTTAATTTTGATTAACTCGCTCGGCACACCAATAATCAAATTCTATTTGTATGATCAAACACGACTGAAAGTAATTTTTACATGTTTGCATACCTTTTACATTGTCGCTCATATTTCTGACAACCATCAGTTGCCTTCATAAGAGCATAAACGCATTGTCCCCTTTGAATTTCGGATGAGTAAAAGAAACCAAATGTTTCAGTTTTCAGCTGAAATGTCTACATAAATAAATGTTACAAAAGCAGTTGCAGTTCAAACTGCCTTGTTTAATTTAACGCATTCTTAGATTTAAAAAATAAAACGTTGATATATTGCCATAACAACAGTTCTAGTCTTTTTTGTAGGTTTTCTCGTTGTCATGTGCACAAGGTAGGTATCAATAGGAGATGGCCAATTTTGTTTTGATGAAGAACTCTCTTCAACTATCGAAAAAATCGTCGACTGTTATGAAAATTAACTGAATTATTTGTTTTGTTTAAGAAATGTGCATCAAAGAGGCCGACATCGCTTTTGTTATTGATTCATCAAGCAGCATTTGGGAACCAGACTTTCAAGTTCAGATTGATTTTCTGTACAACATTCTGAATATGTTTGACATTTCACCCTCCAAAACTCAGGTCGCTGCAGTGTCTTTCAGTAATATCATAAATCCAGAATTTCAATTCAAAACATTCAGCAGCAAAGACCGAGTTCTGGCTGCTATCAAAAGGATCAGGTACACTAAGGGTGGCGCCACAAGAACATACAAAGCGCTCCAGTACATGAACAAAAACATGTTTACTAGAGCAAATGGCGCCCGAGATGGTGTCGTCAAGATTGCAATAGTAATGACGGACGGAGGAACAAATCCTGGATTATATGACGGCGAACTGTCTTCGGAAGAGGCCAAAGAATGGACCCAGATGGAGGCAAAGACAGCCAAGGCCAATGGAGTGTTTTTGTTTGCTGTCGGTGTTGGCGATCGTATAAATGAAAAGGTGAGATGACAGCCATCATCAGGTAAAAGGTGAGGGGACGGCCATCATCAGGTAAGAGGTGAGGCGACGGTCATCATCAGGTAAAAGTTGAGGTTACGGCCATCATCAGGTAAAAGGTGAGATGACGGCCACCATCATGTAAAAGGTGAGATGACGGCCATCATCAGGTAAAAGGTGAGGGGACGGCCATCATCAGATATAGATGGAAACGGAGTGAGACCTTTACATCAGACATTTCCATGTTCCAAATCAAATTGCCAGAACATTATAAAAAGGACACTTTTCGGTCTATCCTTTTTGGGAATGGGTTTGATTGTGTATGGAATTAGATAACCTATTTTAGAATTAAAAATATGTTATTTTGAAGGAATTTGATTAATAAGCATATATTAATTAACATACATGTAATTAATTAACATCGTTTATCTAGTATTTTGTGGTACAGTTTTTGGAGAAAAAAACCTCAACGAATCTTCAATTGGGTTCTGTTCAATGGAAAAGAACGAGACAATATTACAGGACAAGTATTCAAACGATTCATCATCAAATTGTACACTCGTTGACGAAAATTGAAGTTTAAAAAAAGGGTTATTATTTCAAACGTCCAGCAGAAAGAACAGAAGTATGTGGACATTTTATTGCTTTTAGGAACTAAATGGTATAGCCAGTGAGCCCAAGTCAGAGTACATGATCAAGGTTACAAAATATGAAGAATTTCAAACGAATAAACTGAAGGATCTTCTCACAAACAGAACATGTGCAGGTACATTGTATGTGTATTAATTCTTTTTATTCCATTTTTTGTATTTGTTCACGCTGGAAACAATCGTTTTAAACAATAACCAAGTCCATCGGAACCAATTTGAACTTTGACCTATCAATGAATTTGACCTTTATTGTCATTGATCTCTGACCTTGACCCTTTAATCAATCAACCAAATAAGAAGGTGCTTTCTTGTAAAAAAAAAAAACAATATGACTCTGATTGATATTGTGATCGGACAGACTTCGATCTCATGAACATAAAGATGTTACTTAGGCTGAATGTTTTCGACTGTAACTATATATAGGATCTCTCATGATATGCGATTGTTATATATGATTTTTATCCAACGAGTTGTGTGTTTTCTATCCCCGAGCCTTTGCGAGGGGATAGAAAACACACTACGAGTTGGTTAAAAATCATATACCATCGCAAATCATGAGAGATTCTTTTTTATCACATGTTATACTACTTATTTTGTTAAACCTCAATCTTTTCTATAAAAATTATAATTGTGAACCGTACAACACATATACTACAAGACGTCAACAATTTTACGCACGGAAAAAAGTTCCTTAAAGACACAGACACCTGACGTTATAAATTTTTCTCATAATAAAAATACCCTTTACCTAATAATAGACTTCTATTATTATGTAAAGGGTATTTATTTTTTATTATGAGAAACGTCATAACGTCAGGTGCCTGTGCCTAAAGATTAACAAACAAACATTTCATTTTCGAGCATATTTTTATCAATTCGTGAAAGAAAAAACAGCATTATATGCTTCACATTTACAACTCTACACTTTTTAACTGAATTGTTTTGATACTTTTTCATTCTACGTCAATCATCCGCCTGCAGCTACGTAATGTTTAATGATGACGTCATGTGGCGTAAGAACACACAGTGGAATATCAAAAATTTATTACATGAGTGATATCCACCGCATATTGAGATAAACATGTGATAAATTCTAATATTTACATTTTTCAGTGTCTTTGCCTGTGATAACACTACGTATCGATTTTGTTCTATACAGTCCAATAAATTCAAATGACGTATAATTGTGGCGCAAGCGGGGTTTGCTTATTTATGTTTAAATATTTAATTGTACAATTGCTTAAAATTATATAAATATTAGTAATAAGGAATCATTCTTTGAATATTATGAGGTGATAATTTCGGTCGGGGTGTGATCAAATTTATCATAAAGCCCCTCGGACTTTATTGGATTTGATCACGCACCGACGAAAATGATCACCTCATAATACTCAAAGAATGATTCCTTATTCCTTAAATATTGCAGCTGGCCGGACTACAACACAGAAACCACAAAAGGAGCGTAAGTATATTCATCGAAATATACCTCATTTTACATATAAAACATTCTAAACAAAATAACTAAATGAAGTCCTTATCTGCCAAAACCCATATCATTACTGTTTCTAATTTTCAGGATGTTTGAAACTGGTAGCTGATGTTATATTTGCCATTGACCAATCAACTAGTATCGAGTCGCAGAAAAACTTCAATCTGGAGCTTGATTTTGTTGTTAAGGTGTTGAAAAAGTTTGACGTGGGTGTAGACGAGACTCGTGTGGGAGCCGTAGTCTTCAGTAATGAGGCTGAACGCGTCCTTGACCTTAAAGACGGAGTGTCGAAAGAGGACACAATTAAACGCATCATGAATATCACGTGGGGTCAAGGGAACACGTTCATGGACAAGGCATTTGAGAAGATGAGAGAAGGATTTTCCAAAGAAAATGGCGGTCGCCCTGGTCAGGTTCCTCAAATTGCAGTGCTTGTTACGGACGGGGTCGCTACAAACCCGTATCAAGCTATAGTAGAAGCGGAAAAACTCAAAAGCCAGCGTATAGAATTGTTTACTATAGGTAAGCTCTCTCATATTTCGAATATAATCATTAGTTTTAATATTATTCAAATAAAATAAATTTCCAATTTGAGAATTTCATAAATTTCATTTCCAGGTGTGAAGAACGCCAAGTTGTCGGAATTGAACGCCTTGTCCAGTGACCCAGATTCTCAGCATGTGTTCGATGTAGGCAGTCTGGAAGCACTGCCCTCCATTGTTAGTCGCCTGTCTACCAGTGTTTGTAGTAGTGGAACAGGCTAAGAAATGACTGTATGCATTACACAGATTAATTCTTTGTATACTTTTGCAATAAAGCTGCTCATTGTATTATTGTATTCAGTATTCCTTACAGGATCGAATTTCCTCTGACGCAATTAAACAATCTTATTCTTCCTTCATTGATGTAATGAACTCTTAAAATTTTAAAATTTACATAACTTCGAAACTTAAAGACCAATGACGAAGCTTACAAGGGAACGAATCGACAAACCGTGAACTTCAAGACTCCATATAAGTGTTCTGGTTTTGGGCACAAACTAAAGCTCAACATCTCTCGTTACTTCATACTAAACAAAAAGTCCTAATCCGTAAAGTCTTTGTACTTGCGGTATGTCATCCATCGCTAGTTCACATAATCATTGTTTGTAACCAGATAATAAGGGCAGAAAATCTCTTTACTGAACTTAATGTATACAAATTATCATAGGATCAATAGATTAAACCACGTTGGAAAGTCTCTATTTACAAACTGGCAGTTTTTTAGAAGAATTTTTTTTTACAAATCTAACATTTTGAGATACGAGTCTAGACATACTAAACCTATAAATAGCACAATTCTAAACTTTGTATCAATTGATAAGTTTATATAGTAATATAGACCCTAAACGATGTCCAGGTTGTAAAATATCATGTTTAATTAAATGATTTTCAACGATAAACTTTATACCTCAGAAAAAGGGTCCTCTAGTTAATAACAATAGTTCGTCATAAAAGTGCGCTTTTATTGTGCGGAACTCATATTTAAAAACAAACCTGACTATATTCATAAATCTTTTGAGGAAAAAATATCAATAGTGTGTATCGGTACCATTAGCTCATCTATCTTTTTAACCATTACGCCCCCTATCTTTTTAACCATTATGCCATTATCTTTTTAACCATTACGTCCCTATCTTTTTAACCATTACACCCCCTATCTTTTTAACCATTACACTCCTATCTTTTTAACCATTACGCCCCCTATCTTTTAATTAACACCACTGATCGTAACGTTTTACCATGCGTTATTTGAAGATTTCTCATTCATAAAACAGCCATTGTCTATAGACAGTGATAATCCATCCGAATGCAATCTTAAATGCCGAAGTCTTTGACGCTAACAACGATTCCTTCGCCAGGTGTTAGGAAAGTATTTCTCATAATTACGCAACCGGTATCCATTCTTCCATTTCGAAATAAAAATAGCAAATTCCGTGAATCGTTTTGAATCCCAGCTAAACAACTCTAAGATTCACCTTATCTCAGTCTATTGATAATCAAATAGTTTACACAGAAGATCTGTACATGCATATAGACACCAGATAAATGGTTTTGAAACAATGCCTCATGTTGCTCATCTTTAAAAAAAAAAATTCAGTTTGTATAATATCATCGTCTCCGGGGTATGCCGTTCATCGTCGTTGTTGATTCTTGATACATATGCATACCTATTAGTGGAGAACAGTTGAAATCAATATAAGGATACAAGTCCAAGGTTTCTTTTCTGACATGTCCCTTCTAGCCTAAGAAATTGACAAGTCTTAATAGGAGAATTCATATTGGAAAAAATCATTTTTATTCATTCGGAGATTTCCATAATACACACAATTACGCACAATTTTCCCCACAAAAACTACCTGGGAACGTGTCCGTCAAGACTTCTATCCATGTTTTCAACAGACGCAATATAAAGGGGACTCCTTCAAAACAAACTTCCTGGAGTTTACTATTTTCACAATCTGTCATTAACGATTTCAAATGATATACATGTATTATAAAATCTTTTTAAAATTCTTGTACTTCTTCACATTTTACAAACATGTGTACTAAATTTGCACATTCTGTTCTACATAATGGACATTTGTTTGGATCTATTTTACCAATCTTGAACAGTTTTTCGTAAGTTAAAATCCCATTATGAAAATTTTAAAATCAAGTTCTACAACACCTGGAAGTTTACCATCTCCTCTCAATATCATCCATCTATTCTCAAGTGTACTTGTATCATCTACAGTGTATATGCAATTTTCCTTTCCAGTATTCGTTTTATATTGAATAGTTAAAGCGCTTTTGTATTAACATTTTGTAAAAATACTGTACAACGAAGAAAATCCATATTAATTATTTTCTATACACAAAGCGACAAATCTGGAAGCAATGCTTCTTTCACGTAAACATAATTGTGAACAATATATTTCCACTCTTCTGGTAAAACAGATAATAATGTCGCATACTCATCTTTAATTGAGTTTATTTAATTTCTGAATTATGTTCATGTATCATTTCTACCAATACAAGATTCAGACAAAAATCCTGGTTTTACTTCATATAAAATGTCTCTAATATGTGTAATATCAGCTTCTATAACATGTATCCACAACTGTGTTTTGTTCTTATTATTCAATTTTAGGATTGAAAAACAAGCAGTTATTAACACATCGTTTCTATTTTCATTGTAATATATATTATCCTTCACAGCATACCATGCACTATACAGTTCAATTTAAAAGGAAGGCAGACATTGCAAATCAAATCCTTTTTGTTCAACTGTAAAAGAAATATTTCAATTCCACCTCTCAAATCCCAATTTTTTAATAAAAAATAGATAAAAGTATGTTTCCATACTAGTTCTTTTTTTAGGACACAAATACTTTGATAAAAACGATACGACAGCATTTTCAAACAAATATCATCAATTTTTAAACCACCATTTTTATTTTCTCCAATTGTTCTACATGTATATGACACTTAAAGTATTGAATATTGAGTATAATTTCCTGACGACCTGGTCTGTAAACGCTCCAGTCTTAAATATTCATTACCATCTGATCATGTGATGTCGCAAGCCTATTCAGTATGGAAAGAAGAAGTCGACGCGAAAGCGTGATGCTGGTAGCAGGCGAACGCATTCGTAGACAAAAGAAAGAAAAAAAAGAGCCGCTAATGTTTTGAGTCGAGCCCCCCCCCCCCCCCCCCCCCCCCCCCCCGACATTCTGTTTTATTTATTCTCTAATCAGGTATGAATAAAATGGCGGTCTATAGGTTATTCTCTCATAACGACAGTTTTGAAGGATTTTTTTTTTGTCAACGTTAAAAAAGTATTTTCACTATCTAATTTTGCTATCATTCCTCTTCCCCTCGATTACTTTCCCCCCGGTCATGAACAAACTTACGTGAATCGTTTATAAATATGCATAAGAACATTTTCATTTCTCCTTACATTAAGTAATCATAATATTGAATCAATACCAATGAATAACCTCGCGCATTCGTCACAGTGTTTTCTTTGATACAGATCATCAGACTGACAAAGTTTGGGTCGGATTTCCAACATATCAAAAACGTTTACAGTATTAAAAACGGTGTATATAGTTTTAAGAACTTGTTAAATATTTTGAACGTTGTTTCTCCAATTTAAATTTTCACACTTTTCTTCGTTTCTAAAAAAATAAACTCCATGAATTTTAAAAATATTTTTTCTCAGACATTAGTTAAATAAATTTTCTATCATCTTCCAATGATATTCCTGAACCTATACACATAATTTCAAACTTCTGGACATTCAATTTGACACACAGAAGTTCTTCCATACGATTCAAAAATCTTAAATATCTCAAAACAGATCATTTATCACGAACTGATGTTGTTGTATTATCTGCATGTTGAAAAACCAATGCAGTTCCATCGGAAAAAAAGGAATATCTGTACCCTGATCAATTTTCAAAATGTATAACCTTCCATTTCATCTATTTCAGTCATTTATATGATATCACTCATATTTGCTACACTTTGGCGGAAAATCTACTATAAAGTTGCGTTTCTCCCCCGAGGTAAAGACTACTATATAGACGGTCTGGGGGAACAACTACTATTGGAGAAAGGCTACTGTACAACTCAAGTATTTGATTTTATGCAATTAAAACACTTTTCAAAAAATCTTAGTTACATAAACCAACCAAACATAAAAAAAAAGCTTGGGTGGAAATCCTACTTTGGCGGAAAATCTACTACATTGTATTTAGTTGCATTTCTCCCCCGAGATAAAGACTACTATAAAGACAGTTTTCCGGGGGAACAGCTACTATTGGGGAAATGCTGCTGTACAACTCAAGAATTTGATTTTATGCAATTTATGTCAAGTAGACGCTTACATGTATATTCATAATTCATTTTTTACAGAACTTGGCCAAAATCCACGTTGAATTTAAGTAGCCAAAAGCAATTTACATATCGCATGGTATAAAAAAATAATACGTTTGGTATAATGAGTTTTTTAACCTTTCAAACGTTCTCGATCTATTGCAATTGATAATTAATGTGTCATACATGCAACAACAATGATAAATTCGTTTTGCAAATATGGAACATTTCCAAATTCTTCACCCACTTTCATAAAAAAAAAGTAAATGACAAAATTGTTAATAAAATATGAAATTAATGTGAAATTTGTACTATTAGCCTTTGATGTTTCTCGATAAACAATAATCATACGACCTATATAAACAGCTCTCTATAAAGCTCTCTATACAGACTAGTCCACGACTGTCCTTGTGTCGCTCCATCATGAAGACTCTACATCTTATGGTTTTGGTAAGATTTGCATACCTACATCATGATTAGATCAAATCGATATTAGCAGAATCCCTCGTTGTTGATTTCTATTTTCATATATTCGTTTTCTTTTTTTGCAGAGTTGTTTCGTTACAGGATATCTTTGTCAGAGTGAGTATAAATTTAAAGTGCATATTGTTGTACAGTTCATTTGCCTTCCTGCCCCCCCCCCCCTCTCACCTTCCACTACATGCATGTTGGGCATAATTCTTTGCATGTTAAATGCCCATCCTAATCAAAAAGCGTCAACATATAATTTTATATGTGATTTCAGAAGTTGGATCACGCATTAATTAAATCATTTTAGTACATATGACGAGACAGTATACTTAAATCCACCCTTTTAATTAACTTTGTCCGGGCTTAATAGGACTTGATTGCGTAACCAATCCATATTTATTTCCCCCAAACTTAAGAAATGAACCATAATACATTCAAACTTTTACAAACATTATTTCTGTTTTACAGGAAAATGTTTGAAAAAAGCAGATATAGCGTTTGTTGTCGATTCTTCAAGCAGTATTTGGCCGCCTAACTTTGATACGCAGGTCCACTTTCTTAACGATATTTTGAGCCCCTTTGATATTTCTCCAACAAAAACCCAGGTTGCAGCCGTTACGTTCAGTAACGTTATAACACCAGTGTTTCAATTCAACACGTACAAAACCAAACCTGATGTTCTCGCCGCAACGCAAAACATCAAGCACACAAAAGGTGATGCAACAATAACTTACAAGGCCTTGGAATATATGAACGATCAGATGTTTACTACCAAAAATGGTGCGAGAAATGACGCAATCAAAATCGCCGTAGTGACGACAGACGGAGAAACAAACCCAGGTGGAACTGATCGATACACAGCGGAAGAAGGAAAAATACAGACACTACTACAGGCAAAGCGAGCTAAAGACAGTGGCGTCTATGTCTTCGCTGTTGGGGTTGGAGATAAAGTCAATGACGAGGTATAGGGTATAGGGACAAACAACGTTTTCTGTTAAAATTCTATTTTTTATTCTGCGGGCACATTTCATTGTTTATTAGCAGTATAATAAGTATGCCAGCATTGCAAAATTTTCGAACTTTTCGTGTGATCAATTACATTTAGATCTGGTGGGTGCAAAGTATAAAGAACAAAAATTAAACCAATATGAGGTTACTTCTGCACGTAACTTAATTCATTATATAAAGGAGCAGTTAAATTTTTTCATATAAAAGATTTCCGTTTTTAATGGATAGATCTATAAGATACGAATCATTCCATAAAAATCAAATAAACTTGAGTTTTGAGTTTAAAACTTATCTAATTTTCATTGAAATAGCTCATAACAAATACAGCTGACATTTTGGAAACTAATATTGCAGCTCATATTGTGGTTTCCTAAATAGTTGGACGTTATTTTAAATTCTTTCTATTATGTTCGGTGAATGCATATTTTTTTTGACGTGTTAAGGAACTCCTGGGAATAGCTAGTGGACCAGAGGCTGTCATCAAGGTGAAAACCTATGAGGAATTGAGAGAAAACGAGCTACAGGATAAATTGAGAGATTTGACATGTGAAGGTATATTGTGTTGTTTTTTTTTCTTAAATTTTGTACTTTTGTGGTCGAATATGAATTAAAAAACCCATAATCGTCTCTACATTAGAAACTTGCTACAACTATAGTACGATTTTACACTGAAATTGACCTCACTGTAACTATATTTATTTATTTTTTAGCTGGAGAGACATCCACACTTTCACCTGTCACACCGGAAACTGGTAAGTTAGATACATGTATATATATTTAAACATACTGAGAGATATTGTAATTATAATATACCTTCTTTGAATAAACCTACATGAACTCCTTTCCCTTTATTGAGAGACACAAGATTTTTCTTGCATATTCAACAAACTAATTAAAGGTTAAACAAACCTAATCCTTGTTAAATGTTCAATCCGTATAACGTAATGGTTATTGTTTTACAGAATGCCATAAACATAAAGCTGACATAATATTTGCCATTGACCAGTCTACAAGCATCGGTTCCCAGAAAAATTTCAGCATTGAACTTGATTTCGTCAACAATCTCATTAAAAAGCTTTCCATTGCTTCTGATCAAACTAGAATTGGCGCTGTAGTGTTTAGCTCCGATTCAAAGCGTCTCCTGGAGCTTCGAGATGGCATCAATCTCGAGTTTGTTGTTGATACTATTCACAGTTTTACATGGGGCAGAGGCAATACCTATATGGATAAAGCCTTTGCAGATATGAGGGAGGGCTTTCTTCCAGAAAAAGGGGGTCGGCCGGATATAGTCCCGCAGATTGCTGTATTGGTAACAGATGGAGATGCGACCAATGAATTTACAGCAAAGTCTGAAGCCGAAAAATTGAAAGAAAAGGGTGTCGAAATATTTGCAGTCGGTAAGATATAAAATCAGTTATCAAGCTATCACCATCTTACTTTTTGACAAAGGTAACAAAAAATGAATAGCTACATGTATATTATAAGTGCTTTTTAAAAATTTCAATATGATATTTAGTCATCAAATGTCAGTACACTAAGCATCACAATTAATCCGATATATTTAATGTGTAATGAACTGTCAAATATTTTATAAATTTTATTTGTAAAGCTAAACTCATCGTAGTTCTCAAATCGCTACGAAATCATGTACACTTCATTCGTTGCGCCTCATTGTTTTCTTTTCAATTTTAAGGCGTTTACCCGTTTTCAAAATAGTGAACGCAAAGCTTTACGTAATGTTTCTTGCTAAGAGAGATAACTCTGTATATTTTCAAGGAGTGGAAGGAGCCAATCGCGAGTTTTTGGAGAAATACGCCAGTAAACCCAGTAATGTCTTCTATGTGAAAAACCTGTTTGCTCTAGACTCTATATCCGGCTCTGTGGCCGAGGAACTCTGCGCATGATCATCAAACGAAGGCAAGAGATTTTACATTATTATGTTTTCAAAGTTTTAATAGCGAAATAAGTAACCTGAATTTACTTTATCATTCATTAAATATTATTTCTTTTTTAGGTTTCCAATCTTGTGAACGATGTATCTGGTAGATACTCACTTGTATTTTGAAAATAATAATAAAGCAGCATTTTAAAGTTTTTAATTATCTCGCATTCTGTTTTTTTCGAAGATTTTTAATACCCACGAGAGAATTAGTTTAAAAAACTTTGTTTTATCAGAAAATGAGGAAAAAAAGGAAAGTTAAGATGTATCAATTTCTAAATATTTTTAAGGAAACGGAGAATATGAAGGTTTAAATATTTTTTTTATTATGAATTTCTAATATTTTTTATTCAAAATATATAAAATACATGTACTGCATTTTAAAACTCAACTGTGTTTACAATTCGCCGTTTTTAAAAATTCTTTTCATGGTTTGGTGCCAAGATTGAACTTTTGTTCATCTAATTCAAATGATGTACCTCTTAACTAGTTTCGTTCTGTTCCGCAAAGTGCGACTGCCTTTGGAAAATCATTAAGACATTTACTTCCTATTGGAGAAACAAATATACTCTTGAAAATTTATCAGAAATTAACCATGATAAAGTTTACAAATATGACAAGTTTTTGGTCAATGACATCATTAGATCAATCCTGATAAGATGATACACACACTATTTGAATGCCGGGGAAAATGCATGAGTTTGATTACTCATAAAAGTTACCTTTGTGCTGTAAATTGCAATGCTCAATTCAATCACGTAACAAGGATATCAACGTTTAAACAATTAAATTTCTGTCAGTAAAGTAATGAATATCAATCTATCACGTGATACCGACAGCTAGTTCTAGACAATTATACAAAAATGGGTGGAGGGTAAACATCTTCATAATTGCTATAGTTTCATGAAGGAAAGGATATAGTTTCTTCAGTAAAGCATAAATTGGTTCTACATACGAGTACGAACAAAAACACAAGCGTATGAGTATATATATTTATCTCATACGTGTGGTGTATACTACCCGTGTGATAAACCTTTGCTTTATCAAACGGGTGATGCTATATCAAATACTTCCGGTCCGAACTATTTTTGACACAGCCCCTCGCTTCAACGCTTCAGTGACCTATTTTCGAAGACTTTCTAGTATTTTCCATAAAGCTATATCTACTACCAAAAATTGTCGAAGATTTAAATTACAAATATTAAGGTAAACACATAACTCTGAAGTTTATAAAACTGCAAATCGCGTTATATAGCTATCAAGGAGTTCATTCTGACGACAAAATGAAAACAGAACGCTTTGGTTGTGTTTCTATACAAGAACTTACCGAAATAATGTCTCCCAAGACTTTTATTTCACCAGCAGTAAGCATCCTTATTCAATATTTTCAACTTTGAATCATTAGGCCTAGGCCAGTGTTCGTATTATAAAACATCAACAACTGTTCCTCGTTCGAGTCAATTCAAACTAACGAGCATTTCCAACTTTGTGTATGTCAACAAACTTGATTATTCAAGTCTTCTGATCAGTATTTCCATTTAATTAATTGATTAAGCTCTAAGAAAAATTATTTAGATATTAACAATTATTTTAAGGTTTATTTCAGTGAAACTTTACATTAAAACAGTTATATTTATCTCCGCAATGACGTACTAAATTGTATTGCGCAAGGTCACACTAACCGCATAACACAACGTTGCATTATCGTTTAATCTTTGAAAAAATCAATTCGGGTCATATTTCGGGTCATATTAGGGGCTGTCTCAAAAGCTTTATTATATAAATCAAATTGTATGAGATAAATAGAACATCTATAATTGTGTGATTTTATATTTGCTTTATCCAACTCGTTGAAATGGTTATATTCGCTCGGCAAGCCTCGCGAATATATACACCATTTCAACTCATTGGATAAAGCAAATATAAAATCACACAATATAGATATCCTCTATATATATATATATATATATATATATATATATATATATATATATATATATACTTCTCTGGAACAATGGCGTAACTATGTGTTTTCCCCAAATGGCTATTTTTAGTTCATGTGAGTGTTATCCATTTAAAAATGCAAAAGGAAGGGAATCGTGAAACGTGATACACTCATAATACATGAATATATTGTAGCCGGTGTTTTTAGGATGAAAAATAAGTCCGGCTGTGGGTTAATACATTTATTAGCCTGACCCCAGCTAACCTCAGGATCATGAAACAATCTTAGACTTAAGTCAAAAATTGTATATTGTCTTAATGTCTCTTGATTAAAAAACACTGACAAAATTGAAATGCTATTAAAAGTGTCTTGATATAATGTTGTTAATTACAATCTTCATATCATGATAAACAATAACTTTTTGACCGGCTGAAGTTTTGACTTAAGTCTGAAATTGCTTCATGATTCTGAGGCCTGGACTATAGTGTATAAGGGATCAGCCCTACAATAATGAACATCCTTAATAATGTACAATATAACATACATGTATAACTATTTCATTTGCACGCTCACATGTATATGATATATAAATAAAACACACAGGCCCACAACTTTAACATTTGTTTTAAAATAATTACGTTTATGTAATTGAATGATTTAAAATGATGTCAGCAACTTTATATATTCACTTACGTTACTCGTTATAATTAGCTATAGAATAGTAATCTAGAATTACATATGATATAAATGTAATAATGTGCATATCTCAGGATATCGTACCGATTTATGGAATAGAGCTGAGTTTACTTTTATACTGATCTCTGGGCAATGTAGCTGTCACAAATACCTATATATGAAACAATGCCGTATTAAGATTAAAAGGTACATGAAATATTAAAAGATAGAATACAGCGTTACAACTATTTCTAACATTAGGTTTTCATTATTTATAAAGTAAAATTATCAAAATACTCAATTATCATACAAGTATGACAGACTATAAAAATATTCATTCATTCACTCGTTCAATAAAGGAAATATTAGTAGGAATTCTACTACAGTTATTGCCGAGATCAAAGAGATGCCGCGGACATTATTCTCCGATATACCAAGAATGTCATCAGTAAATTATCAGATCAGAAATACCTATTTGTCTCGCACTGATCATGAAAGTACAACTTCAGATCGTAAAAGGTTTTAAAACCATGTCAATTTCACGTGTTAGTTCCAGTCAAAACGATGTGTATTGCCTCAAATGTTTATTTTTAAGAGATCAATGCGGCTGTTCCCAGGACCTCCCTAGCACAGTTTCACTGCGTGTTTTTACATAAAATATATAACATGTAATAGTAATAATCGTGTTAAATTGCCCTTAAAATATTAGGAATATGATTCAAAGATATTCTATAAATAAGTGAAGAGTATTAAAAATCCAAAGAAAAATTCTGTCGTCTGCATGTGATTCTTTTGATCGATACACATGTAAACATTACTAACAAAACCGTTGGGGTTACACGGAACAGCCGTCAAAATGACCTAGATCGTCTCTCTATAGGAGAAACGATCTGTAGAAATACTGGGCTGTTAGTAGAATAGAAATAAAGTTCTTGTTATCGTGAATGTTGCAGGATAACCTCCTCGGTCTCGAAATGTTATTTGAAATATAAAAGCCTCGGCTAACGCCTCGGCTTTTATATTTCAAAACAACATTTCTCGACCTCGGAGGTTATTCTGCAACATTCACGAAAACTCGTACTTTATTTCTTAAATAAAAAGAACTTACTGTTCGTGCTGTATATAAATTCGTGGCTAATTTACTTGCCTTCACCCTGAGAAGCAACTGGTCTGGTCACTCTCAGAACCTGTTTACTGGTTTTTATAAAGTCCACGACCCGCCAAAGTGGCTAGGCCAATGAAATACGTTGATACCCGTTTCGTCAGTCAATTAGTTTATTAATAGTAACATGCAGTAGAAGAAAATGAATAGAGATGGTGATGATTGGATGAAAACAACATGAACACATATTTTATTTTATTTAATCACACATACTGATCTTTTTATTTATACAAATACACGCAAAATCAACACTACCACATAATTTCAAATCAACAACTGTTAAGCATATACAAAATCTGGACGGATATGTAGTTTAGCAAACAATAACTGCCATCTGATTTTCCGTGGACATGCGCGATGAGTTCGGATTCGCGGATTCGTGAAAAGGTATTACTTTCCTGGCAGGAAAATAAATAATTATAATTTTATATTTTTGTAACGAGATGAACTCATCATTGTAATTTACAGAATAAAGGTAATTTTTAAAAGTAAACAAAAACACGCGTTTTCACCGTCATTCCAAACTGACGCAAATTATAGCGTATAAAGCTTTGAGTTTCGAACTTCAGGTGGCGTATAATAAGTACTGCCAAATTGGTTCCGTTGATTTCATTCTGGCTGAAATATTATTTATAATACCCCGAACTAAAGCTTTAGACCCATGCCCACTGTACTGTTTGTCTAAAAGTTCCTTGGTTGGACTGAAAAGGTTTTTTTTATGAGATCCTCACCAATTTCATATTTGAATATATTTCAAAAGTAAGTCACGATAAAGGGAAAAAATGGGCATATATATATATATATATATATATATATATATATATATATATATATATATATATATATATTTCTTTTATTATTCACTGTAGGTCTACTGGCACTTAGCAAGAGGAGGTTTTAGCTTTCTATTCTCTGATACGCCTGCACATTGTACGCCGACCGTTGACTAGTTTATGCACAAAATATTTGATATTATTTAATTGTTACCTTATTCAAATGTTTGCTTGAGTTTGTTCAATGTGTATGCCAATGCTAGATTCTGTAGATTACAAAGAAAAATTAATGGGATGTTTAAAACCCCAAAACAAAAACAAAAAACTGGCGGCACAGAATTTTTTTTTTACCCATGAATAAAGTTGATGGAGTACATTGATTTGGTGACGCTCAGAAAATCTTTTTCAAATCTGAAAACAAATAACTAACAGTTTGATATTGGCTAAAAGTTCTGCTAGACCATATGCATAAATGACAAGATAGGCCTTTTCAGGAACGGCATATTGTAAATACACTAATGTTTGTAATACAGAACATGTATTTTTATAGAAACAATTAACATTATTACGTAAAATGTCATTAAAACGTTCGTACTCTCATTATGTTTATATTGTTAACACTAACTTTACTGCATACCATTAAAGGCTAATTATCAAAATCTTGACAATAACATATATTTTGTTCAACAGAGGCCTTAGCTGAATATTAGTGACAATTTTATTTCTGTATCAATTTTAAAATCTGATATACAGTTTTAAAACGTCACCAGTGTCAATGTCTTTACGCTGGTGGCTGTCCGTTGTATCTCATAGGAATGCAATGATTACTAGAAAGATCGGCGTACAAACATTCGCTTTACTAACTAAGAAAACACTACAATAGTCTGTCCCAGGTTACCGTTTCAATCAATTTTTGTTGATAATCTTCATAAATGCAACATAAATACAACATACCTGTCAGTGAAACACGATTGAAATCAATATATGACAAACATTTCAACACTTCTTTCCCACGTTCCCTCTTTATATCCAGAGAAATGGACAAAAAAAATATATTTCTTACGGGGAGTTATTGCTAGCGCTCTCGAGTGCTAGCAACTACGTTAGTCTTTTTACTGCAATACGCATGCTCGACTTCAAGGTAGGGTATTCTGGGAATACTTGATCTGAAATTTTATTTTTTGTTGTATAAAATGCCAAAAAGTAACAATATCGTAGGTCTTATAATGCCAAATCATTTCTTGAATAATAATAAAAACTATATTGCTTTTCTTAACAACCTTCAAGCTCGCAACAACATCGGATATGTTTTCCGAGCTTGCCGGAAAGACCCGAGAAGATACGATTGCTCCAAAACAGTGGTTCTACTGATCTCTTATTTTTTTTTTAACTCAAAATTGATAGTATTTACAGTAAATACAGAATGATTAAAGCACAGTTCATGAGTTATGCCATTGCCGATGTGAAGCCCATGCACTCTAGATTCACCATTTTGAATTGAGACCCCAGCCAAAACACAATTCCAGCGCACCACTGTGCCTTCTTATTAATAATTAATCGATTCAGAAAATTAAACCAATGGTTTAGAAATCTACTTTTGTGTTTTATGATGGCTACAGCGCTAGCTTTCCAATCTTTTTAAAAGATAAGCTTGCAATGGGAAATGATGACATCTTATATATATTATATAATTTTCGGGACTCCTCGCACAATTTTTCAACTTTACCGTCCGGTTACTTTTCATGTCGCATGTATTGCAAAATCCATTCCCGTAGACTTTTTCATTTTTGCTTGCGAGTTGAAACCGGAAGCGTTTGATGGAGCGTGTTAAAACAGAATAACTGGCCTTTTTTCATTCTAGAATGTAGCTTGGGCCCAAAGATGTTCATTATTAACGAAATATGAAGCAAAAACTGGTGAAAGCAGAAACTTAGTATAAAGTAAAGTACATGCACTCAATGTTACCCTAGATTACCACTGTTGATTTTGTGTTTTTGGGACTGCTTTTCCTATAGTAAAGATGGTATTCATATATTATTTGAATATATATATGGTAAAGATACATCCCTCAAAGAAATGCTTAACAAAACAAAAGTAATGTTTTCAACAAGTGCAAGCACTTGTATTTTATTAGTTGAAACTCATCTTTTAATTCCTGTAAAAAGAATGAAATTGTTATCCATTCTAGATCTACATAAATAGCAATTGTAGGAAAAATTAAAAACCATTTTTTGTATATTTACCAAAAACAAATGCCAGAGATTATTGAGAAAAGTCAGCAAAAATAATGGTAGAACCGTTTGATGGACATATGTAATATTTTCTGAACTTATCAAATATTTATGTATGGTACACATTGCTAACTTGATTGATAATTCAAGGGGAGGGGGGGGGGGGCGTATTCTTTCAATTCATACATTCTTAGCCTCTGAAATTTTACATTTTCTTTTAATATATGTCTATTAAAAAAATGAAGACCTATACAACCCGTTATCATAGTTATGCAAAGCTTATGCAAAAGTTTTGAGAATGCAAACTGTATCGATCTGGAAATAGATTGATGACCAAGTTCCATATTTTTACGATTTCATTTCAAAGAAGTGACGAGTCCCAAATTTTAACAAACTTGATTGCATTTTTTTTTATTAGACATTTGTCGAGTTTGATAAACTTTACTCGGTGACTCAAGCAATAATAAAGAAAGGTAATAAAAGTACAAAAGACGCCCAAACTTTTTGATCAGAAAAAATTAATCTGCTCCAGACTTTATTTCAATGGTTGCTAACATCTATCAACTAAGATTTTGTTTTGAAATAAGACAAAAATATAGTTTTGAAATTGTCAAACCGAAACTGAGAATATATAGCCTTATAGTTTAACTTTAAAATTACCATGAACGCCCACACTCCCTTCGTTTTCATGACTGTAAGATAGGTCCTCTAGGATCAGTTGCTGCAATAAAACGGAGCAGTACTGAAATGAGTTGTTTTCTTTTGATATTAATGATGGCCGACTACAACGCTAATACAACATCAAATAAAAAATCATTAAATTATTGCTTTTATTTCATTCGACCTTACATTGTCCTAGGTCAATTAAAATAAAAGCAAACAACTGTGGTTTACAAAACGTGTATATACATTCTTAATGAATTAAAATAATAAACGTTCGCTTCTTTCTTGAAAAAAAATTATCGCTTGAATAAGAAAAACTTTGTTGTAACGGTTGTCGTCATTTTGAGTCCATACCTTCTTTAGACGAAGAACTGTGTATAGAGGCGTAGAAAAATGTTAATATTTTTAATGCTAAAATATTTAGATTTTTTTTTACTAAATACAAATAGTAGTTTATGACCAAATATATAATATTTGAAAGTTTGAAACAGATCTGATGGGTCATTTGTTGACCACCAAGCCTTCCTAAAGGGACTTACGCGGATGAATACCGTTGCCCGGTCCTGTTCCTGGAATGCGTGGCTTGTCTTGGTTTATATCACCAGGGTTATTGGAACCTCCAGGAGGTCTTGGGAAATCTATTATAGCAATCCAAGTCAACAATATTGATGTCATTGAAATGCAGTCTAAGTTATCCTACTAGAATTTCTTGTCGCTGAACAAAACTTTGTATTGTGAATAAAATGAGCGAAAATTCAAGTATTATTTTTTTTTTTAAAGAAAGATTGGTTGAAGTTTTTTCCCCTTAAAAACCCCTTTAATTGATCTCTGTAAAGTGAGCTAAGGATACCTGGCCATGATGGAGGCTGCGGTTCATCTGCAGGTAAAAAGAAAACAAAGGTGATTGGCAATGCGCCAGCACTGGAGTTTTATAGAACAGTATTAGTTTGTACATCCAGCATTGTGTTGAAGCATAACAGCTGTAAAGTAATATGTGTGCATGACAATACAAAGACAACAAAACTAATTACTCTGAATTCCAACTTAAAAAAAAAAGGGGGAGGGGTCAGGGGGTTCAAACATTTCCGGATCGAAGCAAGCTTCCAAGTGTCATACGGTTAGAAACGTACCATAGTATATGGAAAAATACTTACTCATCGTATTGATGTACGATGTTATAAGTAAAATTTGTATTGGTTGGTATTTTCTATTGATTTTAACGATTTTCATAGGATTAAGGAGGCTGGGTGGTCAACAATTTATCCTTCAGATCTACCTTAAATTTTCAGATATGATTTGTAAAGCTATATACTGTTATTTGGTAAAGTAAAAATCCATACTATTTAGCATTTTAATTTAAATATTATCCTGGTATATATTTATACAGAGCTCTTCTTATAAAGGAGACCAATACAGTTTAAAAATAGCCAAGACCATCCAGCCCTCTTAAATGAAATGGTGGTTTTGTCTTATATTATCTTTGATTCAGGAAGGATTAACAAACTAGGTTCTGATTATATTTAATTTGTGTGATCAAAATTTACCTGGAAAGGTTGATGGAGGTCTAGGTACATCCCAATCCTCTGAAATACACGAACCAAAGTGTAGCTGCATTGACACATGTACTGTGTTATTGCGAATTAAACATACCCGAACACCCGTATAAATATTTAAATTAATTATAACTTTTCTCCACCGACGATTTATCATTTTTGTTATTCAAAATACCTTTCAATGGAGCAGGGGGTCTCGGAGGTCCTACATCTGGAAAAAAACATGAATTTTGTCAGTTATTGTTTTTTAATATCAAATACCATATAATCATTTGAATATCTTTTTAATTCTTAAAAATATTCCAGAATTTTATATACCGTTATTGATAAAGAATGTTGTCTTTTTTTTTTAAATTTTGTCAATTTTGTTATTTGTAAATGGTATACGTTTACCTGGCTGTGGAAAAGGAAGCAACTCTGAAAGTCAAACAAAAGTAAACTTAAAGTAAATAAAAGTACGTCATAGTAATTTACGCAAATCGTAACTCATCTGGTCAAAAGATTAATTTAATTTTGACACAAGCACATCAACAGAATATATCAGATAACATTTTGTTGAGAGGTTTTGTGCCTCCTAAAATCGTTTTATGTGTATAATACCATTTAAAACCGAGCAATCCCCAAGAAATCAATACATCAGCACTTTGTTAAAATGGGAAAACGTGCAATAACAGCTGATGATTTTTCTATAATGTTACTAAAAAATGCATTTGGCGCTTCTCTGTCGAAAATGTTTCCTGTTTATATTTTTTGTAAACGGTCTGTAAACCTTATATTCATGAAATTGTAAACTAGATGATTTAAATGATTTCCCTAAAAAAATATTATTTTATTGTTTTAAACGATATTTTTCACTCTAAATGGTATCCCAATTTCTGGATCACCCTGTGTGGGGTACATCATTTACTTGTTGTTATACTAACAAAGTACAGTGTTTTCTACGTGTTCAACTGACCACATGCTGCCTTAAACTACATACATCATAGCAAACTATCCAGAGAGACTAGGCATTCTTGATATATTTCATTAATAAAAAATGGACAAAACTTAGAGATCTGTTACTTTTTACTTTATATTACATATAGTTTGACTGTTAAAAACAGGATTTTTCATTGTGTTTACCAGAAATTTAAGCCCCGGTTCAACCCTATCAAACAAAGCTATTGTTGTGAAGCATCATAGAAAGAATTTATATCCTGAATTTCATAAACCTGTAGGCATCTTTCATTTAGTAGATCTTGACCTTAATGAAATTGATCGCAATTGTTCAGGACTAACCATCAGTTGTATTGTGATTGAATTACTAGGTTGGGTTAATTAGTTAATTAAGTATATGTAGTATGCGTGTAATTTAAGCTTTGTCGCTTTTGATTAAACTGATTCTGTTATAAGAATGATTATATATACCTGAAATAGGAGATGGAGGTCTTGGGAGATCCCAGTTCTCTGAAACACATTCAAGCAAATATACATTTGATTGCTGTTCTTTTGCAATTATGATTCTGACTCTATACAACATGTATTCCAATATGTAAGAAACTATTACCTTTGTGGAATGCACATAGTCTACTTATTCCCCCCCCCCCCCCCAAACCTGCTTTCGAAATAGTAAATCTTCTTTACTTTACATATAGAAATTCGTATACGAAGCTCAATTTTTGCTTGACAAGTTGTTTAGATAAGTCTGCCCCTTTCAAAACCAACGTTACGTGTTTTTATGAGAAATGCTACAAAACAGTCCCTGTTTTAATGTATGTAATGTCTTAATTGGTAAATATTCCATAATTGGGAAGAACAAAGCAATTATATATATTTAGAAAACAAGATAACTATATTTCAGGGTCTTCTTCACAATCTAAACAAAGATAAAAATTGAAAAAGTCTAATATTTATGTTCCGAAACTAGAAATAGAATAAAAGCATGGTCTTCATGGAATGGATTTTAAATTATATTGGAGTACATGATGCGGCATAAAATGTAATAATACTATAATTGTATATATATATTTATTCAGAAATACAACTTTGGGCAATACAGTCCATCAGTTTACAAAAATTCACACATTAGGATTCAAGTGTTCCACTGTTCCACAGTTTCCACAGTTCGACACATTACATATAGTGAATTAAAATGTAAATTTGCATATAATAAACTGATTTGAATATACAATTTTGAGTCAACAATTAGTGTGCGTAACTAGAAGCATAGTATAAATACACAACACATGTTAATATAGAGAATATGTTTCTTAAATACACTGAATGAGTTACATGCAAACTGGCAATTAATTATTACGGATAAATAAAGCACATTTGATATATTTAGCAAGACCAACCAAGGTAAATACGTGATCTGAACCCAACATATGGAGAAATAAGTCCGATTTGTCTAATTTGCATACGGCCGCCATCTTGGATTTGAGGCTGCAAATATTTCAAAGTAATGTATAAGGAACATTTAAAAATGCTCAAATAACTCGGAAACTTTTACGCCGGAACTTTTTGCCATGGTATGATTTTCACCTACACACCGGTAGAAAAAAAATGACCTATTTGATTTAAAATTGGTTTATTTTTTATTGTGCCATTTAAATATGAAAATTTGAAGCGAGAGATGAACCATTTTCATAGTAAAACAGTGAATTTTGGGGATTATTACCAATTTCAACACAGAATTTCTAATTTTTTAATTGATATAAGCGAGTTGCCATGGTGCTCCCTAGTATTTGATATTTTAAACTTTAAATTAATCTACATTTTTATTTATTTATTATTAAAATGAATGTGCCAATAAGTTTTTAAAATTGTCTTTTTTTGGGGGGGGGGGGGGGGGGGGGGGGGTTGCTGCTTGTAGGTAAACGGGCGCCAAAAGGGCGTTTAGATTATTCTTACGAAATTTAAGTGAACTGGAATCAGTCTCAGTTTAAAATGAAGCCTCTCTACTTTGAAATTTTTTCACAGACAAAACACTTAGATGTTTTCTTCTTCTCTTCTGTTGGAAAATTTCCCTGCGATAACTTTCTAAAATCAACGTTTGCATTGTGGCGCCCTTTGAACTATATGCATTGTGACGTCAGAATTTACGTTAGTGTGATTAATGAATATTAATGAGAAAAAATCGGACTTATTTCTCCATATAACTGGAGTAATTAATGCGTTCCTATTTGAGATGTTATTTCTTTTGCATAATTAATGTATTAACTGTTACAAATACCACAAGCAACTGCCTTCTAACACCTTATCACTATTACAATAAAATGATGAAAAGATTAGTGAGAGGGGGAAGAGTAGTAATGGCATACAATTTATGCATAGTGTATTTTGTACAACGTATGCCTACAATAAAAAAACACTTACCATTCCAAGCTGGTGGCTGAGGCTTTCCCTGCAGCGCCCGTCGTTTCGAGTGTCCGGATAACTTGTCTTGAGAAGCTGAGGCACAATCCTATAATATGATTGATAAATCAAATATCTTGTTAAATTTTGCTAAAGTATATAACTTAGATTCTTGAACATATGTTGTTTTGATATTCTATACACATTACAAAAGGTGTACCTACAAAGACGAGGATAACCATCCAGAAAATCAGAACGGTAGCCATCCTTGCAGCTGTATGACTGGGATATCTGCAGTGGGCGTTTTTATAATTTCTCTCGTGTAATTTTCCATTTTATACTATTATTTGATTGTGTAATATGGTTTAATTTCGTATGGCATTTCTCTATCATTGGCATAATTGTGAGAAATCGCTATTTTGAAAATGTCATCTTTCCCAGTTATGGTGATTGTATTAGTTATGTATTTGAAATGCAAACTATATCTACTATATTTTATTGGTGAAACATGGATGAAATAGTTCTAAATTGTATTCAAATCTGCTCTCAAATATAAATGATTCAATCGGTGATAATGGTCCTGTTTAAACACAACCCTTTAAGACGTGGTTCCTCGTTTGGGTCTGCTAGCTGTTTACACATTTTGATCATATTCATGCTAAACTTTTAAAATCATTTGAATTTGATATTCCAAGAACTAAATTGCAACAAAGTCTTAACATCTGACTTTCTGAATGAATAATTTTCCAATACATAAATGCAATCCCCACAGTATTGATTACTCGAAATCATTTCATTCCATTTTTACATGTATTTAAAGAAATATATAAACTCAACAATTTCTCAGAATGAAGTTACTAACACAAAAACAAAACAGTCCTGACCTTTCTTTGTTCGTACATTCAAATAAATCATTGCTATTGTTTTCTAATTTCGCAAAATTATATATAACTATAAGAAATAATCAGGGGAGCTGGTCTCATTATATGTATATGGTTAGATACATTACTCTATCGAAGCGTCGTCGATATATATATATATATATATATATATATATATATATATATATATATATATATATATATATAATATAAAAGTTATAGACACCTGGTTCTACCTATAGAAGTCTTTGGATAAAGATCTTGAGAATAAAACAAATTACGAAATGCTTATAACTCATATTAACTATATCAATGGGCTATGGATTATCACGTAACAAGATAATACTTTTGATATTTTCTGACGTCTAGTTTTGTATTGTTTGTTGGAGGCTTTCCTACATTTTGCATTTAAACAGTTTTTCATGATTATTTTGTGCTTTAAAATAGGCAAATGCAACACAAATCCTTTATAATAAAAATATTGTACCTTATTTATTGTGCTCCGGCAGGTTTTGCAACAATTCGATGCTTTATATCAATCTATTGAAAACACCCTTTCTTATGGTTTTTGCGGCATATGATAATGTAATTTATGTAATACCGTAATATGTAATGTATATCGAAAATAAATTCTTTCTAAATAATTTAATTTTTAAGGATACGAAACACAGTAAGTTTTATTAAATTTGTAATAAAAAGCTTACAAAATTTTGAGTGCTTAAACAAATGTATTGTAAAACTCTTTGCATTAAATCATCCAATTTTAACATGTAATATAGATGTACCAACAATTTCGTTTCCTGTGAATGGCAGTTCAAAAAAATGACATCAATAAGGTTTAAAAAAAAAATAAATCAGTCAAATGCATAATTGCTCTATTCCAAAGTGATTGGTATGTCACAATTTATAGTAAAGCATGAACGGAAATTTAATTTAAAAAATGATCTTTTTATAGAATGCATTGATTCTTATTTACCTTAAAACAAATAGTTGTAAAGTAAGCAAAAGATGAACTAAATATTTGCAATTTCGCTTGTTGGTGATGTAATTAAGTATTTATGTTTTAATGAAATTGCAACTGCATTTGCTTTATGAAACTGACCATTTATGCACAGCATGAGTTTCCCGTCTTTTGTTGGAGACTGACATTGTATATGGCATATGAATGGCTAGTGCATAACTTAATGAAAATATATGTTGTAGAGTACGTCAAAAACTATCATTTCTACCTTTATAATTTTAAATGTGATTTTTAATCATCATTTATATTATAAAGTAAAGAAAATAACAAATATTTTATTTTTAAAATTTGAATAATATTATATTCATGTATCTTTATACAAAATTCTTCGTCCCAAGGAGATAAATATAGTCTGAAGATGGCCAAAATCCCGTCTTAAATCCTCATTCATATGTAGATATTTGTTATAAAATAAAAAAAAAAAATCATATTTTAATTCTGGATTAACTGAATGAACAAAAATTTGTTCCTGCCTAAATAGGCAAGGGTATTGTCAACAAACATCAGTATGAAAACAAAAAAATGATATTAAATAATTATTTATTGGAATGTTACAGAAATTACACGAATAATAAAACATTGTTTGGATTACACTAAAACACACAAACATGTAAACACACAGCAAATTGTTGCAAAAATTATTGACTAATATACTAATATATAAATAATTATCAAAACTGTTAATCTGTTTTTTTGCCTAGTTCTCGTTTACGAAACTGGTGATAGTAATCCTCATACATGTATCATAACTATCAAATAACGTTTCAAAATAAAGATCAAAATTCTGTAAACGTTTTCAAGTAAAACAAAATTCACACGGACTCTCAAATACCGATAGTATCAAACAACACCTTTGATCGACAATCAAAATCAATAGTTTTATTTGCTATATGATAACAAATACTGAAGAATTTCATACAACTCTTTTGCTTACATCTAAATAAATCTCGATTGTTATATTGCTCTAATATTGCGGGAGAATATCTAAAACAACGCTATATCAAAAGAATATCTACTTCAAAGAGAGATAACCTGGAGCATTGGAATATTTAAATGAGTATATATATCACGTGACAATCTTCGCTTGTCTCGTTTTTGGGTGCGTGTAAGCTATAATGGTTGGAACAGTTACACAGAAGCTTCCGTATCTGCAAGAGAAAAAAGAGCAATTTTATTGTATGATGTATTTAAGTCTGATTTTATGACAAACCATCTTTAATCATGAAAGACCATTTATCACGAAATCTTTACTGTAGCTTAGTTTTATTACTACAAAATAAACAATAGAAAATTCTGTAGATAGTATATTTTATGCCTTAAATTAATATTTGAAAAAATGCCTTCTTTAGAAATTTAGACGGGAATCACGTGACGCGTTTTATCCAATGGGCGTCATTTTGTTCAAGGCAAAAAAAATGTTATGGCTTTGTAATATACATGTAGATTGACAATCAAGTCTATTTTGGCTTCAGGAATCCCAATGTGAACCGTGCTACATTTTGTGACAAGTGATGACTTATGTTTTTAACAGTTTTGCTAATGTTTAATCCGTTTTTCGTTACCTTTTTTTCAATCTAGGTACACGTTTTCAGATTAAGCTTAATGGTGATTTCTTGAAGCTTGTTCAGATTGTCTACTTGTGCAACTTTTGATCGATCTGTGGCCATCATCTCCAGCTCTTGAGAATCAAAGTCTCCAGCACCTGCAGAACATTTCTAATGGTCAACACACATCCCTAGTAGGTTTTAATACATATCGGGTTGTGTATTTATATAGTTACTAGATAAATATTAATATTGTCTAATGCAGAAAGAATGAACAATATTTTTTTTCTTTAAGCATTTAAGTATCCAGACATAATACCCTCTTATTGATCCTTAAGAAAATAAGACATGAAAACAGCCTTGTTGCAATATTAATACACATTAATAAAGTTTTGCTATAAAACATATCACCTAACAAGTAACATTTAAGTTTAGGACTTTTCAGTGTTTCATGTTCCATGCCAAAGTTCTTAGTGTCAGTTGTTGGTAATATTCCATTTTATCAATGAATATACGACTTAATTAAGCATCTTAATTGAAACCATTTCTTATTCATTGCGGTTGATATATCATTCAAAGGGAGAACGACTATTTTAGAAGAGAAACAACTCTTGGAAATAAATCAGTTTAATTTACAGTTTTTGACTGCTTCCTTCTTTCAACCATTTAGAAAAAATAACAATGCTCGATAACTGAAGTAGAACTATTTGGGAGTGTAAATTATTGACATTTGAAAAAAAAAATAAAGTTATCATTTTAAACCACACTTAAACTAATCAACAAAATATGTCATACTAACAATATTCACATACCTCATTACGCTATTAATCAGATACAAAAATTATACTCATAATCAGTTATAAAAGATATGATCCTTAAAAGGAGGACTCTTTCTCTTTCACTCTCTCTCTCTCTCTCTCTCTCTCTCTCTCTGAGAGACTCGGAGAAATCAGAAGGTTGCTCTTTCTTCAATATTACTGGAAAGTTCTTGAATAACTATTAAACTGTTTTATATTTTGTGCATCACTTCTTTAAAAATAATAAAGCATTACTTAAATATTGTAACAGCCAACCATACAACAAACAATACAGCAAAAACCGTGAACTAAAACAAAATCTATCTGAATTTTGAAAACATATACAATGCTTAAAGCTGTTGTCTCTGCGGTGTCCTCTTTGAAGCATGACAAAAAAGCAGCATTGACTAATCAGTATTAATTGCACATTTACAGTCGTCATTAATAACACGATCACACGATTTAATACCTGATACTTTACAGCACCCTGGGTAAAAATATCATATACTCAAAGGATTAACCGAAAATACCATTTTTTTTCTTTTTAACAGCATGTGATTTATATATATATATATATATATATATATATATATATATATATATATATATATATATATATATATATATATTGTATCATATATGATAATAAGGAAATTGGATTTATTATAGACGGTAATAAGGAATTTCAAATAGATATTCGTTAATTCCTTCATTTGAATTTAAAAACATGTCTCCATATTAAGATGACAAGTACTATAAAAATACCCACCAACAGCGTAGATTTCAATCCCGAGGCCTTTTACTTTAGCAATGGATGCCCTTAAGCTGTTGGGGTCCGTGGACTGTCCATCAGTGATCACAAATCCTACAATAATCCCGTTAATGTATTACTTTATTTCAATGAATTAATTGTATTCTCTAATATTTTACTCATTCTTTAATTAGCCTGGATTCCAAATTAAATACACACAATTTATTGTTGCGAGAAATTTAAGATAACGGTGATTCGTGAATTTTAAAAAAATAAGTTTCATGATATATATGATTTATCCAAAACCTTTAAGCAACTTTACCGATTTTCTTGACACGGTCACTACGCCTCATAAATGTACTGAATTGATCATACATGATGTCGATAGCTTTGTGGGTAAACGTGTCCCCAGTTGTAAAGTTGAGGGCCAGAATGGCGTCTTTCACCGCTCTATTAGATGTATGCCGAGACAACCCGAACTCCAGGGTGGCATCAGTGCTGAATGTGATGACGCCAACTCGGGACTCTTCTGGCCCCGCCCCAACAATAATGCTGTCAACGATCCTAACCACAAACTGGAGCTCCTTCAGGAAGTTGCCCTGGTTCAGCAGACTAGAGGAGGCATCCACAAGGAAGAAAATGTCAGCAGGCTCACTTTTGCAAACTGATGAGAAAAAAGTATTTAATTCCTATATTTTCGTAATTATCATAACATTCAACACCAATAGAGTTATATTGTGATTTTTTTTACTTAATTTCAACATTGACAAAATTTAAACTATTTAACAAAGGTATTTCGGCTCTTATGATTTATAATTATTAATTTCAAATTAAATGTAGTATTGGATTTACATTTCAACGCCCTCTATATGCAATACAAGACTTATTTAATGTAAAAATATTGTATATTTTAGAACTTCAGATGTTAAAAAAATATATTTGATTAAAGCAAGATAATATTTTGGATTATTTCATGTTTAATATCTTAAGAAATTTTGCTTGAACAATGGCTTGATATGGGCTTTTTGGCGTAAATCCTTAAGTTTTAAATGTATTAGACAGTGTCTAGACATGATAATTAGGGTTTTATTTAAATGACAGTATCATAATCAAGCAAATACGCTTTGGTCATAAATGTACTCACCTTGTTACATGTTAATATTACATGTATGTTAAATCAAAAAATCTAAAATTTCAAAATATTTAAAACTCATTTCATTATTCTTGTTACTTTTATTTGATAAATCAAATCATATGACGTTATGATATTTTTGTGATAAGATTTTAAAAATCTGCGTGCTTGGATATTTCAAAGCGCCATTATTGCTAAATAACCAACCAATATAAACATATAAATGTACGGGCATTGTTGATTGATGGGGCTTGCGGTTAAAATGATTTTAAAAGGGTTAAAACATCTACATCGGTTAAAAGCATGAATACTCTATATTAGGTCTGTAAAACAAAATTTAATGACATTAAAAAAACACGGTAATAAACCTGACCGTCTAAAATTAGAATTCCCTTGTTTTAAAATGCCCGCAACATTTTTAGTCTAAATCACACACTCAAATGATTTAAAGAAAGCGAATTATGAATGCAAAGATGACTAAACAAATGAGACAAAAAGTAGCAATATGAACACGAAAACTAAATTCTACGATGAAACAATTAGTAAAACGTAAGCTGAATTTCAGTACCTCGGTCGTAATTGAAAGCATAATATACTTACTCGGAGTTTTAATTGCACCTGAAAATTGTAATCATGAGTATATATTATCTACAATACATTCATCTAACATGCAGTAAATTGTGGTACAATTGATAAATGACTACACGTTGGTGCATTGCAAGAAGCACCTGAAAGATGCTAAGAAAGAGGAGGAAGATGCATTCTCATAACAGGTAACGAATCCTTATTCCGAAACAGCGGATCGAAAACAGATTACTACTGAAACAATTTTATTTTTCACGAATTAGGTAAATAGGGAGAGAAAAATTAATAATTTACATTCAATTAAAATTACAACAGCCATCGCTTCTAACTCGGAGGGTTTGGGAATGAATAGATAGACCACCTGGGCAGATTCCCGTCACCAGTGTTCTCCGTAACATGGTCAGACCATCCAGGTTCTCCACCATAAATTTGTGCTGATCCACTGGACTTGACGCAATCATTCTTAGTTCTTCTTCATTTATGCTCATTCCAACGCCTATAATTTATGGTGAAATGTTACAGATGATGATATTTATTCTTATTTATACATAATTAGATACTCACTGATTCACGTTTTCATAATTATCATTGTGAAAAAAAAAAAAAATACCGTCAGATCTCATTCGGTTTTCAGTTTCAATACTGTTTTGTGCTTACCAATTGCAAACATGTTGATTCCTTTTTCTTTGACCTTTCTGATGACAGATAGTGTCCTAAAGGGATCCGTGGAGCCACCGTCCGTGATAACAACCCCTACACTCCTCCTCCCGGGCTGACGGTTAACGTCGAATTGTTTATACATCATTTCTAATGCTTTGTCAGTGTACGTATTTCCACCTATCCATGGAAGATCTAGCACTTTTTTGGTGAACTCGGATGTTGACGAGTACATTGTCAGAGGTATTGCCATCTTGGCATCGTCACTGAATGTGATAACGGACAATCGGGACTGTCCCATTTGTTCAGCTAATGCACTAGCGACGCTAGTCACGAACTGCAGCTCCTTCGCAAAGTTATCTTCACTCATTAAACTCCAAGAGCTGTCCAGAACAAAAACAAGATCTACTGGCTCGGAACAATCTGTAACTGTATGCCAATATACCTGGTATTTTTAAATACAGAATAGTTATGTGCAGAGAAATAATTTACTGATGCAGGAGATGATTTTCAATACTATGAAAAGTTTTACATGCATAAATCCTTTATTATTTACATGCAGAATTTTAAACAATGTAAATTTCGATTTAAAAAATCAATCGAATGTTCAAATTTTAAATAGTACGTACAAAATGTCAAGTTTTAGACATTGCTAAACTAATCATACATTTGTATCATAAGTCAATTGAAAATTGTGTATTAACAGATTAATGACTCCTTTATACAATGCTTTACATAAAGTTAATGAGAAGTTTGAAGCATTTAATACTGAATTTCAGATTAAATGAAATAAAAACATTTTTAAACCCTGAAAGCTTCAAAATGTGCTAGAAAAGGTAAAGAGGACAGACTAACTAATATATATTTTCTATGTTTGTCTTTATTTCTACAGGTTGGACTTCAATGTCGGATAATAATCTTGTAAATTGATAAAATTATAACGGTGTTTTTTTGTATTTCAAATAATGACATTTTAAGTATTCTAACTGTCTTAGTTAAAAGATATAGGATTCATGCCATGAATATACAACCAAAAAATTATTAGAATTTTTTTTTTTATAAAAGATGCCGATAAACATATATTTTATCCTAAGTTGTGTTAATGGATTTGGGATACATAACTCGTGGTGCTGTATATGATAATACCAGTCTAAGCATGCAAAAACAAATATCAAAACATCACTTACTGTCTTGTGGCGGGACTAAAAGAGGACACATACCGAATTAGTTTCAATTTGGCTATATAAGTACCAAAAAAGGAAGCATCTTCAATTTCATAAAACAGAAAACTGTGACACGAAAACCCTTTTCAACGCTGGATATTCTGTGAAATGTTTTAAAGATATATTTAATGTTAAAGTCTTTGTTTATTAAATAAACAATATATCAACTATTCATTGACGACACGCGAACTAAAGTAAGTCATATATCCTTAAGCTTCCATTCTCATTAAAAGAAAAATTGTCTATAGGTGTGAAATCGGATTCAAGATTAATATAATCGAAGAATAGACGACACCCTTCACGATTTTGTCATGTTTTCTGTACATTACAGTCATTTAAAATAAAACAATAATTACTTAATAATTATGGAAAATTCTAATTGGAACCATTCATGTGTTTCAAATTCAACAATTCTAATACAGATATATACAGATATATATACATATATACACAATATTACCTATACAATTTTAGTAATTTAAAGACTATTTACAAAATTCATATCAAAAATAAAGTTTTATTGGTAATAAAGATGAAACAGTTTGTCACTATACAGTACTTGGCCTTTTTTTCAATTAACTCAGCTATATCTCTGAAACAGGACGAGGTGTGACTAGGCTTTTTATCAATGAAAGTTTCTTAGCATCCATTATGTAGACTCGATAAAAATGAAGTTCGCCAGTCCAATGCATCTAAAAGAAACACATTTTCATTCTTTGGCAACGACGCAATATCTGTGATTGCATTAATATTCACTCGCGCTCCAACTCCTGTAAAGAAAAAAACAGCATTTAGATGACAATAGACTAGAATATCAATTTAAAAAGCAATCTTATGAAATACTATATAGTAGTTCACAAATCAAATTACCAATTGCTACAATCCGAAAGCCGACATCATGAATTCTTTTGGCCGACCTCGATGTATGATCAGGTCTGGTTGATAGTCCGTCAGTAAGGATCACACCGATTGCTGGTTTTCTTCCGTTTGAGACGGATTTAAAATAGTTTAACTCATCCAACATTAGATCTAAGGCTATATCAGTACATGTGTTTCCTCCAAGAAACGGAAGGTGTATAATATTTGACACAAGGTCGTTCTCACTGCGGTAATGATGCAGTCTGATTACGTCACTATACGTTATAACAGACACAAGCGATTGACGAAAATCAATGCTTCCTAATTTAATAACGTCAATTACAAATGCAATTTCTTTGAGAAAATAAAAATCGGGATTTTCAACAACTCCTAGACTTGTGGAACTGTCCAACACAAAAACAAGATCAACATCAGCAGGGCAACCTTTGAAATAAAAAAAAAACATTGACAAACATTACTCTATCTGTCGATACAAATAAACGAGGTTTGACAAATGGCATGAAGAAAATGAGAAAATTATGTAATTTAGAAAAAAATATACCAAATAAGAATATTTTATTGAGTTGTAATGACTAACAAGAGGCCCAGGGACCATATCGCTCACCTGAGTAACAATAGCCACAACTCTGATCAAATCAGCATTACAATATCAAAATTAAATATCTTGACAACTAAGTATAGTAGATCTTGCTCAAAAAGTAACAAAAAAATATCTGCCGATTTTTATCCACATATTTTCATGATCAACAAAAAAGCCCCTTTTGTTGTTTTAGTATTTGTGAGAAGATTTATTCTATTCCTATATAACCCCCCCCCCCCCACCCCTTTGTTGCCCCACTTTTCTCTAGGGAATCATGGTTTGATCAAACTTTAACAAACTTTATTCTGCACAACCTGTGCTTTCTGAGTTTTTGACTGAAAGCTTTTCCAGAAGATTTCAAAAGATTTTTCTCTATATCTTCTTATGTAAAAATTTAACCCCCCCCCCCCCCCATGTGCCCCCATTATACCATGGGGAACATAATTTGAACAAACTTGAATCTACACTATCTGAGAATGCTTCCACACAAGTTCAAGCTTTCCTGGCCAAATGGTTTTGAGAAGAAGATTTTTAAAGAATTTTTCTATATCTTACTATGTAAAAATTCGACCCCCCCCCCCCCCGCTTCATTTTGGCCCTATCATACCCCGGGGACCATTATTTGAATAAACTTACATCTGCACTACCTGAGGATGCTTCCACACAAAATTTGAGCTTTTCTGGCCTAATAAATTTTTAGAAGAAGATTTTTAAAGATTTTCTCTATATCTTCCTTTGTAAAAAGATTCGACCCTCCATTGTGGCCCCACCCTACCCCCGGGGTCCATGATTTGAACAAACTTGAATCTACAATACCTGAGGATGCTTCCATACAAATTTGAGCTTTTCTGGCTTAATAGTTTTTTAAAAGAAGATTTTTGAAAAATACTAACAATTTTTCAATAATTATAAATGATCTCCCCTTTAAAGAGTGTGTGGCCCTTCATTTGAACAAACTTGAATCTCCTTTACCCAGTGATGCTTTGAGTCTAGTTTGGTTGAAATCGGCCCAGTGAATTCTGGAGAAGAAGATGAAAATGTGAAAAGTTTACGACAACTCCGACGACGACAAACAACGGACAAATCTTGATCAGAAAAAGCTCACTTGAGCTTTTGGCTCAGGTGAGCTAAAAACGAATATATATTACTTACTGAAAGATTTTGGTGGAGACACTAACGATAAGAATTGCGTATCTGAAATAAAACGCACGAGTCATTTAATGAATCCGTTTTTGTTTTTGAAAATAATTTAATATACAAGTAATCTAAAAATAGATTTTAAAGGTAGATCTGAGGGTTAACTTTCCATTAGTAAATATTCTGACTCAACGATGCGGCTTAACATAGCTTTGATAAGGTCATGGTTAATGTTCTAATTAACAACTCTAAGACGACATACCTCGGCAAATTTGCGATTTCAAAAGAGATTTGAGTATTTTATTGTTGACTTCTAAGTCGTCCACCATAAACATATGATTGTCAGATGGATCAGAAGCTATAAGATCCAATTCTTTTATATTGATACTAACTCCAACACCTATAAAACAAACATTAAGAATCAATTCAATAAATAACAGGGAAATACTGCATGCATTAAAAATTTGAATTGCAAAGTTTAAAAATATATAGATAAAAGATCGTAAATTGTATTTTTGTGCAATCGCTATGACTCTCCAGTAGTATGGTACTTTGAATGATATGAATATTTCTTGTAAGGAATATACATACCTATTGCAAATAACTTGACAAAATTGAACCGCTTCAATCTGGTGATGACCTTTTCTAAGACAAACGGACTGGTGGATCCACCATCAGTAATCACCAACACAACTAACGGCCTCTCTACATCCGAGTGAACAGAGTTTGCTTTCCTCTCCACATTTCCAAGAACTAAGCTGAGTGCCCTATCCGTATACGTGTTTCCTCCAAGCCATGGTAAATTCAGAACAGTTGAGGAGAACTCGTTTTTACTTCGGAAATTGTATTCCCTGGCGTGATCGGCATATGTTATCACTGAGGCAGACACACGTTTAAAATCAAGCTGTAAGTTGTCGCTAAGTTCAGTCACAAAACGAAGTTCTTTCCTGAAGTTTTTCTCTGTTCTAAGACTCCACGAACTGTCCAGAACGAAAACAATATCGAACTCCTCTCTGCATTCTATAATCAAAATACACTATAGCCTTGAATGTATGTACTAGTATATATTTCCTGAATACAGATTATTAATAAATTTGCTACATTTTTTAAAATCCGTACCTTGATTATTTTCTGGAATGTTGTTATCCTTTGCATCTGTAAAGTCAGAGTGGGTGATGAAAATATTAGTTTGCTTAGACATAACCCAAAGGTGATTCAGTTCAATATAAACCAAATACAGAATAAAATAGTTTAAAGGAGTGTATCAAGTGCAATTGAGTCAGTACTTTGAAATTCAGAAGTAAAACAAACAGAAAACAGGCTTTTCAATGAAATTAAAAAACTGATGTGTTTGTTAAGCCTAGACCAAAACCCACAATCGCGCATTGTAATGGGAGTTAGCCACAACACAACCACGCATTGTAATGGGAGATAGGAACAACACAACAACGCATTGTAATGGGAGATTAATCATAGCCACAACACAACCACGCATTGTAATGGGAGATAGCCACAACACAACCACGCATTGTAATGGGAGATAGCCACAACACAACCACGCATTGTAATGGGAGATAGCCACAACACAACCACGCATTGTAATGGGAGATAGGAACAACAAATTATGCACTGTAGTGGGAGTTAGCCAAAACACAACCACGCGTTGTAATGGGAGATAGGAACAACACCAAAGGATTTTTTCAACGATAACCTAGAAACTTCCCCAAAAAGAGGTCAAAAATGAACGCCGACATATAAAAACGAAAAGCAATAACTTATCCGAGTCTAATATTTAATAAATAAGAAGGATTATGAAAATCAAGTAAAAACTCGATTACCGTTGCATATAGCCTCCACCAGGTGATTTGGTGTAATTGAGTTTTCCATATATAAATGTGACGGTGAGGATGCTATCACTTTCAATTCTTCCAAATTCACATTTTCTCCGATTCCTGTAATACCAATTAGATATTCATATACATATATGCTCAACTCTCACGTAAATAGTTGTGTCTGATAAGTCTAAAAACATTGAAGAAAAAGATTTCCTCTGAATCATAGAGCCATGTTTACCAATTGATAAAACACAGTAATAGCAACAGGAATTATCAACGGACGACAATATATAAACTGATTATATAAATTATCTGTGCGCAAAAAAAAAAAAAAAAAATTCGGAAGGTTCATCATAGTTTTTGGAACTGATGATAAGACACTACTTTATATTATATTTGCTATTTGCTATGTTTTCAGATTTATTACGATATATTGAATTAAATAGGATAAATATGATCCCTTATACGTCTACTATACTGTTTCAAGTGATCATTTGTTCTTATATTCTAAATTAATAAATATATATATTTCACATTCTCCATAATTTAAAATGTTAATTTATCAAAATGAAATATTTTACTTACCAACAACAAACATTTCCAACTGACTTTGGTGAAGTTTTGCTGCCATTTTTTCAGTACGGTCAGGGGAAGTTGATGCACCATCTGACATCAAGATAGCCACTTGTCTTTTATCATTTGATTTTCTTTCTGACGCAGTCATAACCATCTCTAAGGCAGAATGAGTCATAGTATTCCCTCCCCTCCATTTGTGAGAAAGAATCGTTGCAATAAATTGGGAACTATCTTTATACATATGAAGTTCCGGAGAGTCACTATAATCTATCGTGGTAATTGGCGAGTGACCGTTTTGCAGCTGCATTGAATTTACCAAGTCTGAAGCCAGCTTGCATTCTCGTGTAAATTGTTCAGGCCCTATGCTATTTGAAGTATCCAATAGGAAATATATGTCCATGTTCGAACAACCTGTTTCAAAAGTTAACAAATTATATCTTCATTCATATGTGAAACAATCTATGTTTTATATGATGACATTTAAAAAAAAAAACCTAAAAATTACATGATGGCAAATACGAATGGTAGTGGACACCTCACCTGAACACAAATCTAATGACAATTCTTTGACAGTCTCCACAGACTGATCCAACGTTTGAACAAAAAATCGTTTCGATGAGGCCAATATGTTTTCTATTTGATCTCTTCTGAATGACTGACCAACCCCTGTAGAGAAATTAATACGATTGAATATGTGGCAAATAACAATTGACTGCAATTGTTCTAAAGAAACTAACAATACAAACCTATAATATACGTCGAAGGTGCATATTTGTCCAAACGTTGATTAAACTTCTTCATGGAAATAGCTCCAATAACCACAGCAATGTTAAGAAAACCGGGTTTCAAGTCATCTTCCAAAATGTTTTCCGTAGATGACCATCTTTGTGGTACGTTAGTGCGACTGATCCCCATGAGAAAACCCTGAACATTATCAAAAGTTAGCACCGAGCCTTGAAACCAGTTAGGTAGCAACTTGAACTTATGAGAGCGACCTATGCTTCTCGACAATCGTGTGACAAGGTCTGTAACCAAGCTCAAGTCCTGATGGTACTGTTGTACCGGAAGGGAGTCATCAAGGAACAGAACCAAGTTGGCTGGCTTGTTTACGCAAGCTTTAATGCAATTTCATCATCAAATTATACACAATCTATGCTTTTATCAATTTGTTTCATTTAATGACTTTTTTAAAATCAGAGAACTTTTTATGTTAAACTTTACGATATCAAAATTTAACATTAAAATATTCTTTATAATTTAACATAAATGATAACTAGCACTATTGATCTTACTTTGTGTACGACTAAAAGACAGCAAGAATTTGGTTAAAGTCAAGAGTCATCTTGTTAAAGCACTCCGGCGTAATTACTCTGACGTCATCACAGGATATTATCACTACCCTCTAAAACTAGATTAAACTGAAAACAAAGTCTTAGCATCTATTGACCGCCATTATTTTTAACGATAGCACTCTACATTGTCACTTATGTTTCTACCAAACACCAAAAAGTAGCCATCTAGCAAACCCATCAAGCACAATCTCCTATATTATTAATATGGAGAAGCTTTTGGTTAACAGAATTTGTAGAATTTTGTAAAAGTTTGGAAATGTGAAAAACTGTAAATTTTTGTTCAAAAGTTCAGAGTGTCTAGAAATGCCTTCAACCAGCGAAACTTACACTCTTTGTTATGATCTGTAAAACAAAATCGGCATTTAAAATGATGAAATAGCATCTCTATGGAATAAAGAAAACGAAAAACCAGATTATTTTTACTCGTAGTAAAATGGACAATGAATGACAAGAAATAGGGAAAAGTCTGTTTCTTATTATTTTTTTCTCCATTTTTTTCTCCCTCCAATCGTTCAATATTATTATGAAATAGTGTTGCCCGTTAAAGTATTAATATTCTTGGCGATTCTGCAATGTCCAGTACGTAAAAATATCTAATGAGTATGTTTGTTTTATTTTTCATTGAAAATTGAAAACAAAAGACCTATTTTATGAGATCTTTTAATAAAGTTGATTTAAAGCTTTAAGTGTTTATATTTCCTTCAAAGTTTAACATTTATTACATCATAATTCAAACTGGAATATCATATTGATTTGTATAAAGAATTATATTTTCCAATTTTCAACATCAAACTTTATCAAAGAATAAATTACAAAACTAAGCCTGATCTACAAAAAAGTTAAGATGGTCCTTATCATTCTCAAACAAATGTTTATTTAATATATCAATGAAATTGTATCATGTGTATCAGAAATTAATTTTGATTAAGTTAGTGGTTAAAAGGATTAAAGTAAACCAGACAACAATTTTCATAAAATGATAATAATTGATATTTTTCATTGTGTTGCAGAATAAAACGAAAGAAAATATTCTTAAAATCATATCAGACCGACATATATTATAATGATAACAAATAAGTATAAATAAAGTGATTTAATGAAGAACTGCAATACAAATCATTTTATTAAATTGATAATATTTACACAAAATAAATATGAATTCTTAATGAAAAGATGAAACTATAAAGGACAATATCAAAAGGATATCGAAGCAATAAAAACATTGAATATTTTATCACTGTTACTTCTTTTAAAACTTAATTAACTAAGCCAATCAAAATACATTTCATAATTTTTAAGTTAACAAACACCGATACAGCAGACTTGTCAAATGTTATGGTTTTTAACCGAATATCTTGTGGAGTCTATTAATGGATATAAGAAAGCAACCAATGGTCTCAAAAACCACGTGACTAGGGGTATGTGAATATTTTTTCTTGTTACAGAGGCAAAAAATTTATTAATAATTATGACACAAGAAATAAATGGGCTTTGGTCTCTTATCCAAAGATCATTCAAATTAAATTGTTCCGTGGCATCTTATTGTGATGTCGTCCTCTTTGGCTTTTATTCATTTATAGATGGAGGTTAAACAATCATAAGGCCAAACCCACAATAATTCGGCCCAAAAAGTGTCACATAACACGATTGTTATGTCTGCATATTCATTTGCCTACGCAGAGAATATGCACTTCATAGTGTAATTGTAGAACTTAAATTATTGCGCTTATAGGACGACTTTGATACTACTATTGTGTTGAAACACATTTCTGAAGGGGAATGGAGTGTGAAATCTCTTTTAAGATATTTTTGTAATAGCAAAGACATTTTCCATTTATCAACTTTGACACGCGATCAATTAATTTTGGATGTAACACCAAGATAAAATTCACAACATGAAGAACAGAAAGAAAGAACTCGTTTTCTACGTCGCAAAGGACCATTCTTCGAGGATTTTGTGTAAATACTGAACTCATTGAGCGAATGAGACACTCAGATCAGATACCGTGGATGTCATCGCGCGAGATGTTGTAATGCAATGCTGTAACAAGAGCCGAGTTTCTCGCATTGCCAAAGGGTATCCGTGTCACGGTGTCTTCTGTACAATATTTCTGCCAGATACTGGCGGATACTTAGCCTACATTAGCAACATAAATATTATTCATAACCAGTGTTAATAATGTACTTACCCTGGGTGGATGGCGCTGGGAGTCCTGTAACACATTTTTGTAAAAAGATGAATTTCATCACAAACCATTCATCAGCCGTGCAAGGCAATGAAAAGCGTTTGCACATTGTTATCAATATACCATAGTAAGTGTAATGCTTGGTAACTCAAAGACATTGTTTAAAACTTTTGTTTGCATTTTAAGTTTTGAACTTATTCTCGAGCAACTGTAACCGTAGAATAATAAATGTAAATGGTAAAACTTAGGTATATAGAACAAGAAGTGAGCGAATAGACTTAAATTTTCTTACACTGGATTAAAAAATATTCTTCAGCATTTGTTTGGAGAGGGGTGATAAAAGAGTATTCAGCTGTACTTCTTTTTCTTGAGTTGCCTTACATTATCCTGCTATTGTTTGCAACGTGTTGGCTTTTTTTGGAAAGGGGGGGGGGGTAAAAAATATAAGTAATTTAAACAGTAAGCATAACGTATAACCTTTAAAATAATATATTTAAGAGGGGTTATGTTCTTGATTGAATAGCAGAATGTGCAATGAAATAAAGCTTTGTAAAGTTTGTCTCCATAATGAGTTCACGCTTCCTCTCTGAGAAATGAAGTCTGGTTCGAGGAGTGACAGGAGTCTGGGTTATGACCTGAAAACCACAGGTAACTCTTACCTCTGCAAAATCTAGCGGCCAGCTTGTCCTGGATTTGAGATAGAGCATTTACGTTCCTGAGGAGATAGACATGGTCGTTACTGCTCGCCAGCATCTCCAGCTCGTTTTGGTTCACCTCATCACCAACCCCTAAAGGCAAACAACAAAACAGGTCATCGCCTCTCATGGATTTTTTTTTGGATGAACCAACTAAAGCTTTAACCTTTTTTGGCTGTGTGTTTTTCCTTTGGTCGTTTAAAATGTTTGTCCAGTAAATCTTTAATTTTTATATTGAATTTGTTGTAACGTTGGCGGTATGGGACACTTTTAAAGACCATCTTGACCATAAAATACATTGTAAAATATTCTGATCAATAAAATCATGAAATGCAGACCAATAGAATTCAACCTATTGAACCACGTGTTTATGATTCAAAATTGTGACAGTGGGATTATTATAAGATATATAAATTTTACTCTTTTCTTCCGAGAGTGGTATGTAAGTGTCACAGAGCTCTTCAGAAAACTGCCGTGTTTCAGTGAACATTTATTCATAAATAACAATTGTTCAGCTGATATTTATTTTTTGTATCATTAACATGCGACATCTATATATTTTATCACTTTAATAAAGACGTCCTAAGTATCTTAGTTAACAAAAAATTCAAAAGTCCCATTCTGACTAAATGGGGTTAGTTCTAAAAATAATTTATTTGACAAACTAATTGTACAAAGAATTCCACTGTCAAAAGACAACCTGTCCACTTGGCACAGGACTACAAGGTTTATAATAATTATTCAGTTTCCGAAAATTATTAATATCAAGGTAACACATTTTTGCTTAGGTCAATGAAAAATCTGTGAATATAGGTCACATGGCCTGGAGGAGTATTTTCATTGGGCTGACATGTCATTATATACATCAATGTCGGGTACCTCTCACGCCACATGCTGATAGAACCATCAAGATCAAACATATATTACAAACCCACTTCACAAGATGATGGGTATTTTAATCTACTCAGGGTAAACATCCCTACCAGCTCTATCATGATGATAATTGTAAGTTTACAATAAAGAAACTCTGTAGATAAGTGGACGGGTCAAATTATTTTGATAATCCGTGGTTTTCGTCGACGTTTATTATACGATAGAGTATTCCAATGAATTTTAGAATGGAATACCATATGTCACTCGGTAACATTTAGTCGGATTTCGTCCAAATTTGTGATCACATCAAATTATTTCCCATATCAGCTCTGTAAAATTTCTAATGTCTGATTACATCTACGACCAGCTCTATGTCGACAAAAATCCATTTATTCATTTTTCATATTGTTCAATTCTTTTAAAATTAAAGTTTTACGTTTTGAATCGAGTTCCATGTATAACAAAACTGTAACAGGTTTTCAGTTCATTTCTTATTGCAATGAAAGATTATATCAATTTCAATGCAATGAAATTTCTATAAATTTTGATTTCATTCTTTAATTAATAAAATCAATACTAAAATGAGTAAAGGGGATGGTTGAGGACATACTAACGGCATGTCTATCCTTTTATCATAGGACTTACCAATGGCATACATTTCTATCCTTTTATCATGAGGACTTACCAATGGCATACATTTCTATCCTTTTATCATGAGGACTTACCAATGGCATACATTTCTATCCTTTTATCATGAGGACTTACCAATGGCATACATTTCTATCCTTTTATCATAAGGACTTACCAATGGCATACATTTCTATCCTTTCATCATAAGGACTTACCAATGCTATTCATTTCTATTCTTTTATCATGAGGACTTACCAATGGCATACATTTCTATCCTTTTATCTTGAGGACTTACCAATGGCATACATTTCTATCTTTTTATCATAAGGACTTACCGATAGCATACATTTCTATCCTTTTATCATGGACCTGTCTGACCACATCTTCCAACCTGTACGGATCGGTGGAACCCCCGTCCGTGATGATAACGCCTATAGAGGTGATCCCGGCCCTTTCTCTGGACCGCTGGTTCTCCTCCGTCATCATCAACTCTATGGCTTTGTGAGTGTAGGTGTTCCCCCCGACCCAGGGCAGGGCTCGGACAGCCCTCTGGAAATCCGCCAGGGTGTAGTAATCGCTGAACCGGATGTTGAGATCGGCATCATCACTGAAAGTAATGACGGATACACGAGAGTTTTCGAAATCGAGGACGGACACAACCTGAGAGACGAAGTCCAGTTCCTTTTGGAAGTTGTCTGGTGAACGCAAGCTCCATGATCTGTCGAGGATGAACACAAGATCCACCACCTCGCAATCTGAAACAGAATGACGATGACACTAACCATACAAAGTTTGTTTCAATATGGTCAATATTTTCTAAGTGACGAAACCTGTTTCGTTGCATGGAAAGTTTTTTTGATATATTTAGACTCTGAACTGTAAAAATTGATGATTTGATATTGAAAATTGTTCTCGATTCGAGAATATTGTCCTTTTTGTATTTGTATAAAAAAAAAATGAAGGCAAAACAAATGCAGAGAGAAGCATGAGTAACTGTGTGTCAGGTTCATACTGTCATTGAGTAGCATGAGTAACTGTGTGTCAGGTTCATACTGTCATAGAGTAGCATGAGTAACTGTGTGTCAGGTTCATAATGTCATAGAGTAGCATGAGTAACTGTGTGTCAGGTTCATACTGTCATAGAGTAACATGAGTAACTGTGTGTCAGGTTCATACTGTCATAGAGTAACATGAGTAACTGTGTGTCAGGTTCATACTGTCATAGAGTAACATGAGTAACTGTGTGTCAGGTTCATACTGTCATAGAGTAGCATGAGTAACTGTGTGTCAGGTTCATACTGTCATAGAGTAACATGAGTAACTGTGTGTCAGGTTCATACTGTCATAGAGTAGCATGAGTAACTGTGTGTCAGGTTCATACTGTCATAGAGTAACATGAGTAACTGTGTGTCAGGTTCATACTGTCATAGAGTAGCATGAGTAACTGTGTGTCAGGTTCATAATGTCATAGAGTAGCATGAGTAACTGTGTGTCAGGTTCATACTGTCATAGAGTAACATGAGTAACTGTGTGTCAGGTTCATACTGTCATAGAGTAACATGAGTAACTGTGTGTCAGGTTCATACTGTCATAGAGTAACATGAGTAACTGTGTGTCAGGTTCATACTGTCATAGAGTAACATGTGTAACTGTGTGTCAGGTTCATAATGTCATAGAGTAGCATGAGTAACTGTGTGTCAGGTTCATACTGTCATAGAGTAACATGAGTAACTGTGTGTCAGGTTCATACTGTCATAGAGTAACATGAGTAACTGTGTGTCAGGTTCATAATGTCATAAATTCTCTTTGTCGGAATCTTATTCGAATTTGTCCATTAAAACAACAGATACACGTGTTTTTCTTTTTCTAACCGTAACATAAGGTCCGAAACTAACACCATTTAAAGAGAACTAAAAACATTTTTACAGAAAACAAGAGTAGTTTATAAGCAGTATGAGAAGTCCGCATAACATTCACTAACGAAGGTAATATTGAACCAACATCTTACAATGCCATAAAGAGACTCTACCAGATGTTTGTGCTGGCAATGACTCCATTATATAGTGCCAGTAACACGTGGCTAAGTGAGATCACATAAGTTTCTTTGAAACACTTCAGATCCATTACTTCAGGAAAATATTGCTCCCTATAATCCAGAGTCAAGTAGGTATCTATGCTACTTATGATATTACACTAATAAGCTTTCCTTTTTTCCTTTTATTTATGTACTTTTCAAACTGTTCGAATTTTACCCCCAGATTGAAATTAATGCGATCCCCGGACCTACCCTCTCTAACTATTTTTTTTATTAAAACCTTGTAAAAATTTATTGATGAATTTTGATAATATTTTTTTTAACATCCTTTCATATGTTTTCACTGACACAGGTTATCGTTTACCCTCGTCCTTTACCACGACGTAATCCCCATTCTGTGGTTAACTTGAGTATTGACCTCAGATGGCCGTCTCCCCTAAGTCTCGGGATAATCTGTCCCACTCTTCACTGTAGTCAGGATCGACAACCCCCAAACCCGTTTGATCTCCCCGATAATTAGGACCCTTCTATCTTTGCACTGTCCCGGAATGTTCGCACCATCAACTAACATATTCTCTTTCCTAAGTTACCAAAAGATTGTTAGAAATCAGCCAATGGATATGCGGAAGAGAGTTTTGCTGTTTCTTCACAATCAAACAATTAGACCAGGTGAGTTTAGGAAAGAATTTCATTGAGAAAGTGTCCGCTGTTTTAAAAATATCTTGTTATGAATAAATGATATGCTTATGTTGGTCAAATCAAGAACGCCCTGATACATAAAAAATATTAATCACGTAATTCTGATGGTTTGTTGTATTCTACAATATACTACATGTATAATTGGCTACTGATGTAAAACCGTACCTCTTCTGTTGGGAGAAGGAAACCTTTGACTTTCAACAAGGACCAGTGACAACAGAAGCGCGGCTGAAAAAAAGCAACACGAAATTCAAAAGACGTTTTAATTTGTGGAATTATGATTGATAATAAAACTTAATTATTGAGATTGAAAAAAGGCTGAATGTGAAAGGTGCCCTACCTAAAGTCCACGAAATCTGAAAAAGAAAACAAGAGAACATTATGATTTGTTCAAAAGTGTCTGTGTCACATATATTAATGTTAAAAAAAATAACCACAGAGAGCCATCTGAAATATGCAAGTTATTTTACGACAATGCAAAATTACCATTTCTATTCCTGCTACATCTGCATAAGAATTTCACACACCGAAGACATTTTTTCCAGGACAAATCGACAACAAACTTTAGTAATTCATTCAAAAAATTCCCTTTCCATTGACCAAACCTACAGTAGTGTTTCAAACACTAAATTTGATAAGTTTGATTAAGCCCGTTTTCAAGCATTTCAAACATAGACTTTGCAAATATACGGTTTACTAATACACCGTAATGCTGCCTATTTATATCACTTTAATTAATACGCAAAAAAGGAAAGGTCAAAGGTTAAACTTTACATTGATGACAGATATTGAGAAAGTCTAGGGATACACTTACCATATTGCACCTGGTATCACGTACAATACACACAATATGATAAGAACCTCGGCTATTGAAGGTCCTTCCAAAATAATTAGATATACGTAAAATGTTGATCTGTGTCCAGTGTATTTGAATTTTAATTTGCGAAAAATTAAATCCAATTAACCCGCTGTTTACACAAAATCTCTTTGATAGATTGGGGACAGTATTCAATTAACCACTTCTCCCTGTGAAAAGATGTATCGTGTTTTTCAGATGGCCCGCGTCGTGGACGCTTTAAATACTTATCGAGACCTCGCAATCACTGCGCCAAAAGTATCGCACACCAGGCTGTGTAGAAAAGTTGTCAACACTAGTCATACTCGACTTCTCTCTGTATTTCATTCAAAGGTAAATTGATCCTGTCATACTAATTCAAGATACAGGCAGATGTTAAATTAATACAAGATGAAGCGTTTAATTATAAATGCTTTATTCTATTATTACTTAGGGTATGTTTGTCTTTTGAGAAATTTTATGGATTGATGAGGATGGCGATTTTTATCGAAATAGATTTTCAATTTTTTTTCCATATTCAAACTTCGTATTTCAATTAATTTTTATTTTAATGTTTTTTTTCTTCTTTTTATTTATTACAGAAAGGCACAAAAAACATTTATACATATCTAATTTTCAAATATAAAACTCAAAGAAGAGTGAGAGATAACTGATAGTCCATGGAAGATGTTTATTTGTTGCTTTAAACTTCATCCATACATGGAAATGTTGATGTTTCCCTCTGTATGATTGTGTATTAATGAAGTATTATAGTTATTGTACACCCCGAGACGCCCATAAACCCGTAAGCCTTTATTGAAATGATGAAGTGTTTAATACATGGCTAGACTCTCGTATTACTCCATTAACAATAGTGAAAGAGTGATGCCTTACACAAAACTCCCAGCTGTGAGGGTCCGGGCCTCGCCCCTCTAACACGGTCACTCTAACCGTCACACTGCCCAGCGGGCCGCCTTTCAGGGTCCCGGACCGTGGAGTCCGGAGGGGCTAATGTTGAGTTTCAAGGACGACGGGAATATAATTGAATATCTATCAAATTTCAAATTAAAAGACTTTTATAGGTTTAACACGTCAGACTCGTGCCAGTAATTTTATTTATGTAGAACATGTTAAATGTATCTTAGAGGGATAGCAAAATAAAAAGAATTTATAGGGGCTTTACACAATAGTACATCAGCGCATACCACTTCTAACCCCTGTCTTTTTGTCATCTCTGACCTTTTTAAAGCCCCATTATATCTCTAATAGTGTTAAACGTTCCAGCACCCACTGGTTTGGACATATCAAATTAGATTCAACGCTATGTAACCAACTACTGTCACGGCCTATTGTAATTGGGTGAAAGCAGTTATATTTTCAACTGATGGGAAAACTTCAAACCTGGCAAAAGATCTTGCCAGGAGCTATACAATCTGTGTTTGGCAAAGGTAAAAGATTATCATTGAATGCATTCAAAAAACGTTCTACAGAATTTTGATTTGAGATAAAACAATCAACAATGCATTCAGCGAAAGTCACATTGGACAAATTAGTTTCAAAAACAAAATTACATTGAATGATCCGAAGTGTTTCTTGAATAAACACCAGAGAAACCCTTGCTTTCTTCTGGAGACCCAGTAAAGTCAACATCGCAATCACACTGCCGCTACAAGTCTTTAACCGGAAAAAACGTCAAGGCATACAATATGAATTTCCTTTAAATAGGCATTTCCCACCTTTCAAAATCTAGCAACGCCAAAAATTTTATTTTGCATGAACGTGAGAAACACTTCCGTTCCTTATCGACTCTTATTCGTCTCTAATTAATGTTTAGCTGGAATGAAACGGCCATAGACATTTTGTGCACAGTTCTGCAAACATTGTTATATGGCTTTGATGTCCAAAATCTTCACAAAATCAAAGCAACCCAAAGTTTTCAATCATAAGCTTTTGAAAGTAATTCATTGCAAACATATTATTTAAACAGTCAACACGAGGCTAAGTAAAAGGTTTTGTTGGGTAAATAAAGATCACAGATCGCCACTGCACTCAGCCAATGCAGACAACATCCTGGTTTTTTAACAAACCTCATAATCACACTGTAAACATTGCAAATCTCTCTATTCACGCCTGAGCTAGTCTTGCTGCAAAGCAAGTTTTTTAGTGGTTAAACCAAATATGATAAATAGGTGAAATATCTCGATATTCCATTTTTTTTTCATTGAGTCAGTTGAACCTTCAAGCTTGTATTGAAAAATATTAAGCAGGAATTGCAGATATTTTGGAGAAATTGACATTATGTATTATATTGAGTATATACTAGTAAGACCCCAGAATTTCGGTAAAGGGGTTTACATGAATGAAAATGCTCTGTGATATCTCACCCTTGGACCCTTGGATCTTATTCTACTTCTACACATGCCTATTTGAAGATTTTAAATTCCGAACTACCTGTGGTAATATTCGTCATGTGTTGTAATAACCATGGCTATTACTTGAAGTTAATTTCTGAAAAATTTCTAGTTTCGCTTCTTCTGAATAATAAAAAAATGTACAACGATAAATCCCTGTGCAAGTATTTTGGTTGAGCACACTTAAACGTACATTCACACAAATAATACAAAATTCTTAATTAGGTGATAATGTGGTATAAAAAGCATTCCTCATTCTTTTATCCAATTAATAGGTACTTGAAAATATACACACTTTGAAGGAAAAGGCTACTTACCAGAGACATTGTATCCTAATATGTTTCGTGTCAACATCAAAACCCATGCAATAACAACTAAATCCCCGAATAGTGAAACTACACAATAAATAGACCAAACGCCTTCATCATAGCATGGTTATTTAAATCAGCCTATTCAAACAGATCTCGATATGCCATTTAAGTCAATATTTGTTTAGAATTATTCTAGTATCATTAGATAACGTGTGTTTGGGAAGCAGTTGACAATGTTCTTTAAAGCCGATTGTCAAGATGCGCTCACAGCAATTTAAGAGGATAATTGTGAAGAGGTTCAAGAAAACTTCAAAGGAAAACGCAAAGTCTGCAGGCAGGGAATCATTCAAAAATCGAAACCGGTTACGATCTCAAAGGCCGCCAATAAATCGGACAGGCAAGAAAAATAAACCGTTCAATTGAAAGAAGGAGCATTGTATTGATAAAGGTTCGACATGCAATGGCAGAAATTGCTTTTTAGGCATTTGGACAAAGAACAGCGGCTCGATCATTCTTCTTAAACCTTGGACTGTGCCTGATAGTTTTCTGTTGACTTAGCCACCCTTGGGTGAATTATTTTCATTTCAACTTTTCAACATTTGATAAGGTACATATTTTCACGTGAACATAATATAATTTTTTGAATCAACATTCATTTCATAATGTCTATCATGTACGTGCTTTGATATTTAAAACCACCATTACAATTTTCACAAGGTTTTGAGAAAATCTTTTCGGACTTGAGGTGCAATGCCCTGATGGCGACACTGACACTCTTTGAAAAGCTTTCATCTCCATATCTGCAACAATGAACACATGGCCAGGGATTTCGTATAAGCTATCGAACATTCATGTAGACGGGGGTTCTCTGAGTCCTTGGGTTTCATGTGATGTTGCTGACCTAGTCGGAGTGACGGCAAAGTTTTACCTCAACTGGGCTGAATTTGTCAAAACTCAAAACTATGCCGATGTAATCTTACCCTATGTGCAATCTTTTACGATAACTGTCGTTCCTAATTACCCGTTACCTGACCTTCCCGTGTGTGGGTGGATGGTTTGTCAATCCTTTCATTAAACCCATTATCATACCGACTTCAATCAGATTGCCCTATAAATGTTATAATTATGTATCATTTCTGAACTTATTTTAACGAATATACAAACTGTTTCTACCCAAGAGGTACCAGTTGTGTTATAGGTATTGACAAACTGGACCAAATTCCATTCAATTTTGCTACCATGCCAAACAGCAAAGTAACTTTTGGTTAATCAAAATAAAGTGCATTCAATGACCTTGAGTCAACTTCAATGTCAAATGACACAGACCAAACATATGTGAAATTGCAAGTATGCGGGAACGATGGAAGTCAAGATATACAGAAAGATGTCGATCTTGGACCAGATATAGTGCCATCGAACTCCGTGAACGAGAAATAGGAGAATCGCTATGTTGAAAACGCCAAAGTGCAATGTTACACCTATTAACAATCGGTTAAATAGCTAGCATATATTAAGACAAGAATCATACGAATGACGTCAGTTGTTGGGTCATTGGAGTGACCCTTCATGATTTGGGTCGACTACCCCTATCTCTAGATCTCCACCTCCTCTGTGTACTTAGACTAAATCGTCGACATTTAATAATCCGGAAAAGAACATAGCTAAATTTGTTAATCAACTATTATCATTGATTGATGCCTCACCTTTATTAACAACAAAACAGTGCAGTTTGCTATTAATAAGTTAATTCATTCATGATTGAAAAATATGCCTAAATTCTGCACGTGAGTTTTACAGCCAGCACTGCAGTTCGCTTCATTTGTAATTAAATTTCTGAATTCCAACACCTTTTCTCTGCACGTGATGAAAATGCTAAAGGAGGTTAAAACATTTACAACACTTTGCAAACGAACTGGAAAGTAAAGGTATGTCCCTGTAGTATATTTACTTCATACAATGTTGAGGACTTTTAACAACTTACACTTAATTCATATATATCGCCAAGGTGTGAACATCGTGCTCAAGAAAAGACTAATTTACCTGCAGAGATAAATGACATCAAGATTTCCATTTCATGTTTTGGAAAATAAATCTGTCAGTTTTGACACAAAACTGCACCGCCGCTTTTATTTTGGTAAATGCACTGTAAAAGGTTGGGCGAATAGGTCGGATTTCTTTCGTGGTGGTCTGGGCTTTTATATATGAAATTCTTTAACGGTGCGAATAATTCACTTTTCAATATTGAACATAGATTGGTTCGTTACCATTTTTGCAAAAAAAACTATTTTGATTTACAAGAGAATTTAGTAAATTCTAACACGTTAGTGAAAAGTGCGCGCTCAGCGGTTTAATAGGCTTATGCTGTTATTAAACAGATGTTCATCAAAATAAGGACTTCGCTCTACACTGGTTCATAATGCACGACCATAAAATAACCTTCTGAAATACTTCATTTGTCAAATTCCCCAAAAGCAATTACTCTCGCCACAAACTATTTTCCCGCATATTCCGCTATGCTATTACAGATGAAATGGGGACACTTTGTGGTCATCATGGGCTATTTAATTAATTGTAATGAGGTCCGCAGAAGTTCAGTCTGTCTGCCACAAATATCGTGGAGAATTTCAAATGGTAATACGATAAATGTGACATCAAACTCCTCGTATCCACCTTTTTCTTTATTGTTAAAATTTTGCAGCCTTACTTTTCTGTAGGTGTTACCGACATCTTTAAGACAAAGAGACATTGAAGACAACGTATTCTATTTCCTTAAATACATGAATCAACAACTGTACAGAACTGAGAGAAAATCCCCTTATAACTCTATAGATTTTCCCCCTTAAAAATGTATGGAATGGGTGGGAGGGGGGCCGGTTGGTCATTGCCACATTAAGATAATTCTCAGGCACAAAACATCGTTTTTTAAGTATCTCGGCAAGCAGAAAAAAACAATGTTCAAGCTAAAAAAAAATGTAAAAACCCCAAACTCCTAATTCGTTTGTTGTGTGTGTGTGTGTGTGTGTGTGTGTGGAGAGAGAGGGAGGGGGGGGGGGTCTGTTGCCTTGTATCTCAACAATTATCAACATATGAACTTTCTGAATAATTTTCACACAGTGTAGGAGCCTTTAAAAAAATTTATCTGGTATTATAACAAAAAGGACGGGTGACCAAAGAAGTGGTGGTGGTGGGTTTGGGGCAGCTCCTCCCACTCCCTCCCCCCACCCCCTCCACTCAGTCCCAATTACTACGTGACTGATAATTCTAATCTCCTGGAACAGAAGGGATCCGTATCAGATAGGAACTTACTACAACAATTCTTGGGCTAAAACAGTTTTTCTTCAGTAATTGTTTATGGTCAGAAAAATCCTTGAATTGTTCTAGGCTTATATAGAGGGTTATATACAGACAATTCAGCCTCCTTTAAATGTATTCATACTGCTCACGACAAAGTTATTCACACGTTTAACGGTAAATACATGTAGATTAACACTGAAAACGTTTTCATCGTGGATGAAAGTACACTTACACGTTTCTCATGTAAATCAAAGAAAATGCGTGCCTTTGACGACAAAATTGATTTGATCATCTTCAATCAAAAAGAAAATAAAGCTTTTAAAGAATTGTACTGGGATGAACGATCCAGTATATCAAAATTTTACTCCAAAGGCAAACAAATAACACATTGGTTTTTATCAAGTACAATCATTTGAAAATTCACCACCAAATTTTGACACGTTCATTATATGGCTAGATATTATCGGTGGTTGATCTTTTAGACAACGAAATTTTCAAAACTGGAAATTGCTCAGTTTTTAGAACCTGTAAAATTTACACATTTGTACATGAATGTCAGCAGACAGTGGGAGATAATGTGAAAGGCATTGTGGAATATTTAAATCTGAGCATTTAAATTTGCGGGAAGCTGAATTCTGTAAGTTAATGATAAGTATAACAAACCTTGGCGCTGTGAGTAATTGACTGGGCGGTGAAGGGCATGGGCATGCGGGCTGTGAGAGAAATACAACAGATTCATACAACTGCGCCAGGGGCTCATCTCCAGTAGCAGGAGATTTACTCGATATGTTTCTGAATGCGCTATCATGGCTGATTATGTATTAAGAATGACTGACTATTAAATATATCCCTGGTTAATGGTGCATAGTGAATAGTAAATGTTAACTACGGCGGCTTTGCCTTACCAGGGATAATATTTTCTCTGCAAACACAGCAACTCCCAAACGATGGCGTGGTAACCCAGACCCCAGCCCCGTGTTATTACTAGTGTACTAGATGGTGTAGATAAATGTGATGTAGTCCAGGAAATAGACCACTCCGGTCGTATTTCACACATCATTAAAATTGTTTTGATAAAAATAAACACTGCCACACTTTTCTCTATGAGAGAGAGAGAGAGAGAGAGAGAGAGAGAGAGAGAGAGAGAGAGAGAGAGAGAGAGAGAGAGAGAGAGAGATTAAAGAGAGAAAGAGAAAGATTAAGGGTCATGACATTACGACAGTCTCCTCATTTACAAAATAAAACTTGTCACCGTCAAACTGTTTCGACACCGGAGACAGTAGCAAAGTTGTCATAAAACACTTTCCTGCAATGAACCAATCAAGTCACCGTCATAGGGGAAGATCATAGAGGGTCCGTGGGGGTTAGTGTTCAAACTGTTGCAGTTTAGAGTTCGATTCAGAGAATGCAAAGATCACTAAGGGAAAGACAGCTCATATTCCTGGGCAATATCTTTATTTTAATTCACCGTTCCTTAAATGTATAAATGTAGATACATGTATATGTCAATCTATGAGTATGGTTTGTAAATGCAGACTTGTGCAGCATTTACTGTATGTTATCATAGATATTTGTTGACAATACCTGTTAACCGCTGTAAAAATGCTGTTTTTGCATATATGAATTATTGTATACTAGTCTAACTGCATGTTTATATTAGCTAGGTTCATATTTGCTAATTAGATGTTTACTATAAAGTTTATAACTGAGACACTCAATAACACAAAAATTCACGGAGGTGTAAAAGAATTTTAATGGGCTTTTCAAGATACCGTATAGGCGAAGGATATGCTTCTGTTAAAAAGATAGAGCTAGGAAAAGTGGCCGGACAAAGATTTGTTATAGGTGTAAAATGTGTCGCTTTTGCCCGAGAGAATAAGCACAATACATAATCCTTATGGACAACACTGCCCTATTAAGACTGCAATATTCCCTCAATCCCAAATCCCAACAATCTGATCGAGTGTATTCAGAGTGTCTTTGTTCCGTTCAATATAAGTGTATACGCTGCAGATAAATCCTTTATAAGAAATTGATTTCCAGATCGCCTGCCCCAGAGAGAGAGAGAGAGAGAGAGAGAGAGAGAGAGAGAGAGAGAGAGAAATTTGGTTCTTTAAACCAAAAGAGTAGATTCTATTTCATGTGTCAGATTTTGCATCTGAAAAATTAAAACCTTCTCTTTGCACCAGGAATCAGGAATGTATTGCTCAGATTGAATGGACTTTTGCAATAATGATAAGCAAAAGGTATTTAACATTGTCGACAAGCCGCTGACCCCCCTCCAACCACACCAACTGATCTAATGTCTGGTCATTTGAATAAATGGAAGATATTAAAGCTTTGTTGTATTATTGTATGGAGAGAGCAGACACATTCCACAGACAGGTCCAATTTACATTATGAATGCGAGAAATCATTAAATTATGCCTCATCACCATCTCCACGCCATGACGAATCTTCCTTTATATAATGATCCCTAATTAAAATGCAATGAATATTTTGTTGAGGTTGCAAGAAACCCTTTTTAAAGGTAGAAAATTTTATTCCCTGAATTTTATTTATCGTAAAAATTTATCGATGTTTTATGCAAAATCCAGACAAGGAATCTTAAAGAATACGCCATTAATTATAACGTTGATTAGGTTCAGGTGTTAATTAATTAAAGGTGATCTTGAGATCTTACCTGGATTGTGAATGCACAGTTCATGATTTTTTGCACAGGTGATGAGCAGTTTCTGTCCTAGAGTCCTTGTGTTTTATGAGGTGACACAAAAACTGGTCCAGGTGTGTTGGAGTAGAGGCCCGCCTCCTGTTACTTATAGGTCCCAGGTAATCTACGCGCTATTTCAAATACTAATAGTAGGAGTGTAAATATATTTATATATATCTATCTTCATTTAAACTGGTTCTGAATGGATCAGGTTGCAAAGACAGACAACCATTGGGATTTTTAGTAAACAGAAGATCGAGGACATTTGAAATGAGACAAAACATACGAGTTCAATGTCAGTGACAACTTTGCCTACACACGGTGACACTCGCTCGTGAGTGATGTTTAGTTCGGGGCGCTGCACTTTATACCTTTTTCTGTCAAATCTGTTAACAAACAATTTTTTTATATTCCGATATAATTACGTATAATTTATAATGCAGGGCAATAAAAATGGAGTATGAATACTTGTACACATTAGTCAGTGTGAAAATGACGTTGGTATTTGAAGAAGCTGAGCTGGATACTGTGGTATTATATTGGACTCGTTAGATCTTGGGGTGATATATGCTTAAACGGTTGAAACTCAGTTATTGTTAAAAGTCACAAAACTGAATCACTTGCTGAGTGTTAAGCGATGTCCATATATATGCTAACCATACATTTTATTATTTTTTAAAATCAGAACGTTTTTCACATCATAATTTTTAATAAAGCGACAAAATAGTAGTATTCTGTATGCATCGCTTACGAAAAGAAATTCACAAGTTTTATCGCCTCCTTTAAAAAAAAATACATATATTCAATTTAGTGTGAAAATGTCTTAAAAATTGAAAAAAAAACCACGCAGGGGCGTTCTTTTCGTGAATACGAGGATATACATGTATTTGAAAAACAAAATCATAAATATACGAGTCTTCAGTTACACATAGTTGAGCAATAAACATACCAAATATCATGATTGAATTGGATTTAATTTTTTCACGTGTAACTCTCCATTAATCATTCTTTGTAGTAAAGATCATTCACAATTTTCACAAACATGTAGTTTCTTAATATGAATAACAGAGGCTTAATTTCTCCTGTCTGGTACCCCTGAAAATGATCAAAACAATAACAAATGGTTTTATATTTTTACAATGAAAATTACGTATAATAGCATATGTAAAAAAAAAACAAATGTCTGAAATCTTTAAACAATTGCAAGCAGCTTTATTAAAGTTTTACAGATCCGAGGAGGTGCCTAAGAACAGACGAAGCATGCCACACGATAAAATACGGAGAACAGAGCACAATCAAAGTTGCGTGTTTCTATAACAGTAATAGAATATGCTCTTACCAATTGAAAATGAGCATGAATGACCACAAACAAACATAATAACCACTAGAAATGCATGTAATTTCCCCCTTACCCTCTTTGGTCGCGAAATTTAATAAGTCGAAAATGCAGACACGAAATACAAACACCATAATGTTCAGACGATAACAAAATTGCGTTAGGGTGGCTAAATTACTATGCATTTAATTCCTGTAACATTCGCGTTTATATGGAACTTAGAGAGAAGCACTGCTTCTGATACAGATATTTCTTAGTTCATTTCCATGACCCGTCGATAGGTACACTGAATACAGTAAGACAGCGACATGTCTTGGTATGAAGTGCCATGTTACTTTGTTGAAACTCAAGATTAGAAACTAAGTTTAGCTTGTAAAAGCAACATAATTATTTTCGGTCAAAGTTTTATGTTAAGCTTTAAACTGGACAACATACGACGTCTCTTCTAATAAAAATAACCACCAGTGTAATACATATATATTTTTTATTTACATTCAGGATATGAAAGATAATATGTTAAGGACAGAACTTTTTCAAAGGGGACCTCTTAATGAAGTAAAAGGGATGTAAGTGCGTTCTTTCATTCAACAGCGTACAGTCATTACATGGTCAGGCTTTCATGTCTTCCACTTGAAATCTTACACGAGGAATCTGTCTATGTCTTGGCGTTTAACACAAAGTCAACATCAAAATGTATGCTCTTTATCTTGCACCTACTGAAGAGTCTACACAAACATACCCAGTCACTAACTGCTTTGCAGTTTGTAAATGCTATACATAAAGAACGCAAACAATGAAAAATAAGCGAATCCTTCAGAATCTGAGAGAGAAATTCAAAGATTTGTCGTCAGTCTTTTGTTGAATTCGCTAGATTTCTGATACGGAGTTTGTAACTATTTGCTTTAAACCCGCAATCACACTTTTGAGAAATGAACAAAACTACTAGTATTGAAGGGTTTAGGCGGGGGGGGGGGGCTTTCCCAAAACTTAAAATTTCTCACTTTTTGTAATTTTTCAAACCATTTATTCGTAAAGTTTTTAGATTTTACCCTAGAAATCAATTTTTTAAACAATGAAATAAACATTTATTGTTACAGATGACTTAATTGCCCTCCCGCCTGCGGTTTCTGCTGAATATATATTACAAGAAATACTTATTTCGCGGAGGAATATTAAAGTCTTTAAGCGGGCAGTTTAGCTGACACGTGTCAAAGCTACTTTTAGGGCCAATCTGAAAGGATTATATCAATTATTTTCTGAAGAAGAAAATGTATTGCTGAATAGGTTTCCATTAAACGAGAGTTTGGTAATGTTTAAAGCTTAACTAGACTTCAACAGAGGTGTACTTGAAAAGCAGAGGAGTGAACCGTTGTTTGTTAAAAGTATTACTTCTGTGGATTGTCAGTGTGCAGGCTTACTTTATGTCCAATAGCAATGGGACTGATTGTTCTAGAAATAAGGAAAAACTTTTATCAAAGCCTTATTGTTCCTAGCCTGGGGAATGGCAGTTAATGCAATCCATCGATTACAAATTCAAGTCCTTCCATTCAGATAAATTAGAATAGATTCCCATCTATTTGTCTCTTTCAATTACTTTGGGAATAGCCGTTATACTCTTTAGTACAATGTATCCACTATATCAAATGATATTATCTAACGAGTACTGACGGTCAACTAAATTTATTTGGTCTACTATTCGGGCTTCGCATTTAGAGAATAGATGATGTCACTTGTCCGTCTGTCTGTACGATACAGAATATTATTTAGGGTATTTCTATCACCAAATATTTCTGGTTCTTATTTTTCTTCAAAAAGTACAAAGTTAACACTTTTTTATTTAGGAATTTGTGTCCTCTGATGATTTTTTAAGTCTGTAAAATTGTGTGTCTTTATTACTATCTACATTTTCTGCTTTCTGTTGAAATTACTGAATAATTCAATGTACGTATTATTGTATTTAATGCATAGATTTTAGTACACATGTATTTGCTTCTCAAGTAATATCAAATATAAAACACATATAATAAATATAAAAACAATGGATTGTATATACAGTGTTTTGGTTGTATGCCTTTTTGTTCTTGTCTCAAGCGTATGTGCCCTGGATCCGTTCTAGCTCTGTTCCCAGTGACCTGTACACTAGCCAATCCTGACAGTATGAAATAATAACAATGTTACACACCTTTGTTGTTTTGTACAAAGAAATGGAATGACCGAGCAATTTCAGCGTAAATATTTTGTATGGTTTGTTTTCGGTCACAGATAAGCCCTCTTTGACAGAGAAAGGGCTGCTGACCCCTTTACACGTGTTTCTTTGTGGGCCGAGACAATTGGATGTTGTCACTGCATTCAAACTGATACACAGCGAGGTGGACTTTACAAATGTAACAAAAGGGCATTGGTCTTTTTGGACATATTTTGGACTTTGTGTCCCCAATAATGAAAAGCTTGCTTATCTGAACGTACATGTATGTAGTCCTAATTAGGAGCTATTGTAGGTCCCAGTATCTCATCGAAATATAGAAACAAGGAGATACCAGAGTTGTAATGTTGATGGCGCGGGTCAGGAAATGTTATTTGCCTACGTTTGCATATACATTTGCACAAGTTTGCTCTTTAGACCTTTCAACCATCTGCTGCATTTTTAAGTCTACGTACATATGAAACTAACTAACATATGTAGTAAAAATTCCACGTTTTTTTTTTGTTTTTGCTAATTATTGGGTTTTTTTTAAGTGGGGGGGGGGGGGGTCAATATGGCCAATGCACATATGGAACACCTTTGGTTCCGAGCCACAGCAGTTCACCGGAACACACTGCTAAATTTATTTTTTTTTGCTCCAAAGTCAAAGGCAAGAGATGCTCGGAACTCGGAAACGAATGGGGAAACGTGTCTTCATAAACCTCTCCCGACTTCGTTCTTTTTTTTAACACTTCGGCTTTAAATCTGATTTGAGACCATGTGAATGCTCAGTTTGTTGATATTGATAATGATAATGATAATATCTTGAACTGACTAGTTTTTGGTAAGTGGAATCGATGGAGGACAGACAAACAATGTTTTGCCTTATTACCAAATCAATAAAACATACATGCATGGAATCACAAGATGCCATAAAATTTGCGGAGGTACCCTTGTATGGCAGTCCCTTTTATATTTTTATGTCACAATGAAATGACCCCGTCACATGTTCATAGAAACCAGCATATATTTTTTTTAAAATTATTTTTATACTTGAAACATTAAGATACAACTCTCTACAAATATCATACATATTTCATATAAAGATATGAATACATGTATTTTCAATGAATAAGAAATTAAACGGCTTGCCATCAGAACACAGTTTTTATGGCCATCATGATAATTCTGAATGATATATTCACCAAACAACAAAGGCGGGCATCGCACGTCGAAAAAAATTTCTTAATTGTTACTGAATATACTGAGAGGACATGACATGTTTTTATTTTCAATAAAAGGTAAAATTTAAAACTACTTTGGTCTTAAAGGAAGTTTTAAATGCCGTTCTATATGAAGTAGGTGGTCTAACTGTGGGTAATACGAGAAGGACAGGAATCAGAGTGGTGAAACCTAATAAACTTTTTGTTCGGGACGAGGTCGTCGGCCATAATATACTTGCTGAATGATAAATTGCAATGATAAGCATCTTAACAAACGGAACAAAATAAATCAGTTGAATCATTGTGCATAATTTTTGGGATATTAATTATATAAGACCATCAACGACTCACAATTCTGAGGTTTCAACAAATACATGCCTTGGAATAATAAGAGGCCATGTAAATATGTAAACACAGGAATGCAAGCAGATCACTTTACCGCGCTCACCTGATACACCTTAATTAAGATACCGGATTTCATCGACGAAACAAAATTCTTTTTTGCATAGTTGAAATCAAAAATGCGATTTTGTACTTCTATAAAGCCTTTCGTATTCTATCTTCGCTAGCCAAGGGTTTTCGGTCCACTCCGCTCCCCATAAATGTTTATGGGGAGTTGAGTGAACCGAAAACCCTTGGCTAGCGAAGATGTTAGTATTCAGTATCTATTCAAATAATGTCCAACGTTGTCGTGCAAAACTCAAAATCAACCAAATAATCATGTTTTCTGTTTTCAAAGGGATTCTCGTACATGACCAATAAGTATGTCAATTTATTTTTATTAAAAGTTATGAACATATTAAATGAGTGACGTACATGTAATTCTTTTTGTCAAAAGAAATCATATTTATGCTTTATATGATCATTTTTTCAAAATCATGCTAAATTCTAGTTTCTTAAAATTAATTTTAAAAAAAAATTGAACAAAAATAAAATGCTTTCTGTTGGTGTTTAATGCGGATGTAAAGGTAGCTAAAAGATTTCAGAATTTTTTTTTTCTGCAATGCTTGCTAACAACATAGCCCGTATGAAACACCAACGAAAGCATTGTACTGTTTATTAAGTTTACTGAATAACTAACATTATTTGAACTATTAAGTTATTAAAATACTGAATCATCATTAATGTTGATCAGAATTACAGAGAAGGAACAGCTGATTATTTTTATATGTAGAGGTTACCACGGTAACTACAACTTCTTCAAACTACTTAAAAGTCTGAGATCAGTCCACGTGCAAGTTTCTTCTCTGTGTCCGTCCAGTAGAGGATTAATGTCAATAACCACTACATGTACTGTCATATCTTCCCATTTGTGACCACTGAGGTTGAAATGTTCGATTCCGTCGGACTCTGATTTTTATTTTTTTTTTGGTCTTTATGGTGGAACGGTGGTTGCTTTTGCGGAGGTCGCTTGTTTCTCCTACGTATTGTTTTGAGCAAACCTTACAGCTGCCTGATAAGATAAATGCAATTGTCTGAACGACACGACGTGTTTCTTAATATTTTGTAGGTAGGTCCCATTATGGAACTAGTAAATAAGCCCGTGCCAGTGCTGTTCTTGTACAAGACTTCGTTAGTATAAAATGGAAAGATTCTGTTTTAGTTCTTGGACGAGGTACTTGTGTCTTTTTAATTTGTATTGTAAAAGGGTGTATTTTGTGGTTATCACATAAATTGCCTTTGTCTATGTGGACTTTGTAGACTCGAACACACAGATGGGATTTCAATATCTTTCTCTCTTCTTCAGAGAACAGATTCGTCTTTGAGTAGTTTGTCTTTAAGGAGCATCTCTAAAGGTATGGCGATGACAGCAGCCTGTCGGTTTAAGGTAGATATGAGAGTCCGTGGGTTTTACATGGATCAAGACTTAACATTATGTTGAGAATCGATGGGTTAATATATGGATTGAGACTGAACATTAAGTTGTCATCTTTAAGATAATATATATTTAATTTTTTCATAACTGTAAATTTGTCGAGTTCAGGCCCCGGGGCCATAACAGTTTTACGAGCTCACTTTTGATCTCTGCCTCACTTTACAAAAGGAATATACAGTGAATAAGTGAGACTGGGATCAAAAGTGAGCTCGTCTAACTTTTACAGCCCTTGGGCCTGGTTTTCTTAACTCTGACATTAAAAATAACTTTGTTAAAAAAATTGATCGTCGTTTCAAATGTGAGGCATTTGCCACATTTGCCTCCATTGCACTACGGCCGTGGAAGGCGATGGAGCGAAAGTGCGAAGATGCGACGGCGAAAGTGCGAAGTTGCGAAGGCGAAGGAGCGATAGTAGTATCGCTCCTTCGCCTTCGCAACTTCGCACTTTCGCCTTCGCCTTTTTATGTTTGTGGAGCTCTCTATCGTTTAAAGATAATTTTAGCCGTATAAAATGACATTTGCGGCAGAAGACGAACTCTTGAGAAGTAACTTTCAACAGCCTGCGCAGGTCCCTTGGTTTCTCTCAAGGGGGGGGGGGGGGGGGGGGGGGGGGTCCGAGGGATAGTTGTATTTGCCTTGGGAGGGGGGGGGGGGTCCGATGCACATTTTTGGTAATTTTACTATGTGAAATTAATAGTATTGAATTTTCGGGGGGGGGGGGGTAGTCCGGACCCCCTCTCCCCCTCTAGATTAGTGCATGTGTCATGTTGTAAATTTTGAATTTACTGGGTGGATGTAAATACAAAATTTACAACATGTTGTAAATTTTGTATTTACACCCACCCAGTAAATTCAAAATTTATATTGAAAATTTTGTATTTACACCCACCCAGTAAATTCAAAATTTACAACATGACACATGAACAAGGAATGTCGCATAATGAAATCAAAATGTTACTGTGTTTGAACCACAGTATTGGTTTAAGGTAAGCTGACAGCTGGTAAGTAACAGAAGTTTGGAAGTGCATGTGTACACATTATGGCGGACATTACATTTTATGCGGAGTATAAAATGATTAGGCGTAGCCAGCACTGGTAAACATATATGTCACATAACACAGTAAAATATTCATAAACATTCATAGTGAGCACGATTGCGTAGCGCATGCGTATAAATAACATCGAAGATTAATCGGCAAATCTTGGGCGAGTACGGTACCTACATCAAATTCTATGTAATCGACCGAGACTTGCTGAATGCAATCAAAAAAGGCGAAGGGGAAAGTGCGAAGTTGCGAAGGCGAGAGTGCGAAGTTGCGAAGGCGAAAGTAGTATCGCTCCTTCGCCCTCGCACCTTCGCACTTTCGACTTCGCATCTTCGCACTTTTGCTCCTTCGCCTTTGCAATTTCGCCCTCGCATCTTCGCACTCTCGTATCTTCGTCTTAAAGGCGAAAGTGCGAAGGTCGAGGTGGCCCCATCGGAACATCATAAACCCGTCATTAATTTCTGGATTTGAAACAGAAACCACTAACCACACAAGGAGTTAATAGTTCTGATGCTATGATGTTTTTGTGTTGCACTGTATTTCTCTTACACTTGTTGTAAAGCAATGTCAGTATATTTTTTTTCAAGTTTACGATCCTTTTATATGTTGTTTCACGCATATAAAGAATACCGGTAATGCTTTGTGTACATCGTCGCAAACTACGCCAATATGTATGATCCTCTTCCATCTGTCCGGTAGGAGAGAGCTCTGCGGACTCCGGACCCTGGCTTGAGACGATATGCTATGTGTGTAGATTTTGAACTAAAATTTCATTGTCCACATGTATATGAGGGAATATTTACAATCATTTAAAAGGTTTTCTTCTTTATTTCTTAAAAAAAAAAAAACTACACTTAACAACGTACCTCCAGTACATGTACATTTATATCTTTTAAATTTTCGGCGTAATTTAGAATAACTCTGAAAAAGTACCTATAATCAACAATGATAACTAGAGTACAGTATTACAATATACTTAATAGTATGTTATCACAACCTTCATCTGTATCTCTTATGACATTGGCGAAATTTATAATAACACATACCCTCCTTGCAACCCTTTGTATGACACGATACCCATTTCCTGTATTTAGCCAGAGATGATTGCCGACGTCACGGAACAACTTTTTTATTTGCCCAGCTGCATGCCATGAGGGAATCATCGTACATTTCTTATTACAAAAAATTATTAAAACCTTAAATGACAGCTAATTTTCAAATAAAAATATTTAGAAGTTAAAAGAACAAAAACAGATGGCAATGAGAGATGCAAATCTACTGTTTTCTGTCGGGTCTTAAAACAGACTAGAGGGCAAAGGTAGCAGCACTTATCAAGCTCTCGTCTTCCAGTTGTAATCATAGTGGCATGCTGAAATGAATTCTATAGGATCCTTAAACGTACGTATGGTCATAAAATACAAATAAAAAGAACAACTCTCTCATATGGAATACTTTTTATTTCAACATCAAAATATAAACCACTAGAGAATTTAATATTTTAGTCCGATATTGTTTTTAGTACATTTATACATGTGTACTTCAAAAGAACATGACGAAAAAAGTATATAAAGCTCATGATTTTAATAGCAACATGTTGAAAATGTTCATCGGCTCATAAACTATTCTCATTCTAAATAGAAACTGTTAGTATGCTTTAGAAAAGACGAATATCCTTATTTAAATGGTTGCATTCTTTCGTGTTTTTACACTCAATGATTTGGGGAGGGAGCATCAATACAGACACAAGTAAGGGTTATAGAAAAATAAAGTTTCTGAAAACTTTAAAACAATGAATAATTCAGCTCTTAAAAACATTAAAGATGTTCATTACAATAAAAAATGTGTGTGCAAACATTAAGTTAAAAAAATACTGCATAATTTTGCTCTACATCTAGTAGTAGTCTTATCTCAACAATTTAATATAAATTTAATTGATTCCAATTCATTAACATATAAGTGGCTATGTGAATGTGTTTACAAAATGATTCACCTAAGTCCCCTGATTCTAATACTTAATTAGTTGAATACTAAAATTCTCCAAGATAAACCTCTAAAATACTGATTGGATTCAATAGTCTCTAGGACCGCATGAACTGTCCTTGGACTAACAAAGTATATTGGATTAGGTAATTTTGTAGAAATAAAACAAAGAGCTTTAATCAAAAATAAAGAACAAATTCAACCCACTGGAGTATTTGAATATGTACAGAATGTAACGAGATTCTGTAGAAAGCAGTATTCAAATGCCCATGGAGACTGATTATGCTGCATTCTAACAAAGGCCTCTCAAACATCAGATTTTGTACGCAGCATTACAGATTTCCACGTTCAGCCTGGTCCAACTCGATAGCTTCAAACAAGGATTTGAAATTTCCAGCACCGAAACCCTGAAACAGACAAAAGCAATTATACATGTGGTTATCCACTTCAAAAAAATTTCACAACCACTAGCTAAACTTAAAAGAACATTCATAATTTGACAATTCTTGGAGGGTTGAAACAATAAGTAGCATTAACTATTTTAATTTGTATTTGATGACCCTGGTTGGCCTTTGACCTTGAATCTGACACTGACCTGGTGATTGTGTCTCTGGATGACCTCTAGGAAAAGAGTTGGTCTGTCCTGCATGATTTTGGTGAAGATCTGCAGTAGGTAGCCATCATCATCATAGTCAATCAGGATGTGAAGTTTCTGAAGCTGTAAAATACAGTCCTACTTGTAAACTTAGTATCAAAGAGAGTCCTACCTGTAAACTTAGTATGAAAGACAGTCCTACCTGTAAACTTAGTATAAAAGAGAGTCCTACCTGTAAACTTAGTATAAAAGACAGTCATCCCTCTAAACTTAGCATCAAAGACAGTCTTACCAGTAAACTCATTTTAAAAAACAGTCCTACTTGTAAACTCATTAAAACACAGGCCTAACTGTTAACCCATTATAAACTTAACTTGTAAACTCAATTATGCATTATGAAAGAAAATCATATTTGTAAACTCAATTACGCATTATAAAAGACAGTCGTAACTGTGTACTCTGTCATACAGTATGATTCATTTTGAAATCAAAAACATGGGAGACTTATTGTCTAATAGTATAACCTTGTCAATGTATTACATATGTGTCATAGCTTCACAGAGTTAAATTACCCCTGAAATTTCATAGTGTGACGAACAATTATAGTGCAATGCATGGTGACAGATATCTGATCATCCCTGCATTAAACTACTAATGCTGCCAAATTAACTTCACAGGGTCAGGATGTAAAGAGAATTAAAAACTTAAATTCAATATAAACTTTGAAAAATGATTGTGTAAATATGAGATCTTACATTTGTTCTAATCTGTTTGCAATTAACTGTCATCAAGCAGTTAGAAAAATTACTCTAGAGTGTGTAGGTGTTATTCAATAGGTCTGAAAAATTATCATCTGCTTTTAACAAGACTCTTTCTACTGAATTACGAAATTCATTTAATGTTTAGATAATAACCTCAAAATCTGTTAAATTCTTCTCATACACAATGAAAGCTTTCATCAAAGAAGTCAGTTAAAAGCACAGTAATTGTGACAGCTCAGGAAAGTACAGAATGGAGGATGTCAATTATATGCAACAGACACAACACAAAAATTACTCATTGATATTATCAAGGTGAAGGTCAGAGAGAAGCTGATCCCACTGTTTTAAAACTACCTGACAGTACCTATGTAAAAACCAACAATATCTGAAAATGTTATTGTCCAAATAACCCCATGCTACACACCTTATCCAAGTCTTCGGTAATTTTTACATTTGACTTCTTTAACCTCTCTCTCAGGTTTTTGTAGTAAGTGTTGGGGATTTCCAAAAATTGAAGGCCTCTTTCTCGGAGAAGTGAAACCTGAAAATAAAATATTACCGTGTGTTCAAATAACACCTACTAAATCAGTTCTTCATCGATGATGTCAATTCTTTAACATTAAGAAAAGTATAATACATGTAGCACTTTTTTCTTTACGTTACAGAAAGTGATGATCCTTCTAAACAATTAATAAAAACTAATTTATAGATTTCAAAATTATTTTGGATGAGAAGTATTTATTAATCTCTAGAGAAAGGTTGACTGACATTGTCTTCATCTATTCCTCATTACAAACCGTCTTATGTTTGAAAAATGTGTAAATGCCAAAACTGGTTGAGGACTATGCTTCAACCAATGAATTGACTCCTTAAGGATTTACATAATGGACATTTATTTCACAAAATTAATATCAATGCATGCATCAGCAAGAGGTATGCATACAACATGGAAATCAACACTCTCTCATATTGTCTTTTGATGATTTACTTTTGTTCAATCATAAAAGAAATGAAAAATATTGATGTGTTTTATATCTTTAGCGTTACTAATAATCAACAGGTAAATTTCCAATATTATCCAAACTTTCAGATATGTCAACTAGAGAATTCACATGATTTAAACCTGGGACAGAAAGAATGAATTAAAGTAAGTAAATGTTGATAATTTTGTGTCAGCTGCATGAATTAGTGTTAAAGTCATGAAGATAACAGGTCTATTGCACAAATCCTCTCTAATGGAGTCAAATGTATACAAACACTGGTCAGACACTTCCTTGGTTAATGGAATTAAAATACATGTATTAAAGACCATGAAGGGTAGTAGATGAAAGCTAAGGCCATCCACTTCTCTATAATATAATATAATCATTGTATAACAGTAATAGTTGGTGTTACAGAGTGCTAAAATTTTTGCCATGGTCTACCTGGTATGATCTTGGTATGCTTTTAAATATAGCAAATATATTTTAAAAATGCATGTACAAGAACTGATTTAATATATTAGGATTGGTTAATTACTGTTTTGATGATGTCATTGGTATTCATGGCAATGTGTTGAACTCCTGCTCCACCGTAATAGTCCACGAATTCCTGGAAAGTAAACAGTAACTGTGTCAAGAAACATAACTCTTGATTTTACTCGACAACTGTTTTTCAACATAGCAGTAGCGACAAAACCCTCAAATCTATCATACTTCTGACAAAATATCACAGTCATCGGCCATAGCAGAAGTCTTCCACTATTCTCTTCTATACAAGCGCACTGTCAATTTCAATTAAGTAAGTACCTTATTTTACGTCCTAGACAGATTAAGGTACCTGTATTTGACTTTTCCGTTTGCCTGGTGCTGGCTCGTTGATTGGCATCTTAATGGTTTCTTCAAAGTTTGTGACCACGATGGAGCGGAGAGCCGAGTACTCCGTGTGGATTTGTGAGTCATCCACGGACCAGAAACGATGAAACATCAAGTTCTTCTCATACCTATGTAACAACTACACCATTAATTAAACATTGAAATGGATGAATCATCTGACTATAATTCAATGCAAAAATAATAAATGCTGATCTAAATGAAGAAAAATATGAAATTCATGTTGACTTATTTGAAAAGAACTGAACAGGTGTGGCACTCACCAGTCAGCAATACTGGTCATTTCATTGTCGGGCTGATTCCCCACAACGTGGTCAATAAACTGAAGCTCTGGTTTAGGTCTACAATCACAGGAACCGTTTTTTTATTATCACATCTTTGAAAAACTGTGTCACAGCAATACGATTTATTTTCTCATAAGTCTACACTTTATCATTAAATCTGTTCACCTTTCATAAATTATATCAAAAGATTTTTTCAGCCAAGCAAGTCACTACAATCTAAAGTTATATAAAACTCAGGGCACATTCTGTGCTACCAAACAAAGAACGTACAATATACAACAGTTGAGTATGAGCATTTATAAGCCTGTGAACCACACTGACATACTGAGTTTCTATATCAGAATACGTACAACAGTTCAACAAGGGGGTCCTTGAATGTTGAGGCCCTGTATCCGGGTAGGAACAAGCCTTTGTATCCGGACCGGTCAATCAGTGTGTGTGTTGTGTCTCCGTACGTCTTTATCACAGCCATTTTGACAGTTCCACTATCGTCCGACTCTTCCCAAGGCTCCTTCACAACTATAGCTCCTCTAGCCACTGCTCTCTGGTAACACAATTGAAATGGTGAGAGATAAAGGTCATGAGTACAGTTAAGAAGTAAAGAAAGCTGAACAAATAAGTGTATTACAGTTGAACTTCGATATTACTGTATCTCGCACACTGATATCTCCAATACAATGGATATATGGAAGTGATTTGTAAATTCCAACCACTTATTTTTTAAGTATTTTACCCTTGATATCTCGAATACTCAAATATCTCGAAGTTTTTAGACAGACTCATCTAGTTCGAGATAACGAAGTTTGACTGTATTTGATGACAAATAAGTGTATTATTACTGTCAATTAAAATCTCATTTACGTGCATGGTTCCAAAGTCTTTGAAACTATAATAGCTGATTTTTGGTAGAAAAATCATTTCTTAGCTTTAAGCACTTAACTAGTTTGTACACTGACCTTGAAGATAGCTTGTAAATCCTCTACTTCAAATGCAACGTCCTTGACCCCATCACCATGTTTTACAAGGTGTTCTCCCATCTCTGAAGAAAATGTGAATTATTGATATTGTGCAATACAGCCTGTGTTGATTTTACATACACATAAAGAAAAAAAAAGGTCTTTGAATACCCTGTGTGGCATTTGCAAACAATTATGGTGAAAGACTTGTTTGTCTTGTGCTGGTGAGATGAGTTACAAATAACTTTTAAAAATAATGCATATTTATCATGATTTGCTGTTTTCAGTACCTTTGTGATGACTGCTAATAATTTCATTTCAATATGCCTCTCATGGCATAAGAATGAACTTTAAAGCACCTTTAAAATACGATATTGTGCAAGTGTGACATTCTCTACTTATCTTTGTTTTAACTTCAAAATAAATATTTGCATTAATATTTTTTTTAGAATTGCAGAGGAATTGTTTTCAAAATTTTCTATTTTCTTAACAAAACAAGGTTATTAAGTGATGAATTTACAAGAACATGACCTCTGACTGACCTTTAGGGTTGTTTGGTTCCAGAGCAGACTGGAAGTTGAAGATCAACTTGTTCTGTTTGACCGCATGAGACACCACTTGCCTGCTGCCTGTCTCCAGTCCTTTGTAGGCAAATGGTTCAAAACCCACCCGAGAGCAATAATAGGAGGCTGCCTGTTTCAAGAAACAGCCATGATATTTTGAGCCATTTAACTAAGACTGTGGACTCCGCGTACAATGTAACTACAAGTGTAACAGAATAGCGAGAAGGTCCACAACAGGGCTAGAACCCGAGACCCTTTAGTTTAAAAACCAATGCTCTATCGAATGAGCTAAAGGGTTAACCCACTCGCTAGTAGGTGTGACATTACATAGCCTATGTATATATATATATATATACACAGACTACCAAACAAGTATCCATCTAGTTCAAGCTTCACCCACTGCACCCCCTTACTCTCCAAGTTGAGATACCGTATAGCTGGTTTTTTTGGCGGGGATATAATTTAGGCCTATTTTGGCGATTTTTGAAAATTCACCAAAATTAAAATCACCAAATTTAAGTACTTTTTTCTTAATAGATTTTAATGACAACTCTGAAGTTTTTTGGAGATTATTTTTTTATATATATATTTATAAGTGAGCATGATAAAAAAGGACAATTGTTACATGCATACAGTGTTACAGATATGAAAGAACATTTACTCAAAATCAATAAAAAACTAATGTAAATAAATAAAAGCTAAACATTACTATAAATTAGAAGTTAATTGTTTAAACACCATATCCCTTTCCCTGGTCATGTGTAATTAGCCCCAGTGACAGGAGTGCTAGCTTGTGTTGTTTTAGGAGACGTGTGATCCATTATCGACTCAGGTGCAGATAATTGTCGGATTAACGGTTTCTTTTAGGATTTTTGCTTAAGTACATTAATTTCTCCGTTATAAAGGATTCACCAAAATTATATCCGCCAAAATTAATGGTATATATATACCTTGTAGGCCCAAATCTGCCAAATTTGTGTCCCGCCAAAAAAACCGGCTATACAGTAACACAGAAGAGCTGACCATATAAATTATCTAACTTATAGATGTACAGAGTTCTCGAAAGATATAAAAATATGAAAATAGGAAAGCAAGTCTATTCATTAATCTAGAATTGTTTACTAATAACAAAATTATTCCACTCATCAAGAGAATGATAAGTGCAATAGAAATTGGACTAAAAGAAATATTCCAACTCCCAGTAACTCAAGCATTCCTTAATATTCGAACAAATTTGTTGTTTTTAGAGCCCCATATATTTTGGTCTCGTTTTGGAATCACACTGTCATGCAACAGGTACAATTAAATGTAAATATAGGACAATATAAGTCATTTGTTTTATCATTCACGTAATTAGTTTGCTATCACCCAACATCACTCTGTCATTATACCAAAATTAATGATATTAAAATAGAATTAAACATATCAGGTCATGACACTATCAAAATAAAATGAAGGTAGTGTGAATCACACAGAGTGTCTGTATGGCCATGGCTGATCAAATTCAGGAAATGGGTCACTTGGAGAGCTCCAGCATATACATGTAAACATGAAGGCTATGTTAATATGCAAATTAGCCTACAGGTTAACCTCTTTACATAATTCAGTCTTAATAATGTTTTTTTCTTTTCTATGCATAAAATGCAAATAATAAGCCCTACTGTCTCTGACACCTTTTAATGCATATTTACATGTACTTAAATAATAATGTCATGTATAGAAGCGTTTATCATATACTTGCTGACAGCTACTGACGAAATAAGATACATAATCATTCTTGCTTTTCCAAAGATTCTGGGTTTTATTTCAGGGTCAAGGTTAAATACTAATTTAAATTGTGTGTTTTAAAAATTTTGGTTTTCCTCTTTAACGTACCTGCTTGGCATTTCCAACCCAGAAAGTGAGGTGATCAAAGCAGACGAACCGCCCAGACTCTGGCTGCAATTATATTTTAAAAATGTTGATAAAGGTGCATTGAATATAAATCAAAGATAATCAGACAAATTTTTACCCATCCCTTCTTCAATGCAATGTGTCATTGCACTGATCACTGTAATTTAGAATATTAATGGAATATCTTTATACCTTGGTCTGCACGGGGTCATGTATTATAAATGTTATAAATGACACAATTAATTTATTTTGACTATTTAAATGATCTGAAATTTACTGTCAATACTGATCTAAAATTATCTAAAAATATACAGTCTTTCTCCCGCTCTCTGTCTGTCTGTCTCTGTCGCTCTCTCTGCATTTCGGAATTTTTGCAACCCCCGTTACCCGTTAAAACGTCCACGTTGACTCGTGTTTAGTGTTTACAAAACAATCAGTATTATTGCAGAATGAAATAGCTAACCTTTGGTCCTTTATTGGTATATGAAGTCTGAAAAATACAAGAACAATTATTAAACAAACTGATGTCAACGTGTAAACTTCAGAAATTACTAGAAAATATTAACAAAACACCTACCATTTTGTCCTTAAGTGTGTTTGAAGGTGTGTTTGTAACGGCGATTTTGATTGGACAATGCAAGACCAATCAACTGTTAAAGTGCAAGCACACCTCTCCTAAAATATCTCAGAGTATGAATTACATTGGTTTCTTTTCAATTGATGTAATCAGACTCACGTCCGTGATTTAGCAAAATGCACGGTGTGGGGATATGTGCATAATGCTGGAAATTATTTGCAAATGCCGATTTATCATAAATATAACGTGCGGAGGGTCCGTTAAATGTCTATAATATACTAAATTCGTGCCAAAACATCTTAATTGTAAAAATTACATGTGATTGTGGACAGTACACCCCACTAGCCTTGTTCCTATTCAATGAAAAGATCCCGATGTGATTGAATCTCAAAATAATTTTATGAAAAGGTTTCCAAAAATAACAGCCAAAAAGAAAAGAAGTATTAAGAAATAGCTAGAGCGCTATGGAAATGAATGTATGTTCGTTCGCCCTAAAATGAGTTCGCCCTTGCTTGACGCCGTTCGCCCTAGTTTCTGTTCGCCCTAGGATTCCGTTTGCCCAAGGTCAGTTCGCCTTATTTTAATACAGGATTAATGTAATTGTACATTTTCCTATTTGTGTAATTAAATATCTCTTCATAATTTTTAAAATGATCATTTTAAAAATTATGAAGGAGATATAATTACACAAAACAACACGTACTATCACAGCACCTTCACAAAATAATAACCAATTGACTGATACAATGACTTATTGCCATGGTTAATTAATTATTTGATTATGGTTGACAATAGTTTGATACAGTTTCATGTTCCATCTACGTATATCTCTTAAGAGATCAAAGGATTTTGTTGTGATCGGGTATATATTAAATTCTTCAAAGATAAAATAGGTCATCCGCTGCTCACCTTCGATATAAACCAATTAATGTCTCAATTTCTTTAATTGCTTAAAACACAACGCCAATCAATAAAAAAAAAACATGCAAGACCGTTATCTATAATTTACGGCATTAAAATCTAACAATAGGACCAATTAGGTCCTTTTGAAGAAATGAATTCATACAGTGTACGAACAATTTATAATAGTAAAAATATTTTATTATTCAAAGAGTTAAAATTAAATGAAATAAAGATAACTAACTTAAAATGATAGGGTTTATTAACAACAAGGAGCGAACAAGGTTTAGGGCGAACGATAATTAGGGCGAACGACAATTAGAGCGAACGGACTCAAGCGAACAGGTAGATAGGGCGAACGAACCCGATACCTATGGAAATATCCAATTTTTTAAAACACCTCACTCTTATTTACGTCAACAAAAATTATGCCGAAAGGCAATTAATAAAACCTATCATCTGAAAGATAATTTGATTCCTTGGTCATAATATCTCTGTACAGAAAATCTTGGACATTGCATCGGTACATGCATAAAAATGTATAAAAATGATAGGTCAGACAAGATTCGAAACACTTTTAAAACCTTATACTAGTATTTATCGACCACAAAATTAGTAGAAATTAATAACGCTGAATTGTTCTGACTTACGGTTATACAATATATGTCCCTTTGAGTAAAACTCGTTTCGTATCGAAACGCATTTACTCTTTCTAATATTAACTGATAGAAAAAAATCAGTTGATGGTGATAGTCAGATATTTCGATTTTAAAGTAAAACTTATTTTTAACCATAATCCATGGTAAAACTGTGGCAAAAATTACACAAACATGAACGTGGAGCATTCATTCATGTTTCTGCATTAATTTTCGACCTTAAAATTCCTGTAAATTATTGGACGACTTCCAAGGACCTATATTCTGTATGTTTACATCCATGTTTGCTTAGTTTAAAATAAAGAAAGAAACAGAGCAACTTGGTGTTACAGTATCAGATTAAGCATATAATTGATGTTACAGTATCAGATTAAGCATATAATTGATGTTACAGTATCAGATCAAGCATATAATTGATGTTCGATTTATTGAAGAACTCCAGTCCGACAAAAGACAGTCCCTACTATATTTCACATCGTTGTAGGGTCCCTAGTCAGACTTTGAAGAACTTGGTATTTTAACCGAGATTGAACTTGACCTTTACGCTTGGTGTTTGCCTTCATGGCCTTATGAACTGAAAAGAATATCCTTAACTTACGTGAACTGGGGGAACAAATATTTGTTCATTACTCTGAAGCCTACACGATCTGTCCACAAAATGCCCATGTCGACCATGCAATAATTCAAGATATTTCTGATCTATAGTGATAAAAAACGAAGATTAAAGAGCTTAACACGACGAGATATCATCTGTACATGATATCAAAATCTTAATGATTTATATCATATGATACAAGAAAAATGTAATGCCATATTATCTAATATAAAATAATATATTGGATACAAATATTTTTTTTTCAAAATCATATTTAAAATTAATTTTGAATAAAATTGTGTCATATTCTGATTCAATCATATGATATGAAACAGAATGATATATTGTTTATATGATACATTCATATTGAACCATATGACACAATACGATATTGTATTACATGATCATAGGACCAAGTAGGAAATGGTGTCAACAGAATGAGCCTTACATTAATTTATATAAAGCAACTTATGAAGAACTTCAATCAGCAAAGGAAAAAAACCAACTTATGTGTTTACATGATTTTATTGTAATACTGTGGAGATTAATGCTATTGTTCTCAAATTTCAAACACCAACTGGTGACCTGATTAACAGCAATAAACAAACACTGGCAGCACATGCAGGATAAAGTGATCCGTTACTGAACACAAATGTGTGATCCAGATAAAAGACACTAAATGTCTCATAAAACAGGACTGAAGACGAGTTTAAATTAATGTATCAAACAAGAGCCGAGTAGTAAACCTAAGTTTGTATAAATTTCTTTGCATGTATACACGCATTTTATTTCATGATTTTGTAATTCAGCTTACATCACTTCATTTTACTAACAATTTAATATCTATAGAAATTTTGATCTATTCATGTATCAATATAATCTTGACCTTTGATCTAGTACCAGCTATAAATCTACGAGGAAATTACACTGGAAAACATCACAATACAGTCCAAAGGACCAAAAACAATAAGCTTTTTAATCAATCTCCTGAAATTGTCCTCAAACACCCATATTTTGTCATATACATGTATATGTATACATAATCTTTTTCTCTTCAATTTCATTCTACCTGTCGACTGTACCTATAAATTATGTAGCTCAAATTCAAGAAAGTTAAAGATGTCTGCAAACTCCAAATATAACTGTAACTGTATATAAAATGGATGAACACTTACATGTGTATACAATGAACACATCATGATAATGTTTAACTACTGTATATAATGCCCTTCATTATACAATAAAATATCAGAAACAAAATAACAAATGTATAGCTCAACAACTAATTAAAACATGCATTTGTAGCTCACTCAAAACGCTTACAGTACTACATGTATGTAATTAGCCATAGACTAAAGTTCAAGGTTCACATAAACCTACACATCTACGGACTTTATATCAATCAAATACATACTTATGTTAAATGTTCTGACCCATTCAGAAATTCTTCTTCATAATAATAGTAGCAGTAAAAATGGCAAGGCAGTAGCATTGGAATACACAAATACAAACATAGACAAATAGTTACAAGCTGTACAACAGTAAAACAGAACGATACAAAACAAAGTGAATACATGTACATACACAACCAATACAGATACGATATCATTCACATTGAGACAATTCACCACACATCAATACAGTCTGTCTTAAATATACAAGGAATAATAAGATACCCTATTTCTCCATCCATCATTCAATATTGTACACAGTTATCAAGAAAAAGTTAACTTCTATTCGTATACATCTTGGTTTAATCCTATTTTCTATTTGTTCATCTTAAATGTTTCAGATATTGAAGGTGTCTGCATAACGTTAGAATAAGATGCATACAAGTTTATCCTACTTTGTACTTCCTTCCTATAGGTTGAACAGATTTAAACGGAATCTGCATATTATGGCATACTGTAAACGTATTATATTTAGCGTGTATTATATTTGGTGATATATGATTTTTCAACATGTTAGTGAGGATTTGATTTAGCGCATTTCTGAGTGTACCTATTTATCCACTTTTATATTTTACATTTGGCGATGTACTTCATTTAGCGGATGCCGTTTTCGCCAAAAACGCTAAATAGATACACAGCCAAAAGTAATACTTCTACAGTAAACGGTGTATATGGGTTTATTCTATACTCAGTATACTGTATGTTTATCCTACACTGTAGACCTAGTTCCATCCTAAATATTGAACAGGTCATCAGGCAGCCTTTTTTCATCCACCCCGTCCATGTCCACAACGACCTTGTAATTTAGTTTTTTCTCCTCAATGACATCTTCCTCGGTTGGTCCTGCTGCTTTCTCCTTTGACTTTTTCTTGCTGGATTTCACTCCAGAGAATGTCAGAGATTCCTTGTCAAACTTTAACATCATTGTTCCCGTGGTTCCGTCAAAGCGGTTCTTTACAACCTGCAGGAAATCAGACGAAAAGTTAGTGCTGCTGAAAAAGGTGTTAAATAAATTAAGTTCAAATAAATAAATGTTCAAATAATGCAATATTCAAAAACCCCTATATCTACAATCAATTACTTTTACTTTGACATTTAATGATAATTAATTCACTGATTAGAATTTTAAAACAATTAATGATCAGTAATTTGATTCACTGTATTTGGATTAGCATATTTCTGAATGAATAGCGCTATATAGAATTCACAGCCAAATGCAAGACATTTACATTATTTATAATTCATTTAGTTACATTTCCAATTTTTCTTGTCCTGATATAGCCCATGCTTAAAGCTTTAAATTAAGCTACAGAAAGTTCAACAAAGGAAAATACTTATACTTATTATGACCAACTGTTTAAATCTGAACGAGTGCGTATTATACACAAGACTTTATGGTATACTTATTATGACTGACTGTTTGAGCCTGACCTGTATATATTTTTTGGCAGTCGCTGCCGATAATCTCCTTGTCTGTAGAATCAGGACATTGTCCGCTTCCTGTGTGGCCTTAGCGCTTCCATAGATAGAACTAATGGTGATTTCTTGATCAATATTCTCCTGTAATCAAGTCAGTTCAACATCCTGTTTATTCTACCGTGGTGTACACACAGTGAAAGGAATAAAAATACTGTTAAATTCAAAAATTTTATCCAAAATCGCCAGTTTTCATCATAAGAAGCACAAAAATTATCCTCATTTTAAACAATAATAGGATAAACATGTAAAATATTAACATATTATTCAATTCGTTTTAATCACCTGTTTTCAAAATATATGCACAGGTAAGAAATACACAGAAATTAAAAGGTTTTTTTTTCAAATTTGCATATTCATGATAATTGTTTAAATTATGTAGAGTTTTAAAGAAGAAAAATTATTACTGATACTCTTACCTTCCGGGGGTGTATCACTAGAGTCACATGACAGTTGAAATTGGTAGCAAACTTCCTTAGCTCTCCAATAATATGATCCTGAATATCAAACTTATTAAAGTTGCTGTCATAACCCGTCCCAATCATAAACTGCAGGTTGTCCAGAATGACGTGTTGTACATCATTTGTATACACGGCCCGTATCAATGTCTAAAATAAATTTACAAGTATATCATTACTGCTAATATTTTCAATTGCTTGATTCCAAATTGTTATAAAATAGCATGAAACTAGAAATCAATATGAAAACTGTGGTACATGTACTGTGGTTGAGTTAGATATATGGCATTCGTAAGTTAACACTTAGCTCGACCATTATAGTGCCAGAGCACCTGGGTTCAAACCCATGCAAAGCTCATGCAAGTCTCTGTTACAGTATGAATCTTAAGAATTTGTAAAAAAAAAAAAAAAAATTAAAATTAAAATTTGATGGGCATAGCAAAATACCTACTTCTTTGACAATTTCAAAATCTTCCTGCCCATGAAAAGTCATAAAATACAATGGCAGTTCTTTGAAGCGGTTGGCCCATGGGGTGAAATCCTCAAGAGAATCTTCAAATGACTTCCTGTAAAAATTTTGTTATGCATAAAACCTATCAGTTCTAAAAAGAGCCAAAGAATCATTCAACAAAAATCCTCAATTTGGTCAGATACTGGTACATGCAAAATTCAAAGCTCAAACTCATAACCGGTACTTACACTGCAAATTGTTTCAGCAACATTTTCGCCATACGAATGTTATTTATCTCAAAACTTCCCCAAAGTGTATTAACCTGAAACAAAAAATTCATCAAGTATTTTGTCAATCAGATCAAATCACACCTAGGTACTTGCATGGATACAGTGTTAACTAGTTGATTCTTGAAGTGTATGGTCACCCATAAATCTAGAGTTTGGATTATGAATTTCACTTAAAAACTTAAAAAACACCCACCCCCTGCATACACAAATCCAGAGAGTACTCCCCAAGAAACGTTGTCTTCCCACAACCAGTGGCTCCAGTGAAGAGAGTCAGTTCCCCCGGGCGCAGACCACGCAACAGGTTGTTCATCTGGGCAAACCTTCTCCACTGGAAAATCATTGTTAATCAGTACAATTTCTATTATCTGTTATTGGGATGCAGAGCTAGCTGAAATTTTAAACTAAACTACTGGTTATCCAATTTTTGACATTCCTCATTCGATTTAAATACATGTATACAAACATGAACAATTCGTGCTAGATGATTGTTAACTTGATTGCCAACACACATCTACCTTGAAATGTTTTCAGCACCATATGAGTGTCTCGAGTTGATTCAACTGTGAAAAAAACACCAAAAACTGACCTTGACCCCTGTAACCTGTTCCACATTTGCAAACTCAGCATACACTTCGCTCGTCAACCTGTCAAATCCCACAATGTTGTCCAGGTCAACAGGAACACTCTCCTTCAGAATTTCCTTTAATTTCTTCTTTTTCTGTAAGGCATCCAAAGGACCAGACACTTTGACAATTTCTGGCCTGAAACAAAGTACATTTAATACTTAAAATATAATCCATAAACAAAATATCTAAAATATCAAAGATGGAAAATAATTGAATAATTTCATTGATTACAAACCTGACAATTGAACATCTATTTTTCCCAGCCAGTTTCTTGGCAAACAGTTTTGATGTGGCTCGAGTAGCATCATTAGCTCCAAGCCAAATGATAATATGTTTTACATGTTCCAAGGAATGTAAGCACTAAAAAACATACATACATGTAAATGTATGCAATATAATTCATCCCAAAACATAATGTTTTCTCTCCTAGATTCATTCCAATGAGAATTTTTCTCACATTTGATTAATACCATATGCAGTCAAACCTCATTGTCTAGAACTTGATGGTTTGAGATATCTGAGACTTTGAGATTTATAGGTGAAAATACCAAAGAAACAGCAATTGATACTTCCTTTTTCTGTTTCAAATATCAATGGTTATCAAGATACCCTTTTTCAAATTTTCAAAGTTCAGCTGTATATTTTATTAGAATTTGTATTTAATTAATGTGAAAATGATATTTAAAGCAAAAACAGGTAAACAATTTCCATAGGAAAATATACTATTACTTTACATGTTAACTTTAAATTGTCATTTTTTTTCTTTCCACAGATCACAAAGCATGAGCAAGACAATTAGTACATGTACTTGTATTCATAACTTACCTCCAATGGAAGTTCTGTCCCCTTGGGCACAGACAGCCCTAACATGTCAGTTTCCTGTGTGATCGCCATAGCATCAAACTCTGAGGAAGTAATAACAACCCTATCATATTTCTTGAAATTTGCCTGGTAACCATGCCAACCAAATAGCTGCTGAAATCCAATCCTGTAAGAAAACAAAAAAAGTTATTCAAGTGGTTTTCTGCATATGTATTAAAAATTTTTTTTTAATACTTCAAATTCTTTTTAGATGTGTAAGCAAAAGATGAATAACAGAAGTTACTTTGTAGTCATTAAAATATGGGGAGGCTCAATTTTATTGTGAATCTCAATACTATCCCATACCAATGAACATACACTCCCTATTATGCAGTTTTTCTTCATTATACATAACCTAAAGTATCGTGTATAATACGCACTCGTGTGTAATACGCACCTCCCAAAGTTGACTAAAAAATTGTGAAAAAACAGCAGGTCCTATGTATAATACGCATCCAAAAAATGCCCAAATCAACGGCCGCCATTTCCCCAAAAACTATCGATGTTTCATGATAATTTTATAATCAAGAGCAATTTCTGTAATTTTCGATGTTTAATGATAATTTTATAACCCAAGGAGAATTACTGTTATTTCGTGATCGGAACTTGACCCAAGCGATATCAGAGTCAAAGTCTCACCAAAAAAAACCACACAAGCCATTTTTATCATAATGAAATCCAACCACAATTATTTGATCATCGTTATAATTGATGTAAAGTGGAGTTAAAAAAAATCGGTTGATTTTTGTTCTTAAATTTTACATAAAAAGGACTGTATGATTTACATGGGCGGTATCAAATATCACTTGACACTTCGTAAAGAAACAGTTTCTTACACGACAGCGAAGAAGTTGAAGATCATCAAGATTGTAGAGAAGAACGGCAACTGAGCTTAATGCTTAAAAGTAATAATGTTTGCAGATCTAAACCAAGCAACATCAAAAGATATTATTTAATTGATTAATTATAGTCAAACTCTTTGATTGTTGTTAAATAAACATTGTGAAGAAATGTATGTATGTCGTATATCGTCATTATCAAGTCGTACAAATGATCAATGTATTTTTACCAGTGTCCTCGTTTAACTGCATAACTGGACACAAAGTAATCAAGTTAAATAAAATCATAATAATTGCAAATCTTCATGCACTTGAAAACACCCTGTGAAGTCCGACACAAGACAGATGCATGCTTTTGACACCGGAAATTGTTAAACAAACATTGACCACGCGCCAAGTCAACAGGTGGCTGCTTACGTAATGGCGAATATACTGGCAATAACTTGGTTGATGCAAGGAATAGTCGTGAGAAAGGATAAATATTTCAATACATGGAAATAAAACTAAGAATAAGGTATTTCTGACACAGTAAGTTTAGTATACACCCACTTTTGATCAAATTTTGGCTGAAAAAGAGTGCGTGCTATATATGCGACTTTGCGGTACAATAGAAATCTACAAAATTACACTCCCAAGAATCTTTAAAAACAAAAATTGGCCTCCATTTCCCCAGTACCAGGGATGTTCTAACAAACCTAGGTTGGAAGCTCTTGACCACATCAAACATGTGCCCCTCTTCCCCCTCCCCCTCCTCCCTGCCCCTATCCGAGTCCTGTTCTGGGGGTTTTACTGCATGCTGGAGGAACATGTTCCTCATCCCAACCCTTCGCTGGTCTGGGTTGACGTAGGGGAGATGGAGGATTGGAAGATTGTTATCATCTGTTGTGTACATGACTCCATGTCTGGCAAACGTTTCAGGTTTTAATCCCTGAAATGCATATACTTGTCCTTAAAGTAAAATAACAGTAACATTTCATAAACTATTGAATGTTTGTATTTGTTGCTCACAATCAAACTTGACCAACACCACTGTGACCATACCTGTTTACTACTTTTGATAATTAAAATACAATGACTGTGAACAATAATTCTTGATATTGGTTATGAAAAATAGATTGATTTTATTCTTAATCTAATTACTTGAACATTGGAAAAAGAAAGATGAAATGATATCAATAAATGCAAGCTCAAGGAACGCAATATGTTTAGTTGTCCGTACCTGACAGTGATAGAGATGAGTCATGGCTGTGAACTCCTCTTCATACATGGAGGTGATTGGTTCTTTATTCTCTGTGTAATCCATTCCATGGTCACAGTAGTTACCCACTCTCTCAGATTCGTCTTTATTTTGAAAACATTCTGAGGTTTTTCTGTTAATGATATACATGTACATGTATTTACAGTTCAGAACTAAAACATTGTTAAATAATGTAAAAACGTTTATTATAAGAAGGCCGATTCGTTTTTTGGGTTTCTTTTTGCATAAAAACTACTATAGCAAAACTCTTTATCTTTAATCCATATGCAATATACATCAACTCTAGTATATTTGCAACTTTTCAAGAAAATCTACCACCTGGGGTTTTTTTTGTGGCAATTTCAAAATACAGATACATTTACTATAGGAATATATAGGAAATTGTCATTTTCCGCTCTTCAAATTAGACTTATAATTCTGCGTGTAAAATTTCCAAGGAGCAAACTTTTTACTTTTTCCTTAATGTTATTTCTTATAATGTACTCCTTCAATGCTTCATTTTATCATGTAACGTTATGAAAGCACAATGGCAATGCTCACCTACCAAACAAAGGAAAAATCATTAAAAAAATAAAATTTTCTTTAAAAATCTAGATATCTTTATCTCTATTGTGTTGATTGTGTTCAATTTCATACATAATATCAAATAATTTCTTAAAAGGTATAAATACATAACTTTTTAACTAGATTGCGCAAAAGCATGCTCAATGAAAACTAAAGTCAGACACCTAAATACTTACAAGTCTGTGCATTTTGCATCAGACAAAACTTTCTTCCTCAGGCTTGACCACTCTCCATAATGATGACAAGTGGTACACACAAAGGAACCTAAAAATATGTAAAGCACATTTATGGGACAATTTCATATTTTGCAAATCAAAACGTGATAAATGCATTCACGTCTTAATTTACTGGTAAAACAGAAATGTCTTTTTAATAACAAAAAATTCAACTCATAAAAATTAAATATACCTGTGTTAAAGTTTATATACAAATTCTTCTTCCCTGTCATAGGACTTGATTGTGCAGCATGACAGTTGGCAATAAAATGAGTGTGACCTAATTCAAAGGATAACTTATGGTTCATCAAGAAGTTCCTAATTGTATTTCTCATAGCAGTGTTCTTCCTTTTACTTCGGCTACTTTCAGACTGGGTCTCCATTTCAGACGTCTCCATGTCGCCTTCTTTTTCTTCCTGATCTTCATCGCTGTTTGTTTGCACAACTCCTTTTGCTCCATGGTGATTGTCAGTAGTGCAGTAAAACCTGCATATATTCTTTGTAGATTTTAGCTGGAGAACAGCTGTGAGTCTCGAGTAAGTCAAACACTGCTGTGATGAAATTAACTGTTTGGGTCTCTGAATGAAGCTGTTGGTGAACCTCAGCTGATGACCCAAGACAGCTCTATCTAGCTTTCTAGCAGAGCTCCAGATTCCCATTTCTGCATATACATGTATGTGTACCTCTGTTTCCAAAATATACTTCAAATATACTGAAAATATTCCATATTTGGATTTTCTTTATCATTTGGTCAGTGAACACAATGAGCATACACCAATCAAGTTTTTTTTATAATTAATCAAAACCTCTTAATCAGTGTTAAGTCTTATATCTGTGTATAAGCGAACGAAAAACACGTTAACGGAATCAATTCATATTTTTACAGTACTTTGCTAACGATTAAGGTAAGACTACCTTCTTAAAGCTCTTAAGACAAAAAGCTAAAATCTAAACTTCTCATAATTATCTTCTACTCATTATGTGCACATGGTGACGGTCAATGTTTTCCCTCGCATTTTAAAATGAAGGAAATGACACAAGGTCGATAAAATTAGAACCGGGATAAAAGAACTCAGTTTTCCGGATATTAAGACATCCAATGTCACGGTGAAATAAATTGTTTTTTTGTCTCTATTTAAGCAATTTCAGTTGTGTACTTGTATTTAATTCATAAAAAATAATTTATAAGAGAATTTGAGGAATAAGTACGATAAATTGCATCCAGATTTCATCCTATCCACTTTTACACTTTTCATTGAAAGAGGTATAGCGCACTTTGTACACGATTTCGCCCAAAATTATACCGCTTTTTCAAACATCAGGCATTTTCAGTATTATACAATATTTAGTTAACATATACTCAAAGAAACGCAAGTTACACAATGACCATGTTAAAAGAGTCTTAATTAATTGTCTTACGACTTCATTAAAATCTTCAGGTTTTGTTAGGGATGTATAGGAAAATAGTTAGTATGCAATAAAAAGTTGGATATTTGAGTATTTGAACCACTTTAAACCAAAGAAATCCTACTAAAATTATGTTCTACAGGTATTGTAGTAAACGTTTACAATGAATTAATTTTGGTTTAATTAACGTGGTCTTCGTACTGAAAATTAGACAAATATTTCAATTAAGTGACTTTCTAAAACTACCATGTATATAGCTTTAGGCCTAAATGTTAAAAAGACATCGTGTGAACGTTTTATATGTGTGGCCAAGTGCATGGTAACGCCTAAGTCTTTTTGATTTTGCGGTCGCTGGATCGATTCCACGAAGTAGTACATGTTTTTGTTCTTCTTACTTAAAGCATAAGATTAGGGAGTTTAAATAACATGTATCCTATTAGTCCGAAATATCTGACGTTCCTGGCATGTAAAATATCAAAATCGTTAAAAAAGCCAGGAAAACTTCAGATATTTCGGACTAGTATCCCATCTGCTAGATGTCCCCCCAAATTCTCGTTTAATTCCGAGTAAAAGCACACCCAATATAAACAGACCTCTTCACTAATACTAGTATACTCTATTTACACTTACATTAATTGCATTTTGCTGGAAGTTATCACGGTTCAGAATATCAACTGTTTTTATACACATAGTTCTACATGTATATATTCATTTCTCGATGCAGATTTCTGAATTTTTGACAAATCAGTGGTAACTGACACCATTATAAAATCAGTACTATAGGTTCGAAAATCTATCGCGACCTGTATCTATTTTTAGTAACAGGTACTTTCCGTTCAAACACGGATGTTCGCGAAATAGTGGGGAAAAGGCGCTATATGTACAGGGCCATGTAAAATTTGTGAATTTGGCCCCAGTAGTGGATCCTTTTTTTGTATTCGCATGGTTAATTTGGGATAAATTTAAAGTTTTTTTTATCTAAATTTTCTTGCCAATATTGAATCCAGGCAGTCCATATTCAAACAGACTTCTCCAAATCATCTCTTTCCATATAGTTAAAAAAAACTTGCCCCCCCCCCCCCCCCATTCAATATTCTCCAGAAGAGATTCCCCCAATTGTGAGCCAATATTTAAAAAAGAAATATTGAGTGTAAAATCATAAAAGCTACCAATAAAAGCACTTTCCTATTTATTAGAAAACAAATATTTGTAAACAATAACATTTTTGCATTCAGACTGCAAAGGAAATCCATTTCATCGTCCTCTTCTTTTATTTACTGTCTTGTTTGGTTCATAACTACAAGTAAAAATACATCAAATCAATATCTTATGTCACATATACTCCTGACCCTGTATCCTGGATCTTTTGTATGTAATGTTAAAATAATCTCACAGAAAATGAAAATCTAGGTTACACAGAAATGGTACATATATGCAATAACCACACACATACTGAATATAAAAGTGCTTTTCTGACCAGTGAGATACACGTACAAAGTATATCCCAACAAATACTGAACTGAGTACTTACTCAAACAGTTCCTGGGCTCTCCTCTCGGCTTCTGACTGCTGGCTTTCTGCCTGTAAATACATGCATGTTGACATTTTATTAGGACAGGCAATAATTATACTGTTGATACATGTATTTCTGTCTATTCAACATTCACTAAGACCTTAAAAGAGGTCTGCCATGTTAAACTGAGATAGGAAAAATGTCCAAGATTCGCTTCAATAGTAAAAAATTTTTAAATTTAATGTGCATCTTTGATATAATTTACACAATTTCAATTACCTTAGATGGTCAGAGAACTGGGACAATTAAACTGCATATGTACCAGTTACAATACAGAATTTTGGAACGCATTCTTAGATGCATCAAAAAATTAATGTACCGGTATATGTACATGTAACTTGGATGACATTAAATTCACCAATGATTTTGTGATGTTATCAAAATGTCTTCATAAAACTTGTCTAACTGTAAATTGATGTACGTTTTGTCGTTCCTGTGCGTATTGTGCTCGTGTGTGTTGCATCCCCCTTGTGTGATATTGTGTTGAATACATGAAGGTTTCGACAAACAGTCAAACTTCGTTATATCGAATTAGATGGGAACGTTTTAAAAACTTCAAGATATCCAAGTATTTGAGATATCAAGGGTAAAATACTTAAAAAATAAGTGGTTGGGACTTACAAATCACTTCGACATATCCATTGTATTCGAGATAGCAGTGTTCAAGATGTTAAAGTTCAACTGTAGTTTGTGTGGCTTTGTGTATACGTATTGGCATAAAATTAAATAACTCGACACTTTACCTCCAAAGCCTCTCTGAACCAATCCTCAACCTCCTTCCTCTGTGAAGGAACATGTGGCTGTAAATCGCTTCCCCCAATGATACGAGGAAGGCCATTGGACCCACAGTTCTGATTCCGAGTAAACAGATTAATAAATATCAAGATAATTTACCCCCCCAAAAAAAGATTTATCTTCTATCAATATTTTCTTTATTTAATTTTTAAAAACTCATATTTTATGTACCTTTTTGAATTTCTTGAAGTTTTTGACTAGTTTTCCCTTCCATCTGATGTAGCCTTGAGGAGTGACCTCCCCTGAAACTGTTGGTGCTGGCCGCGCTGGGCGAGTTACCAAGTCAACAAATTTCGTCAGAATGCACCCTGATGGTAAATCTTTTTCATCTACATACTCTGACTTTAATGCTCCAGTCTACAATAGCAAACAACATTGTAGAAAAAACTTTAAGAGCTATAGCCCTGACGCAGTTCTCTGATCTTTCAATGTATAAATAATGCAGGTACAGTGTATAATTTCTTTTTGATTGAATTAGTTATTACATACATATACTGAATGCATGTACTATATTTCAAATAAACCCACCCCTGGCTGTACTCTAGCACACAGGAAACCATCAGAATCTGGAGCCACAGGCAGGTTTTGTACAGCTTCTCCCGCTTCATGTCGCTACAGAGTAATGCAGTAGGATAAACAAACACTTAAAAAATATCTATTAAAATTAAAAAATTCTCTTCAAATCTCATACATATTCTATCTAACCTCTGGAATTTCCTCTTTAACAATAATATGTCCATTTTCTGAATTACTGGTTTCTCTGTGTCTATTGGAGACTGTCTTTTCTGGTGATTTGGACTTCTCCGGCGATGTGCGAGATTTCTTTGTTGATTTCTCAGGCGAGTCTTTAGGCAAGCCTACATTAAACAGGTCTTCATCAGACCCAGCTTCCTCCGATAAATTCCTGCTTTTTTTTCTGGGAGACAATCTTGATGTGGATTCTTTGTTTTGTTTGGAGACTTCTACATCAAATAAATCTGTCTCTAAATTGGTAGTTTTTGAACTTGACCCTCGCAACTGACTTGGCCTCACTTCAAAGAAGTCCTCTTCTTCATCCTCCTGTATCTGAGGTTGATTCCTGGACCTCTTCGAACTAGGCCATTCTTCTTCATCCGAGTCTTCTACAATCATTTTTCTTTTCTCTCTGGCTTTCCCACTTGATGACACTTTTGATGGACTTGATTTATCAGGACTGGGTTTTTTCAGAGATAGTCTTGATTCTTTCTTGTTTTTGTGTTTTGAGGACCACTCCTGATTTTCCAAAGTTTTGACACTTTTCTTGTCCTTCTCTGTTTCATACACTGCACTGAATTCATCTGAATCATCCGGTAGTTCTACTTTGACTTTTGGGGTTGGAGCTTTCTGACTGTCAGACTTTCTGCTAGACTTACTTGGACCAGGACTTTGGAAATCGCGATTCGTTTCTGTTGGCCTTTTTGGTGATACTCTCATGGACACCGGACTTGGAGACCTTCTTGGACTTTGTCTAACAGGAACCCGTTTTTCAGGAGTTATCTTTTCTTTCTTGACCTGCCTTCCTAAACACTGTCCATCCAGTGTGTCAGATAACGCTGTGTTCCTGAATACCAAAAAATTATGATCTTAAAGATATATATGCGATAAATTTTGAATGAAGGTGAAAACACGTTTTTTTTACACTTATAATTCTGTAAATTCCATCTCGTTACAAAGATGTAGAATTTTAACTGTTTATTTTCCTGCTAGGAAAGTAATGCCTTATTAATATTGATGAAGGAAGAACGAAACCAACCTCATTGCCCATGTCCGCAAGAAATCAGGTGGCCGTTATTGTTTGCTAAATTACATATCCGTCATGATTTTGTATATGCTTAACAGTCTTTGATTTGAAATATATTCATGTATTATGAGTGTATTATGTTTGTCATTCATGATACCCTTCCTTTTGCATGTTTAAATAGGATAACACTCACACTAAAAATAGCCCTAAGGGGAAAACACTATGTCATTGTTCCCAGGAAGTATATACATATGCTCACACGCTTGTTTTTGTTTTCTTTTGTTAGTACTCGTATATATATATTGTAGGACCAATTTGTGCTTTACTGAAAAAATTATAACATTTTCATGAAACTATAACAATTATTAACGTGTACTAACTTATCTAAAACTTTATTAAAGCATAATCATGCTCACAGGTATTTAATTTTTTATTCTCGTATGATTATTTTATCACCTTGAAGCACTAGGTTCTAAGGTCTCCTGTTCATTTGATTCTTTCATGGTTTCATTTTCAGACATTCGCCTCAAGGCTGTGGAATTAGACCTTTTTGATTGATTCTTAGAGGATCTTGTTCTTGTCATATCCTGCTTGGAGGAAAGATGGATTATCAAAGGTTTATGTCAAAACTTTCTTAAGATATATGTCTATCATACATATATTTGTAATGCAACATGTTATCTTTTCACAGGTCATGGTTGAGTAAAATATGGTGACCTAAGGAATAATTCTTTCTATAATTTCTAAAAAGTATTTACCAAAATTTGTGGTTTAAAACTTCAAATAATATTTTGAATAAATCTTGAACAGTTTCTTTGAAACTAAGCTAAATGTAAAATGAGTAAATAGAAAAAGATCTAAGTCTGAAAATTATGAGATTTGCTCTAATTCAACCATTATTACTAATTAGAAATGGGTTCTCATTAATATCAAGTGAAAAGATATTGAACAGTCTTTAAAACTGATAAACACAAAGTAAGATTTATGGACACAAAACAAGGATTGAAGGATAAAAAACATACATGACAAACACTGCATTCCTAGGGTATGTACATGGAAGGGCATAAAAACTAGTTTGATATTTCTAAAACAAAGCACAATGGTTTTGCTTACATTTCTTGGTTCTATTGTCGTCTCATCTATTTTACTAGGATCATTCCTACTTTCAATCACAGGTGATCTAAAAATAAATGTAAAACAGGCATATATGTACATGTACAATGTTTATCATATAAAATTTACAGTTTCAAGTAAAGCAGTATGACTGATATGCTTTCTTGGCACCTAAAGCTCTAATGTAACAGCAGAGTTCTGATTGTGATACCTGGCCCCTGGTTCTGTGTTGTGAGCCAGGATGTCTGTCTGTGTGAGTGATTGGGATGGAATTTGTGGCTGTGGTATCTGACTCACTGCATTTGTAAAACAGAACATATGACAACATTATCTCAAGACAGGCATGAAAAGGCATTAAACAATCTTGATTAATGAACATAACACTCACTAAATGGCACATCTGGGTTACAATGCTGTTCTGTGGAGCAATGGAGAACTGCAAACCCCAACTCTGCATCCTGAATCAAATGCTTCTTGTGTCTACAAGGTCAAAGACAAAACATTACAACCAACAAAGGACAAACACAAATTTTAAGGATTTAAAATTGCATGTTGTTGTAATTGCATGTTTTTACTTTTTGAGGTACTTGATGACTTGGGTGATCCAGTCGACATTCTGCTGTGAGAACCCCTGGGAAGCGTCAGAGGGGTCGCTCTGCATCACCACTGACCCTGGCTCCACCAACATCTCAAGGTCACCACTGGATGGGTCGTCCATTAGAATGGGTAGCCCCCCTCCCATCTCCACTGTCAGACTCATCTTCTTGAACTGTAATTAACAATGGTATTTGAGGGCACATAAAACAAACAATATTTTTCCTCCAGAATGAAAAAAAAATATTTAATCAAGAAAAATATATAATACCTTTTAGAATCAATAGAATAATATGAACAATTCTCAAGTTATAAAATAAACACAATAATATTACCATACATACATGAATTCAATCATAAAAGCCACATCTAGGATATGAACAAATGATTTATCAATTATTGCTTAGTCCGGAATGGACATATTGGACATTTGAAACTTTCTTTACAAATCCTGATCACCTGTTTAGCACTGAGAAATATAAACTTCATTCCCTGGAATATTTTTGCCCGCTTCACATCTGGTTTAAAAGACACCTGGTCAGGGTTTATCTGTGTTTCAGAGATATTAGGAAGAAACCTGAAATTTTTTGTATGACTAATATTAGTTGCTAAAAGTCATGAATACTCTATGCTATACTTGTACAACAGATTTTTGTGTTTAAAATATGTACCATAAAAAATGCAGTCATAATTTCTTAACTTTCAAACTCAGTTTGGGGAAAGAAAAAGCATATAACTTAATCAACATACAAATCTGGATCTGGCATTGCAACAGCCTCCTTCATGTTTTTCACAACTTTTTCCAGGTATGCTGGAGTTACAATATGCTTTTGTGCAACTAAAGCTGAAATGACCTGAAATATATCAGAGATTTTCTTTCTCAATAAGCACAAATTCTTGAAACTACAATTACAATACAAATACTAGATACAATGAGCAAGCAGAAGAATAAGTTGTAATCAGCTACTTTGATCTCATGTTGATACATGTATTATACATGATACATGTTTAATAGGAACATTTCATATTATTTGTAAGAATCTAAAAATAACCTTCACCTTGATAGTGACACTGAGGCTGTTCATCACCAACAGATGGCAGTCTGATCTCCACTCGTTGATCATGTGACCCCCCAATGAGGTCACAAGAGTCCGCACCAGCTTCTTTGATGGATTATCCAGACAGGATGTGGAAATTATGAAGGGTTCATAAACCAACCTAATCCAACAAGGAAAAATAAAGCTCTAGCATAAACTAAAATAAAACAAAAAATTACCAAATACCATACAGCAATGACCAATCATAAAACACTGCAAATGTAGGCATGTTAAAGGGGCATGGTCAATTTTGAATTTTATTTTTCTATTTCCAATTTTCACAATGCTTCCAATATTTACATGTACATTTTACAATATTTCCAATAGTCAACCAAAATTGAAGAGTCAGTTGTCATGTTTTAAGTGAGATACAGAGCTCTCAATTCTTCGGTATGTTAAGAAAGCAAGTGCCATGCTTGGTTTACATACTTCGTGCTAAATAGAAAATACCTGATTCTAGAGAAAATTTTATGCGACATAAACTAGAAAAATGGCTCAGCTAGAGTTTTCATAGGTGTTAAACTACCGGTAGTATCCCAAAGGTCACTATAAATTTGAGCTCTGCTTGCATCACTTGATGTTGTGTGTTGTGTTATTAGACATGAAGGAATTTTATCTGCATTGTCTCATTCCACCCAGCTGCAGTTGAGTATCGGTACCCACTTATGCTGGGGATTTACCTGCGATGGACAGGTGTCCCATCCACGGGGAATCAATGACTGCGATTCACTAAGAACCACAGAAACTGGGGATAAGCATCAGCCTTATGCACCTTCATTTCTAAGAGAACGATTTATTTAACCAAAAACTAGCCTAGCAAATAGAAGAAATCTGCTTAAAAAAAAGTTTTAACCAGTTTATTTGACCCATGTTAACAAAAACATAGCACAAGCCTTGTTTACTTAAGTAAGAATGGAACCACTGTATCTCTCTGTATTTATATTTTCCTTTCCATAAGGAATATTTATGCTAAATTTCGTTGAATTTGACTCAGTAGTTCTTGAGATGAAGATTTTTAAAAATGCACCCCCTTTTTCTACAGTTTCGAGGTTTTCTCCGCTTTGAATAAAGATCGGTCTTTCATTTCTGCAATTTATATTCATCTTACCATAAGGAAGCTTTGTGCCAAATTTGGTTGAAATTGGCCTGGTGGTTTTAGAGAAGAAGTTCAAAATGTGAAAACTTACAGACGGACGACGGACAAAATGTGATCAGAAAAGCTCACTTGAGCTTTCAGCTCAGGTGAGCTAAAAAACAATACCATATAATCATTATCCATTTATATTTGAAATTTGCACTCACATGAAAGAAGACTTCGGAGATCCAAACACGATTTGGTCTCCATCACTGAGTAGTTTTTCTTCACCATTGTTCAGTTTCACATTATTTAGCCATGTTCCAAATTTTGAAAGGTCAGTCAAAACAGCTACTGGTGTTCGATCTGGTTTTGTCTTTAAAATAATAAATCACAACATATTGTAAGTATTTTGGATAAAATTGTTCTCAGCAGACAGAGGAACATTCAGTTTTGCATACCTTAAAGTAGTACAAAATATCTGATGTTTTCCTGGCTTTTTTTTTTTATTTTTATTTTTTATTTGGCAGGAAAACGTCAGAACTGGCGTCATTATGAAAACTGGAAATTTACCGCCTCTAACTAGAGGCGGTAATCTCAGCTGGATTTTTAATATTTGCGAGTCAAATAAAATGTATAAATCACAACTAATTAATAAAACGGCGATACTACTAATCACTTTTATAGGTTTTTACATCCCCTAAACAGACTGTTGAACACATTTGTTTTGATTTCGTGCAGTTTATTAAATCTCGTGAGAATATAGGGTCTACTACAATTGTTTATCAGTGTAGACTATGAAAATATTGAGTTGAATTTTGTTTTAAGCGATACATTGGTGGGTTTAAATATATATATTATTAAAATGTCGCCTCTAGTCGGAGGCGGCAAATTTCTAGTTTTCCTAATGCCTGCCGGTTCCGACATTTTCCTGCCAAGTGAAATATCAAAATCATTAGAAAAGCCAGGAAAACGTCAGATATTTCAGACTAACCTTTAGGGGGAAATCCATTATAATTATCAATTCAATTAAATTACAGGGTTGCAACTTTAGGGATAAAATATATCAAATTTGCACAATTAATTGTAAATCTTAACTTTGGATATGATAAATGATTAATCTGGTAAATTATGTTGAGAGATTTCACTGACTATAAATTCGTTCAACCAGCGACATAAATAACAGAGATTAGCAACTGATCGAAATCTCGCGGTCCCTATTGTAAAGTATTCCCAGTTTAAATCAGTATATCTTTCTAATAAACAATTATATCGAAATATAAACAGCTAAACCCTATTACCAAAACATTAAAAATATTATATTTTCATGAATTTATATCTTATAAACAATATCAAAAGAGGAGTTTTAGGAAGCAGTTGGTTACCCGTCATCCGAGATTTCGCCGATGTTTTATAGCTGGCCAATATATTTTCTATATATTTATCTTATTTTTCAATTTTTTGTTTCAAAAACGTCTAAAACCTATGCACATTTTTCATAAAAACATTATACTTTTGGTTTAAGATCATTATCTCAGTTTATTAATATGTTGTTCTCAAAGTAAGGTTGGTCCCGTAACATTTTTCAACAACAAAACACGCTAATGGCGGAGTTGCCAATCTCTGTTATTTATGTATCTGGTTCAACCACTCATAGACTGTATACAGCTGTTACATTAAATTTGATTTTAAGCAAAAGTCTAATAGCGAGCGCAGCGAGCTCCATAGACAACGTGTACGAACGGAGGAAATTAGAGTTGAAATCTGCACATTGTTCAAAGAAATTTTTGTGGACCCGCGTGAAAACGTTCTATATATCCCAATAATCCTTTGCGGTGTATAGCAACATGGTGGAACAGGAAGCGTTTCTAAGGAAAATTCTTACCTCTAAATCGCATATATCTATTTCATTTAACAATACACAATCCTTTAAAAACACGAAAGTAAACAACACATTTGCTTACGTAAAAAAAACTGTACCTATCTGAACTTTTGCTAACATATGACGTCATTTCCTTCCCTGAATTTATCCGACAATTTACGAGAACTGTCGAGAGCAAATGAAAGTCAAGTATGACGTCATAATGATCTCGCGCTATAATAATTTCCCGCGATAAATTTAGAGGTGGATCAAGCATCTGTACCGGGTGTAACGTGTAGTATTAAGTACTCAGTATCAGTGTTAACGGCGACTCTTTGGCTGATTAGTTTTGTTTTGATATATTTTTTTGCTTAGTAAAATGCACTTGCAAGTTCCATGCTTAATTTACTGTCATATTGATCCAATTGTATATATGCATACGTTAGGTAGGTGACAAAAACTTATTTAAAAAGGTCTAATTATTAGAAATACGTGCAGCCACGTCATTTTGTAATAAATAATTAAAACAAAATAGAGAAGAAAAGATAAACTGTTAAAATAACTATTTGTTAGTTGCATATATGGTCAAACCTTTAAATAGTGGGATATCACACACTAAAAAGGGGGGAGGGCACATGTCTTCTACGCATATATAGTATACAAAAATAAAAAAAATAAAAAACAAAATTGATGTTACAGAGGAAAATAATTAAAACTCAGTTAACAACAAGGAACAAGATGAGAAATAACACAGACAAGCAATTTATTGTTTACTGATTTTATTGATTATATTAAAAAGTAAAGGAATGATAATTCATGACTGTATTTGCATAAAAAATCCAAACAGCGCTTTGTATTTATCAAAATATTTTAATAAGTCTGCTTTACATTAATTAATCTTAGTGGTAGTTTGTTTAAGTATATTAGCCTAGGGCGGGACAATTGGAATAAATGTTTGATAACTTCGGGTTTCTTGCGGGGGTAACAGTTTTCGAGAGAAAGCCTAAGTTTTAGATTGGGGCAAGTCAGTCCACGGGTTGCATTTAACAAAAATGAGAAATTATTGTTCCTTCTGCGCTCGCCCCAACGGTCACACCGTAAAACATATTAAATTTACAAACTTACAATGTTAGTTTCCAAATGAGACACTTTAATCTGGGCATGCTTTCGACTGACAGTTTGGTCTGCAGGAAGAAGTATTTCACAGTCCTTTCGGCCGACGATATAAACAGCATTGGACAGCAAATTGAAAGTTGTACCTGTAAAAACGAAATCAACAAATATTTTTCCTTTAGTTTCTATGAAACAAATTAAAAGCAACATGTCCCCGATTGTCAATCTCTTAACATGTAAAAAAAAATAAAGTAAGACCCCGATATTCTACCTAATTCTGACAGTGGTTTTAAAAGCCACATAGCAAGATTTCTGTTTCACAACTTGAAAATGAAAGTACAGTTTTCCCGCGGGTTCCTTTATGATAAATGTCGTAAATTGTTATAGTTAGAGACAATCTCAAATATTTACTACAAACAAGTATCATTGTGAAAAAACATCTTTTGAACTTTTAATGATTTTTAAAACTTATGTTATTGTAGGTTAAGAATGTTTACCATATGCTTGCTTTTTTGCGATTACTGTAAACTACAGCAATCAGCTGCTTCCGGTTAATTTTTCAATGATATGCTCTATTGTTACAATAACAAAACAAAGCATTTCCTCACTTATTTTGTGTATGATTAGATTGTGTGAGTAATTTATATTACTCTTTAACTTAATACCAATGTTGATGTGACTTTTGGTAAATTATTTATCCCATAAAAATCGAAAAATTGTAAAGGGAAATTTCTAGAAAAATGCGGAATATTCCTACTGACTGTTTTTATGTAACCCTGTGATCTAGCCTATTTGCATTTACATGGCAATTTGCTTTAGTGCAGTGGTTGTATATGCAAGAATGTGTTGATTTGTTTTTTTTTAATTTGCAGACATCGTGTCATCTTTCATAAACATGAAAACTCTGCATTTGAAGATAAGTAGATAAATATGACAAATCCTGACATCGGTGCCTACGCCAACAATAACTACGTTCCAGACATTGGCCAATTTGGTCACAGACCTGATATCATCAATTACACCTCAATGCAGAATAACGTTGGATCATGCAACTATCCTGGAAATTTCACATTTGCTGTTCCTACATCAGCAAGTCAACTGAATGCAGGTATTGCTCAGTCTCTAAATCTAATTTAGACATGATAGCTACCTTACTTATATTTCATACGATATATTTTATATTGAACAATGTATGTTATTTGTTCATGGTGCCCTGAAAAATGTGCAATTGGTCTTCGATGAACTGTGATTTATTTTTGATGTACCAGGATAAGCTCATTATTAGCTTAGCAAATTATAAGTCAGAAAACTAATTATACTGCAATACCCATATTGACAACAACAACAACAAAAAAGAATTTTAGATTATGTGATATTAATTATTACATTAAGTTTCCATCTTGTTTATACAAGGTTTACAATCAAACCAGCCAGTAGGACTTTACTCCAACACTTACATGAACCCTCAGCGAGTGGTGCCAGGGATGGGCGTGTCGTGGCAGCACTCTGTTCCTAACAACATGCCATGGACAGATCAAGTGTATGGTACTGTGAATTCAGGTGTCACAACTTTCTCAGGCAAACCCACAGTTTCACAGAGTTACAACACAGTGTAAGTATTTTGTTGTTGTCTTTCCTTTGTACCACATGTACCAGCTGACAAAAGTTTGTCTGCATATCAGAGATTTTGATTTGCTTTACAATGAATGTGTAGTTTTTCACCATTTTATTATCATTTTTTTTATACCGAGCGCAGCGAGAGGTGGGCGAAGCCCGCCTCGCGAAGCGAGGCTTAATGGTAACACGTATATATAAGAAAATCAGTGAAAAATGAGAGTTGAATCGGGGGTACTAAGGGCTAAAAAAATTTCTTCCAGCCCTGGGCGCCGCCATTTTGGCAGCCATTTTCTTCAACAAAGTTAACTCGATCATTAAATCACTGGCGCTTGTCGATGTTTTTTGCCCTTAAACTCTAATAAAAATTTTCCAAGGTTTCAAACTAAAGTAATTTAAATGAAAATAATTGACTTTACAAACCAGATAAATTACAACAGTGCTTTAATCATGAAATACGACTTGTTTCACGTATGTCTTATCAAATTATTTGATGAAAAAAAACATTAACATCGACAAGGTACTGATCTTTTAGATACTGAATAAAATATTCAAAGAAAAATTTATCAACTTATGAAATGAATAAGCATTGAAAGAAGAAATAAAAAATTCTCGGAATCAGGTACTTTTCTTCGGCTATTTCCGAAGACAAAACTTATGTTTTACGTTTAAAACATGACGTCATAATGTAGACTGAGCACGCGACGTTTAGTTTAACTTTGGCTTATGATTTGAGTAGGCAGTCGGATCCTACTTTCTGTGTTTTAAACCATAAAAATCTGCGCTCGGCCCAACGGTCACACCGTTTACATATTAAATTATATTGATTTCATTTGTTAAAGGACAAGTCCAAGAGCATCATGCAGTGTCTCACCAAGGAGAAATAAACGACATGCAGTGGAAGATATTGAGTGAGTTCAGCGTTTATAGAATTGGCTTCAGGTTATATAAATACATATAATGCATTTAAACCTGCATTAAAATCAATGAGATGAAGATGGAAGAACTTCGGAAATTCCCTTGCAGATACATACCGAAGTCCCCGTTTTGAAAAAAATTATTTACATTCATCTTAGTCAGCCAAATGCGCTAATCCACACTTTTTCTATTTTCATAAGGAAATAGAAGGGATAGTCACCCTTAGCTAGCAAATATGATTTCTATGTGGATGTATGTCCAAGTTGACCACATCAGCATAGATGTTGAATCAAGAATTTATGTAATAAATAATGTTTTCAATCAGTTGTTTATAGAGGTTCTAACCTGTGTCACTGTGATGTATAAAAATTACAGTACTATTAGTCTTTATTCAATTGATGATTATTTTAGATGTTTCTTTTCGTGCACACAAGAGTGTAAAGAGAATACTATAAACCAACTTTTATTTGCAGAAAACTTAATTTTGTATTTAACCACTGATAAACTAGGAAGCAACAACTAATTTTAGCAACTAAGCCTACATGTTTGTTGATACATATTAAACAATTAGGTGAGACAATATTTCAGACAATGAGGCCCTTGCATACTGGCAAAATTTTTCTCGCAAGTGGATTTTTTTACAATACTGTAGATTACTAATTAAACGCGAGGAATTAATATCCGCGTAAAATCGCAAGAAGTACATCTCGCGGATTTTAAAATCTCGTTTTTATTTATCGGACACCTGTAAACTAAATGGAACTATGATAAATATTCGGCATTCACTATTTTATATTCTCGCAATTTGATGCAAAATGGTTAAATCGCGGAATTAAGTACTTGCATTAAATAAGAAATTTACAGTATCAGTATTCATCTTCTGATTTTGGAACTACAACTACCGGTATCTCATAGATAATATGAACTTTTTACGTGCTAATAAAATATTGATTGTTCTTTTAATTGTAGACCTATTGCACCAGAAAACAAAATTTTTCTGACAGAAGAGAAAATGGCAGCAAGAATGCAAAATTTGAATATAAGCCCGATGAACTCCTCTGCAGCCCTTGTGCAACCCCTGCCTGATGTTGTGTTGTCCAGCAACATGGAGCCACAGTATTGTCAGGAAGCAGGGGATCTCCAGCGTCTGAAAGAACTCGAAAAAAGGTCAGTATTGTCGATTAGAAAGTTATCTTGCTGTAAACCTATCATTTGTTTTATTTCTAAGGAACAGGACACCTTCATGTAGTGTTTACCACTTTTGAGACATCAGAAACCTTTTTCATGTTTTGACACTTTTCTGTTTTAGACTGGAAGAAGATGTATCCGAGAGCATGGACAGGGAGAAGTCTGGAAAAGAGAAAGGGAGGCCAAGGCTGAGGATAAAACTAAACCTACCTGATCAGGTCACAGCTGGCTTATTTGATCCACAACCAATATTGCCAAAAAGAATTTTAGAGGACATGTAAGGATGCTTTAGTCGTTGTTTGATTTAGTGCGACTTAATTATCTGAAAATCTTTTTGCTACATGTAAAACGTGAGTAAAACTCATTTTGTGCAAACTGGGTAACCTATTTATGGCTATAGCAAAGTCCCTGGCAACTATCTAAACTGTATTCCCTGTAAACTTTTATATCAATAACCACTGATATAATGAACTCCGAGATAACAAGTTTGTAACAAGTTGATTCTGTGAAGCTAGGAAAAATATAACTAACCAAAAAATTTATTTGTAAAGAGTTGGTACTGAATTGAATTTAAAATTTCTCCTAATGTTTTAGGGAAGCATTGGGTTTTACTTCATTGAGCATAAAAAATTAAATGAGGTCACTAACAATCTCAGTTTTCTAATTTATTCCTTTAATGTAGTAATGTAATTTCATGGCTAAATGTATTGTTTTTTTTAAACAGAAACAAACCTAACTTGCAAGTGGTTGTGTGGAAGCCCCCCTTAGGTAGACCTTCAGACTCGGAGAGTGAGGAGTTAAAAGACCGGGAAAACCCCTCAGACAAAGAGGAAGAGGACACAGCACCTGTTGTAGAAATGTCTGCGGAGGACAACGACTTGACCTCATCACTACCATTGTAAGTACATACAATCCCTATCATTGTACAACCAATACCATTTTAAGTCAATGTACTACCATTACCTTTGTCTATATCATTATTACTAATGTAAGTAATATTACAACTATTGTACTATCACAACCTTTCTCACTACTATTACTTCCATTGCCTAGTATCAGTAAATGTACTTGAAATAAGATTGATGGTATTCATGGTCTTTGCTAACCACCATTAGTCTTCATACTGTCAGTGTAGCACAGCCATTATCAGACTGAGTACAATTCCAAAACCATTGCCTGTTCAAACTTTTATTTTCATCACAGTATTACCATTGTACTAAGAAAAGATGTATAAACATTGTTAGTACATGTACTACCAATACCATTGTCAATAAAGTAGTACATGTACCATTGTCAGTATATGTACTGCCACTTCATTGTCATTACTTTCATAAACATTATTGGTGCAACCATTGTCAGGAGAATATTGACACTGTAGTACATGTACCAGTTCTACCATATTATACCACTAAATTACAACCATTGACATTACTATCACTGTTATTGTTCATAAAAACCATTTACATTGAAAATACAGTTGAACTTCGGTATCCCGAACACTGATATCTCGAATACAATGGATATGTCGAAGTGATTTTCAAGTCCCAACCACTTAATTTTTTAAGTATTTTACCTTCGATATCTCGAATACCCGGATATCTCGAAGTTTTTAAACAGTCCCATCTAGTTCGAGAAAACGAGGTTTTACTGTACCTTTAATTTACATGTATTGGTACTAATTAGTTTTTCAAACTTATCAAGGAGAAAGAATTTATTGAAAGAAACTTTTTTTAATGATACAATTTACCAAGCATACTTGTGTATGTACCAGTATTTAAATTTTATTGTATAAAGCTATTGATACATGTAGGTACCCGGTACTCTTTTTTTTGTTACACTCTTCACTTGTTATATGTTTATATTTCCTTAACAGATTAAGGACACCTTCAGAAGACATTATGGATGTTGATATTATGGACACCGATTAACGAAGACCAAATGTTTAGATTTGTTCTAACACCCATTGAATAGGAAGTGTTGGTTGATGGATGAATGTATACTGGTAGTTCAACATTGCTGACTTGCAGTAAGGTGAACATAAGGTGGTGCTGGTTATTGGATGAATATGTGGCCACCTTTAAAATCTATTTAATGGATATGTGGTCAATTAAGCTAAGTGATGAGTCTGCGGTCAACTGATCTGGCAGATAAATACCGGTATGTGGTGCAATGTGGTGGGATTCACTTTTTTAATATCAAACATTTCATAGTTGTTCACATTAACAGCCTCAAACCATTGCTGTTATTGTTGTTGTTATCAGAGGACAAATCATGACTTATATCATTACAAATGAACATTCATTCTATAGTGCTCACACATCCAACATTTTGTACATTCGATTTTTAAATGTGCATTCAGAAAACAGTTTTTTGTCATGTCTCAAAGACGTTGTTTGTATAAGCTTTCAAATTGATCACTAGTATTCAAATGGTGTACAAGTACACTTTCATTACGGAACTTTGAGGCTTTAATTTCTGTTTCCCCACTAGTATTGTATTCATACTGTACATAACGGGCACAGATATTGAGAGGATTTTAATTGTCATTTCATCAAATGGTTCTTAAATTTTTCATTTCTTTTGTGACATTCATTATAAACCCTTATGTTTTAAGTTGTGAAGTTACATAATAATTCCATTTGCTCAGGTATTTCTAAGAAACACTGCCAAGAAGTGCTTTAAATGAATTTAACCATAATTACTTCATGTTGACTTTACATCAAAATACTAAATTCCACATACTAAAACTGCATAAGATTTATTTTCTTCCATTCAACATTGAGATATCAATTTTTTGTGCAAGAATGATACCATTGTAGCATATTTTAATTTTTTCAACGATTTCACTTGCATGTATTCATGTGCTGAATGTGTTTGGAAATGTTTGAAACGCAATATATATTTAGCAATAAAATTGCAAATGAAAGATTTTGGTGTTTATTTAATTCTCTTACATGTGTACTATTTATCAGTACATTTATTATAATACATGATTTGTTGTTATTTGATTCAGGAAGTACATGTACATATATATCATGCTTCTTGTGTTTAATACAAGGAGATCCAGACCCAAAGAATGAGAGCATTGCATATGGATTTTAATTAAAACAAATACTTGTAAATTACATAACCTATTGTGACAACTTGGGATAACAATTGAATTAAAAAACCTTCAACCTTACAAAAAATGTTCATTTCAGTAGCTTTTATGGGGATCTCTTTCAAGAGGGATTACCATGTACAATAAACTGTGTGAAGAATTTTATGATTTTTTTCAAATATGACTCGGAGAGGATATGAGAATGGGTACACATTTAAGTCTGAAATTTATCACCAGTACTGTTTTTTTTACACGTTCAAGAGGCTTCATACAGCATTTCAAAAGTTTTATTAAAAGCTCTGTACATATCAATATCACACACAGATTTGTACAAGACAAGAATATATGCCGGCTTTTAGTACACAATCACTTGAATACTGTGTGTACAGTCAGTATCATCTTGTCCAGTAATATCACCAGTCCACACCTCATTTGTCAGTAGACTTCTTGGAATTTATGATCCCCATTAACCAGTCATAGTCATTTCTGTACAAGTGCACCACTTCAAACACAACCTACAAAACAGTAATTTTGTTGTGAGAATGTTCCTGATTGTTAAATAACAACAAAGCTTTGTTCAGTTAGAAGAACATTAGCTTTATCTATTTAAATTACAGATTTTACCAGTAAAAATTCACAAAAGTTTGTTTTTGAGTCATAAGTCAAAATGTTTGACCTTGAATTTCTCCAAAACATATAAATTTGAGCTACTCATTACAATGTCTTGTTTAGACAAAATGTAAATTTGTGAGGGGAATGAAGTACATAAAAATACTACAGGAACATTTTCTATTGCCTCCACCTTGAAAAGTTGATGACCATTGAACTTTGCGAGTCATTTCACTTTGACCTTGAACTTCAAGGTCACATGAGTAAGAGGTTACCTCTATCATGATGAGTACAATGATCATCCACTCCAGCTTGGTGTGTCTGGCATCAGTGAACTTGTTATTCAGCAGCTCCATCAACTCAATGCAGTAGTTCAGCTTCTCATTCATTACCTGATGATACAGGAATAAAAAATAAAGACTTAAACCTACATGTATTACATAAATAAATACAGTAAATATTCTGCATTATGAAAACTTGAATGGCTTTAAGCAATTATAATACATCCAAATAATTTCATCATGTTAAAATGCAATGTATGACAAAGGGATCATATTCACATAAGGCCAAAATAGAATAAACTGTTTCCAGTTCCCTGACAGATCCTATATAACAGTTTTATAAACTGATCTCTAACTTAATCTCTTTCCTGTTTAAGAAATGCCCAAGTCATTGGTAAGATGTATTTCTGATTGGAATAGGAAAACACGCTACTTATTAACAGTACAATTACATGTACTGGTATATGCAAAAATTGTCATAATTTCTATGCCTGATGGTAACAAAAATTACTTTTAAATAAATATTCCATGCATAACCAGATTTTTACAAAATATCTTTTGTGGACCTAGCAGTATATATTCTTTCCTTTAGAAATAAACTTTACATAAAGTGGATGTAAAAAAAAAAACCCAATACCTTCCCCTATATTGACAGGTGGATTAACTATATAAAAACAATCTCCTACCTTGGTCCTGTATTTGGTCTGCATCAATCTACAAATTTCAAGGTACAGTTTTTCTAAATCATCCCGGTCCCAGTAAAAATCAGGGGTATCCAGCAGGTCAGAGCACAAATTCAAATTTTTCCTGTAAAAGTAGCAAAACTAAAACAGATATATACTTGATATTCTTTAACCAATCAACTTTGGGGACGAGAAAGATATAGACTATGACCACTGTTTGAAAAAAATCAAAAGATGTCTCAAGTATATTTACAGGCAATAAAGATTTTCTGTACTTGTACCTGAATTCAAATAACTTTCCAAGATGTTGCTGAACTTCTCGATGTCTGATACGAATTCGTCTACCAGCTTTCAGGTCCTTAAAGTAATTAAAAATAAAAATCTTCATGGAGTGCTTGAATCATTTAGTACATATATAGGTCAGACCATCTTAAAGGGCCTGCTTTAATATAGTCTAAGAGCATTAGGACAAAAAGCATTTAGAGGGCTTTCGTTAACATTAATCTTTGACACCTATAAATTAAATTCAAAATCATAACACTTCCTTTATCCAACAAGCACTTGATCAGTGGTGATAATGATAAGTGATAGGCAGGTGATAATGCCAAAGGGAAAGTAAGTGCAGTAAAAGACTTTACCTAGAGATCAGCTATGGCACCTACAAGCAGATTTCTGGCCAAGGAAAGTAAAAATATGGTCCAGACAAGGATTTTTCATGAAGTATTCTATTACCTTGACCTTAAACCTATACACTTATTTCAAGGTCAATGTAGAAGCAGATTTCTGGTAAAGTCTGAACAAGATTGGCACAAGGAAAGAGAATTATATTGTACAGACAAGAGTTTTATACATGTAAGTAGGCTGCTTTGACCTTGAATTTTGATTCAGGAACTTTTTTCACTGCACACCTATTTTCAAACAACACTCTATAGGTGAAGTATGAGCCACATTGGGCAAAGGGGAGAGAAAATATGTTCAAGACAAAAGGAGTCAGTGGACACATGGATGGACAGACATACTGATTACTTTGGGGTGACTGCAGAGTTCAATAACACATGTAAAGAATTAAATAATCTAATAAAAACATTTAAACATATTTGATTCACATAGTATACTGACCATTGAAAGATGTTCTGTGTCATCAATAAAATCTTCCAACAGTTTTTCCATTGCTGATAAGTGTACTAAAAGCAAAATAGAATTCAGTATATGTTTCCATAAAAGACAAAAATATGACAAATACTTAATTCTATCAAATTAGTTAAAATAAAACTAAATGTACTGAGTATCTTCAGACTTTCAGACCAAAGCTAATTTCTTCCTATGATAATGTAAATATTTTTCTGAAAATTTAATTATTTCTCTTTATTAATATAATTGTTCCAATTCTATGACCTTCAAACTCTGTTTTTGTTTTGTTTTTTTCAGGTATCATTGAACCAATAAAAAAAATCTTCAAAAAAAAATGTATAGCATGATGTTTATATCAAATTTTATTGCTTTGTACATTGTCAAAAAAAAAATTAATTAAAATAACCCACATTACATTTTAAAATTTTAGGCCCATGTAAATATTTTAAAAAAATTCCTTTTTGGACAAATAAATCTTAATGCTACAATAATCACCACCCTCCCAATCATAAAAAGTCCACTACATTGTGCATGTATTTCAGTTCTAATTATCGATAATAATAGGCCCATAGATATAACATATACGAACCAATTTCATGTTAAAAACTTAATTTTAAAACTCTTTAAACTCTTACAAGATTGCATCAGGGCATTGGAGCAAGCATACTTCTCCAGCTGTCCCTGCTGTTGAGAGTAAACTTCTTTGTTCATGTTTATGGTGTTGCTGTCCAGGATACATGTTTCCTTATCACTGAAAAAAAGTAAGTGTTGTTCTTAAAGTTGATAAGGGATTCACCCTTAGCCTATGTTTGTGTATCTTTTTGGTGCATCTGAAAATTTGCTGGTTTATTTTTAAAACAATTTAACAATTTCTAGTGTTTGTCAATCCTTTTATTTGTTTTAAATATGGAATTTAATAGTTAGGTTAGCATTGTGAGCATTAAAAATGTAAAAAAAAAAAAAAAATCCAGAATTATTTGTGATCCTGCCCCTTTAAGGTTTAAAGGGTCCCTATTGATTTTGAGATCAGGAGTCAAACTACTTGAACATAGATACTTCCAAAAAATCACCAGAGAATCCCTGCGCAGTACCTTGGGAAAATGCGGACCATTTCAATGTTTTCTATGAAAATCTTTTACAAGTTTTATTTGAGTGAAAAATATGTGAATGAAAGACTGTGACAAATACAAGCATAAAATCTACCTTAATGTTACCATCATGCTCTCGGATTCATCTTCAATGAATTTATCATCAAATGCATTTTCAGGATCCAAATTTTTCAAGAACTGTAACACCTCATGTCTCTGTTGGATGAAAGTAAATACCATTAGTTAGTTATTGTATTAAGCTGAAAATTATCAAGACAGTGTAAAAAGTAATACAAAAAAACAAAACAAAATCTGTGATAATTTTTAGTGAAATTACATTTTAATAATGTTAATAATATTTGAAAATGAAAAGCAGAGAGATGAGCAAAGGAAAATACCTCTCTTTCAGGAACATCCCAGAAAACAACTGATCCCTCCCTGAAATTACAATAATGTTGGGATTTTTAAAAAATCAATTCAAACATTAAATTGTTATAATATGTTAAAATAAAAAGTAGAAAAACCCAATAACTGAATTTTGACAATGTACTATTATAAGTTAACATTCTGAGTAAACAATTATATTTTCAATTTCACAAAACAGTACATTGTATTAGACATCATGCATTAAAACTATTAAATGGTCCCCTTTTTTCACTTTGTAGGATTTAATTCATTACTTAGTGAAAAATATTTCTTTTTGATGCTCCTCTACAGGATAAATTGGTGTGCAATGTAAAACATCCTCCATATCTGTCCAAACAAAGAGAGATAGTTATTGTACCAAAGACACTAGTGCAGTAGTGGAATGATTGAACTATGAGAATGAAAAAAATAAAACAATTTCAAGAAAATTTAACAATGAAATATAAAAAAAAACATTAGAAAATAACCTGGTGGGATGTCAGAAACCTGATAAAGGTTCTGACTTTCTAAATTACGCTCCAACAGGTCAAAATCGAAGTCCTCCTTTGATGTTTGATATGCTGTTACTTGCAGTTTGACCCCACTCTAATATATATAAAATTGTCTAATATAAATAAAAGATATATTATTTATGTATAAGATAAACAAAATTGAGTCTATAGGAAGGTCTATAGGAGATTACTTTAATAAAATTAGCCTAAAGCCAATAGACTTCTTGGCTTTAGGTACAAGTCTATAACATTGATCGTACCTGTGAGCCAGACCTTCTTCTATTTCTCCTGACCCTGCCAGGTGGATTTAAGGGCCGTGTGGTTCCTAATAATTTAAAAACTGTGGAGGAATCATGAAATGTTCTTTGGGATATAAAGTGCACATTTCTTCCTTTGGCTCCAGTAACTTGATTGCTGATTGAATTTGTGGTTGTAAATGAACCATATTTGTAAATACATTGAGTCAACAGAACAGATGTGTTTCTCTGTTTTCTTGTGGTGTTCAGCATATAACAGGAAAAACGACTGCACAGTTTTGGTAACAACATTGTGAATTTGCAATGATTCTCAGCCAAATTCCATCTCTGAAACAAAATTTAAAAAAACACTACTTTTTAAAAAAAAAACACTATGTCATCAAAATACATACATATGTATTTTTGAATTTAAACACACAATCAAATTTGAAATGTTCATTATCTTTATATAGTCAGCATTATAGAATTTAGCATATCATGATTCATCATAGGGTCGGTTTCCTCTAAAATAGTAATGGACATCATTTGTAACCCTTGGTTTATTACATTATCATACAGTTTATACAGACGTTTAATCCATCTAATCATTTTATTCTGGGGAATACAGTAAGTAGCAAGCTTTTAAGCAGACTTAGCTTTGTTTAAAGAAATGATATTTTAAGAATAAGAAAATCATTTCATTTTTATTTGTAAATAGTTAAGTGATCTTAATCATTATGCATGATCATAGTCAATGTTTAGAAACGATCATGCCCTTTTGAACATATATTCTATGATAGCTATTTTGCAAAAAAATGTTTAAAATTGAAATAGAAATAAATCTCAAAAAGTTAATTGACCTTCATCATCTGAGATGATCATTGTTAGTGTTTAGAAAGGATCATGACCTTTTGAACATCTATTATTAAAGTTATTTTGCAAAAAATGATTGCAATTACACTAGAAATAAATGCCTATACAAATTTTCAGTAACGATTTTTTTTTTTTTCTTTTAGAAATTATCCTTAAAATCAAAATCCAAACGGTTATTCGAAAGCTTATCTTCTTATCATGCTTATCTGACTTATCACCAAAATATATACATAAAGGCTACTGTTGCAAGTTCGTTAAACTAACAATTTTTAATTACCTTTGTCGTTGGAATAAAAATCTGAGAATGTCACTTGACAATTATCAGAAATCTTCCAGAGGTGAACATACTCTGATGAAACATCTCAACATGCATGAAAACTCAAGTAGGATCTTTCAAAAATAAACTAAATTACGATTACAAAAGGGATCAAGACGCTTCCGAAAAAAACCATAAAATATTGTTCTCCCCAAATTCATGAAATATGTTTAGGAAAACCAAACTAACTCACAAATATTTACTTAAATGTCATTTTCATTGAATCGGGGCTATCATCTGGAATAAAATAAAAAACCAGAGAAATAAATTCTTTTAACTCGAATTGCCTCTTACGAAGTGGTGAAGGCATTACTCCGATGGGACCATGTCAACTCGGTGTTTCTGTAGATCACTTCAGAAATTATTTTTGAGAGGACAAGCAACAAGAGTAGCTCGGCTCTGTAATTCTCTGGTCATTAGCGATAAAAAGCGACAAAGCACATCGGTACTCTATCAAAGTAGAAATTTTGCAAATGAACCCAAAGGTGTGTATTTTTTTTATGATTTTTTTTTAATTTTCGCTGATATTGATTCCTTGCCAAGTTGTTCCTCAAATATGAACTATATATTTAAGTATGATTCATAGAACGTACATCAATTATGATTTTGCGTAATATTTGATTTGATAGTTGATTATTATTCAAAATGTACTCTTGTGCTTAGGTATTTTGGCATAGTTTGTTTATAGTTGTATCGAGATTGGGGGAAAAAGGATGAAGCAGACCAAGATTTGAACCTGGGCCTCCTGAATCTATATTCAGGTGCTATACTTACTGAGGTATCTGGCGGCAGCGTTCAAATCAGTTTATTCTCAACCATTGTAGCACTATATTTGAAAGAAAACTGTATGTGGCAATGTTCTTCGGCAATATTGCATTACAGTCTCTGAATTTTTTTTTTTCGTGCTGTCTCTGTAGGTGTCAATAACTTCAGCCAGCGGTCTCATAGCTGTGGAGAGTTCCGTCCCTCACACATCGGGAAGGATGTCAAGATCTGTGGGTGGGTGCAATACAAGAGACTGATGTTTGTGATTGTCAGAGACTGGTCAGGAGTTGTTCAAGTTCTGCTGCCTGATAGCATGGTAAATAGCTTGTTTATTTATATGTATACATTACAAAGAGAAGATGTTGAAAAATAAAAGAATTTATATGATGTTTAATACAAAATGAGCAAATATTGCATGATTGTAAAACAGATGAATAATCAATAAAATAAGAGTAAAAATATATAGATGCGTATAACATTTACCAATTTACTATTTTAGAATTGAAGTGATGTCTAAATTATTTTTATTTTCATAGTTAGGAGTTTTAAAAGACCTTCCATTTGAATCTGTTGTTGAAGTTACTGGGACTGTGCATGCTAGAAAGGATGGTGAAATCAATAAGGTTAGGGGGGAGAGAGAGAGAGAGAGAGAGAGAGAGAGAGAGAGAGAGAGAGAGATAATGTGCAAAATCTTGGTTTATAACTGTACTGTGAACATATTATATTTAATGCATATGGTACTATGATATTTGATGGAAATTAATGTCAGTACTGGTAATATATTTTAATACAGTATTTTGTTGTTTTTCTGATGTTTGACTCAATTAAGTTACAGCCTTATCAAATCAAAAACTTAATTTTAGCTTACCGGTAATTCAAAGGCAGAGTATGGGTATGATTTTAAAACAATTGTTTTTGTACATAGGAAATGGAAACAGGAGAAATAGAAATTCAGGCAAAGAGCATCAAAGTTCTAAACTTATGTCAGGAGAAGCTTCCAATTAATTTGAATGTTAACGTAAGTAATTTACAGTAACTACACTGTAACTACAGTAACTTCATGACTTGTTCATTTATGAAGACTTGCATGCAGCAGTCAGGGCTAATATTCAAAAAATGTATTTTCATTTTGCACATTATGCACATTACAAATTGTGAAACACATAGTTTTAAAGTTTCTATTATCAGCAAATATTTTTCTATAACACTCAACAACAAAATCAAATTCCCAGTAAATCTCAAATCAAATATTTTTTATCGCAATGAAAAATTGCACTTCTTAGGTTTTGATTTTTTATTGTAAAGGATTGTATGTTGTGTTACTCCAGCTTTTGTTTATGGTTGCTCTTCTCTGCAGGCTGATGAGACGAACGAGATGCGAAGGATGAAGTATCGGTATTTGGACCTTAGAAGTGAACAGCTGCAGTTTAACCTCCGTCTCCGCTCTGCTATGGTCATGAAGATGCGAGAGTTTCTGCATAATTACGGTTAGTGTAGTATATTTCATACATTTTGCCAGTACTAGTATTGTGTTATGTGATTGATAATGGAATGTTTCTTGGGTTTGATATTCTTTTCCAGGTTTTGTGGATGTGGACACACCAACACTATTTAGAAGAACTCCAGGGGTAATGCACATTTAGAAAGATGTTATCTACTTTACTGATCTATATATATAAAAATTGTGAATTGAAAGGGGATCTTGGGCAATATCTGTTCATCATACTTTTGAGACTTTTCTCCAATATTTGAATTTTTTCAAATTTCATCATAAATTAGCACTTTAAGATTTAAAAAAAAAGGCATTACTAAAATGGTTTAATGTTAGTTTTAGAACTCTGTTGAACCACATTATCTATTTGCTACAGGTCATTAGAATAATGAACACCTGTTTTTTATTTCAGGGTGCAAGAGAGTTCCTTGTCCCCAGTAACTACCCAGGCAGGTTTTATGCCCTACCACAGAGTCCTCAGCAGGTAAACACTTCGACCAAAAGTTATTTGTTGAGCGAATTGATTATCTACAATACATGTATATCTAGCATTCGATATTACATGTAGCTCAGAATGAGCCATAGGTGCTCCCAATCCAAGTTAAACAAGATATCTAATATGTTGTTTCTAAAAATCAACAAGGCCTTCAACTCACTGCTATTTTAGGCCCCTGATCCTGGATGGAAGTGTAAAGTTTAAAACTATACACTAATTTTAGTTTTATTTATTTATATAAAAAGTTTAAATTCTTAGATTATAATTCATTGTCTAGGAACATTTTTGATATGCATATGAAAATTAAAATTTGGCTACTGTGGCAAAGATAAAAGAGACCTGTAGGCCTTGTTGATTTATTACATATGTACATGTATATAGGAAATATTTTGATTTGAATTTTTCATGTTCAGATAAAGCTTTGGAATCCTTATGGAATCAGTAAGTCAAATGATTGGTCTGATGCATTGTCAGAAAATTGTTAGAAAATTCATTCAGTTTAACCTTTTGATCGGTCTAATATAGATGACCAAACACCTCAATCATACTGTTATACAACACTTTTTTAATCAATGCAATTTTTGAAAAAAATATCATTACATGAAGTTGCATTTGGTTTGTTAAGTTTTTAAGTAATGATTCTCTATTTTGGTTTTTGTTTCAGTTTAAGCAGCTGTTGATGGCAGGAGGTATGGACAGGTATTTTCAAATTGCTAAGTGTTACAGAGATGAGGGCAGCAAGCCAGATAGACAACCTGAATTCACACAGGTAAGAAGAGGAGAGAGAGAGAGAGAGAGAGAGAGAGAGAGAGAGAGAGAGAGAGAGAGAGAGAGAGAGAGAGAGAGAGAGCACCTCAGATTGAGCATCCATGTGATTGTTCACCAGTTTTTCCTTAATTAAATGGGGAAACATCCACAGTGTTTTAGGGGAGTTATTGAGCTTTATATCATTATGCATACAAACCCTCATCATTGCTTGAAAGTTTCAGTTTGCCAATTTTTCATTTTTTGTTTTGTTGACATTACAGGTTGATATTGAACTCTCATTCACTACACAAGAAGATGTCAGGAATTTGATAGAAAACATGATCCAGCATAGCTGGCCAAGCTTTAAAGAGCAGATAACTCTGCCCTTCCCCTCCATGACCTATCATGAAGCTATGGTACAATACGGCTCCGACAAACCAGACACTAGATACAATATGAAGGTATTAGGAAGATTAAAAATTTCACAACTTTTTGAACATTTTTTTAGTGCATATGAAAATATTACAGTTGAACTCAGTAATGCATACAATTTATTAGATCATGACATGATTTTAATGTAAAGTTCCAAAAGAAAATAAACAGATGGATGTAGATGTAGATGATTTTCTTCCATTCTGCTCAAGCCTGCTTTACTTTACCAAGACCACCATGATTCAAGATATGACGAGAATAAGATTAAAATTTGATTAGTGAGATTAGCTATTCAGTAGCTTGTTTTATATGATTGTAGATCGGTTAACCATGCTGTTAACATGCTGTATCTTGTTGTTTAAGCTTCACACAGTGGATGATTTGATGCTAGATTGTGGAATCCAGAAAATAGAAGACAACATGACGAGGGCGGGAGCCCATTGTGTGGCACTGGTTGTCCCCCAAGGATCAGTGAGTACACAGGGAGAGGGGGGGGGGGGCATTTATAATTGAAAGAATATCAACTCATACATGTACATGTTCATGTACCAGTAATGACTATCGGATATTTAAGGAAATGCTTGATGATTTTGATGATCAATGGCTTTCGCCTATTATATCCAATTACTTTTTTTTTTACCCCCGCTCCGAAGGAAAGGGGATATATTTTACCCTTGTGTGTCGGTCTGTCTGTCCATCCTTCTGTCTGTCCGGAACAAAAATTTTGTCAAAGATTTCTCAGCAACTATTCATTGCAGATGCTTGATATTTTAACACACTCTTTTTTTTAGGCATGGCATATGTTGGGATCTATTTTTGTACCATTCCGACGTCAACTTCCTGTTAATGTCGACTTTGCTTTTTTCGTATATTCACATTAGAGCGGGGTTATTACTAGTGAGCATTGGCTCACAGATATCTTGTTTTTTGTAATTTGTAATTATGAAGGTGTTACATTGAATTCAAATTGATATGTGCAATGGACAAACAAAAATACTTTTGATAACACCAATTAAGGAATGATGACTTTTAGGTGTGATTCACATATTTAATTTGCTGTATATACTGCACATGAACGTTTTTGAATATTATTTGTGATGCTTGGATAAAATGATAAAAAAGCAACTTGAAGATAAAAAGACAATTTCTGTGGTATACATATTTAATTTTATAGAATTTTACACATTTAATCCTAGAGGTTCAAACAATGTATACAAATGAAATCTATGTATCTTTTATAGATGTTTTCAAGAAAGGAGATAGAGAATTTGAACATAGACCAGGTAAATATATACTACAGTGGTGTATAAATGTATGATATCAGTTTGTAAGTTTAATATCTGGCTTTGAAAGACACAGTGATTTTTTTTTAGCAAGGTTACAAGGTAATACATTTTTATTTTGTTAATGAAAATTATGTGTTGCAACTTGATATGACAGCAGGCTTTTTTTGTTATTATACCATTAATTGTACATGTATGTTTTAAAAAGAATTTTGAAATCTTCAAATGATATCTCGAAAATAAAGAAGTATACATTCACAATCTAATACTGAACTTACACAGGATCACGATTTTGTTACTTTGATGTAAAAACTAAAGAAGAGTTACTAAAGGCAATAATTAGAGGACACAGTGTATGAATTTTACTTCTACAGTGTATGTCATGTGTCTTATCTCCTCCTACATGTATGTCATTATTGTTTAACTAGGATTAAATTTTGTTTCAGAAATTCATATTTGTAAGAATTGGAAAGTCTGGGGAATTTAAAGCCAACACGAACAACTTCAAAAGCAACTCGATGCAGAGACTGACGTCAGAGTTAAAAGTCAAGGAAGGGGATCTGATGATTGTAGTTTGTGGAGAGGGTTATGTCCCTGTAAGATTGATTGATTAGATTTTTAATTTCTATGAAGTATGTGTCCTTTTTTAACATTGATTAATTTAATTTGTTTTTAATCCAGTATGAAGTGTGTGGAAAGATTCGAACCAAAGCAGCATTAGTATTAGAGGGAAAAGGTATTATTAGGAGTATCAAACTTTGCAGTCTATTAGATGCATGATATATATTCTTGATAAAATTGATTTTGTTGAAAATCTTTAATTCTATCAAGGTTTTGCTGATGCATTCTTAGAAAACTAGAATTTCATAGATTTTATGTACATTTTAGAATTATTACATTAAAGATATATTCTCCAGATATATATGTATACATGCAGCATACAGGTACATTTTTTTCATTTTGTGTTTACAAGGTGTGAAATTTATTCCTGACAACCAGTTTAACTTTTTGTGGATTGTGGATTTTCCATTGTTTTTACCGGCAGAATCTGGAGGTATGTGTACATACATTATATATGATCTGTGCATGCATGAATGTAAAGCATTGGTTTATATATACAGTGAAGTGCATCCCATGTGTTTGGCTTTATGTAATAAGTTCAGTTTTGAGAATAAAAACTAGACAACAAATTCAAGGGCATAAATTTCATATATCTGTTGTTCATAGAAAAATATCATGATGTATTTTTTCATTTTGATGCTAGAATGTGATTAAAAGTTTATCAATATCACAAATGATACTTATTAAACTCCATTAATTGATTTTATAGATAATTAAGAAAAGAATAAGTTTATGCAGAGACAATGTAATGCAGATTTGATATTCTGATCATTTGTGGAAATGAATACTGTAGTTTAGCCGAATGTCTTGTTTCAGAGGGACTAGAATCTGCACACCATCCGTTCACTGCACCACATCCAGAGGATGAGAAATACCTCAAAAGAGATCCACTGAAGGTCAGACATACTTCAACAAGCATGCTTCCATAATTGATTAATGATAAGTTTTTTCATTCAATATTCCCTCTCTGCTAGTTGAAAGCACACACTTATTGCATATGCAATGTACTTTTTCTAGGACTTATCCCTATTGCCCTGAATTTAATGATAGAGAGCAGGAGCAGATGAAAAATATTTGATTTTAATTTGAATGTTGTTATTATTATTTTGAACATTTTTTTCCATTCTCCATTGGGTGTTTTCATTCTACATTTTACGTAGATAAGAAGTCAGCACTATGACTTGGTGCTGAATGGAGCAGAAATTGGGGGCGGATCCATTCGTATACATGATGCCGACACCCAGCGCTATGTCATTGAGAATATCTTACAGGTGAAGTTTGAAATTGTTAAGCTTTGTATGGATTTTTTAAACTTGAATTTTTTTAAACGGAGATTGAGGAGTTAAAGTTAGCTATGGTTGCTTTGAAGTAGTATTCCTTATTTGTCGAAAAAAATCTTTAAGATATTTCATTTTAGATACAGAAATACATTGAAATGTATCATGGCTTTTGTATATAATGAATAAAATTCAAAATTTAATTAATAGGTGTAGGTTCACAAGTTCCAACTTTTTAATTTGTTTGCCCAATAGTAGAGTAATTTTATGTTGTAGGAGGAGGTAGGACAGTTACAACACCTGATTGATGCTCTTAGTTATGGATGCCCTCCCCATGGAGGTATAGCATTAGGTAAGTGTCCATGCATTGGTAGATACAAATAACACTACATTGAAAATGACATATTGGGGAAAAAAGAGAAGTATTAAATGTTGATATTCTTGATAATATGAATTATGAAGAAAACAATTAGTGCACATCTATATTATCACTGGAGTAAGGATGCCAGTGAATATATTTGCATATACTGATGATTTCTCTTAGTGCATTGTAAGTAAATAATCCCATATGAACTACATTCCAAGATTTCTGTGAAAATACATTTTCATACATGTATGTGTATCATTTAGATCATTTATTTGGTTTCCTATGATAATTATAAAAAGAGGGCATCATATTTGAGTCTTGGCGAATCATATAATCCACTTATTAGAATGAATGTTGCTGCAAGGATGTATGATACTGAATGTAATGTGTAGGTTTGGAGAGGATGCTGGCGGTGATATGTGGAGCCAACAGTATCCGTGATGTAATAGCCTTTCCCAAGACCGTGGAGGGCAGGGATTCCATGAGTGGGGCGCCCACAGAAATCTCTGAGGATGAACTGGCCAAATATCACATCGAGGTCGCTCCTCGTAAAACCAAGGAGGATTAAACAGACTGACAGTATCGGAGTGCTGTGTCAGGAACATGAACTCTGGTACTAATACTCGTCCAAACTATCGGTATCTACCCTGAAAGACACACATTTAATGAAAAATGTTACTGTGTAATATGCTGTACCATTATTGGAGGAGATGTGCTTGAAGTCTTTTGGGCATGTTTTGTGTTACATGAAGTATTGTTACTTCATTGATACAACAAATGTTAATTTATGGAAAATAAATGTTTGTTAATTTTAGATTGTGATCTTTTAAATTATTTGCAAATGAATTATATCAAGTGTTTAATGTACATTGTACATAAATCAAATATTGGTAGAATTCTTTTGTTTAGAACAAAAAAAATTCATTGTTTTCTTTTTTTTTGGGGGGGGGGGGGGGGGTTACTGATCGACATTCGACATTTCTTTCTTACTGACCTTACCTTTACTTTCCTTAAAAATTCGTGTACTGTACTTACGTGGTAAGAGATTACAGGTTACTGGTAGCAAAAAAACTGGTCCAAGCCTGAATCAAGTTAGCAACTCTATAAGACTTCTATTTCTGTTTCATGGTGAACAGTACAATCAATTAATTTGGTTAGGAGCATTATGTCAATTCAGAACCAAAAACATATATATTTTCTTTCACTTTCAAGACATAAATTTATCTGAAACATGGATGTGCATGTATATTTATTTATATACTAGTATATAGAGTTGAAATGATGGATAAGTAACAGACTGGACTGAAATATCTTTATTCATGAACAATTTGTAAAACAACCACAAAAGGAGTATGTAAAAAAAAACAAGGATATGTTCATTATTATCCAAAATATAAAATGAATTAAATAACATCTATATACATATCATTAAAATGGTCAAGGTAATGTTTTTTGATGTATTTAATTTTTGATGTTTTAATGTATTTTGCTACTTATATGTAAAAATGAAAAAAAAAAACATACATGATTGTATAAACTTGGCAAATCTTTTAACTACACTAGTTTATTATGAATGTTTTAGTGTTTTTACATTCATTGTATTTTGAATCATTTAAAATCTTCATGGTACAATGAATGCAGTCTCTACATCCACTGACAGTGGATCTTTGACTGTTGACAGATGATAGGAGATCCCAGTGACCTTTTTGAAAAAGCTGGTGATAAACCATGCTTGTTTCAACCTCACATAGGGTCATATGGCACATAGGGTCATATGACACATAGGGTCATATGGCACATGATACAGAGAAATAATGCAGCATGATAACATTTTTAAATCTTAAAGCAATAAAACAAAATTAGTTTATTAAAAAACAACAACAACAACAAATGGGTTTGCCACACAGATGTACAAGAATGGACGTAGTAATACAGTATTCAGTTCATTATGTTTAAGTCGCTAATCAACATCTAATATTCCAAATTTCATTTTTCTACATTATACTGAAATACATTGTATTCCACCAATTTGTAACTAATACTGGTTTCTTTAAATTTTCAAAGTAACTTCAGTGTCCCTGTTGAAGAGAAAAAAAACATTGTCTGCGTATCTTATAGATGAATTGTACATCAAAAATTTGTTTTTGATACTTATTTTGAATCTTTTTTTGTGTTAATGCCAGAATCAAATGACGTTTACGATGAATAGTTTGGTTGATCGTTACCTGTCAATGTAGCGTGACCTCCGAGTAAAGGTGGTCCCCCGGATCTACCTGGACTTTGAGGGTTCTTCCACGACACGGCTTATAGGCCACGTTTGCTGTAAATATCACACCACATGACTTTATTAATTTTGAGATATATGATTATGTGATGCAACAGAACAACATCTAAGCCCCATTATCATAGAACCCAAACATGCTAGAGGGCCCATCGTCGGTAACCCGCGTGCGATTCACATCGATATCGATCGTGGTCTCAAAACCGTGGTTTGTGAAGATGTAAAGACCCTAGCTACCTTTTTTTAATCAAAGATCTTTTGGATCCGGAAATTGTGACGTACACTTCAACCTTTTTAGTTTTGTTCCGGAGTTATCAAATTTAGTTTTAATATTTGACTTGACTACATGTATGTGTCATCTATGAACGCGTGTACTTCCTGGTTAAATTGGTATACTATGAACCAAAAAAACCCAATTATCGACCCTTCACTAAAGGCTAAGGCGACCTTGAACTGTTGGAGAAGCTTTCATTGTATATATATGACTCACTTAATACATGAATTGAATGTAATTCTTTTTATGATATACTTGACGACTGGTCTGCCCTTCACTGGACTCTTCCGATACTTACGCGGTTTTTCCGAGCCCGTTTTGTTGTATTTGATGTAGAGTTGTATATCTCTATCTATATCACACGGCTCTATGACCTGCCGCATCATCTCTGCATACTGTAAAGGAAGAGAAAATAATAGAAAACACACACACACAAAAAAACAACAACAGGAAAAACAAAAGTAAATGTTGGTGAAAGAATTGTGAAAAGTTAATAAATGGAATACAAATATAATGCTAAAAAGTTCACCGGGATATGAAGTTGGTTGGTATGTGATAAAATCTACTGAGAAGCCCTTCGGGCTTCACAGGATTTGATCACGTAACCAACCAACTTCATATCCCGGTGAACTTTTTAAATTGCTGTTTATTTCTTAAGTGAAAAATTCGACAGAGGAAACTAACAAATGTAGCTAGAATTAATAAGATAATGTGAATAAATATAGGCAAGGCCAAGGAGAATCACTAAACATATGTATGTAACTGAGTGTTTTAGACAATAGGACTTTTTTAAAAAACATACAAACGTTAGTGTACATTTATACAATCATTTATACGGTCCCTAAACGTTGGTAATAGTTCAAAATCAGTATAAAGGATTTTATTGTTCATCTATCAAAGATATTGTATTAAATTATACAATTATTTAATGCCTGAGCAGTCAATAGAACAGAATATTTTTCACGAGGTGCAGGGAACAGCTCAGTGTGTTCTATTGCCCGAGGCCATTGGCCTCGGGCAATATAACACACTGAGTTGTTCGCTGCATCTCGGGGAAATATTCTGGTCTATTGACTGCTCAGGCTATAAATAATTGTTTTATTATCTAATTTCATTTTTAGTTTCTTGTGTTCACAATTCTACATTACAAAAGTTTTTCATATTATTCTGCATTCAGGTCATTGTAAATCAATGACCTAAATGATAAATTTTAAGAACGATAGTAAAACAAATATAATACAGTTTTATCTATTTATTTATTTCCAAACTGCGTGTACTAGTATTTTCGAAATAAAAATAATTGTTTTAGCTATAAAAAAAAAATCAAATCAAAGTTTAACTTTGAAGAAGAATTTAAGTATAAGTTATACTGCTGTCAGTTGCTTTTAAACTTTTTACCAAAAAAGTTATATTGAGACAAGCTAGCCCTCGTAAATCTCTAATAACGACGAGAGAGGAACTAAAACGTTTGGTTCACTTAGACAAAAAAAGAAGATGGAAGCAGGAAGCCAACCTCGTCTTGCTCCACACATATCCGGGATTCCAAGTTTGTGCATTTCCATAGATTGTCTCTTGTGTGGTCTATTCGTTTTTCGTCCAAAGTCTGGAACAACTGTAAACGAAAGCGAAATGGATTTATGCACTGAAGTAATATCGTGTCCATCAACTGTTATCAGTATTTTCTAATGTTAGTAGGTGTAGTGAGTCCCATGAAGACCGGTTGTATAAATAAGCTTTCTCTTGGAGAAGTCTGAGACTCTTATTTTATAGCCATTCTTCTGGAAAAGACTTCTTGTTTGACAATTCTTCCCCCTTTCATAGCAAGTATTTTCCTCCTCCTTTTTCCGGTCTCGTGTATATAAAAACTTCCTATTATTTATTTTTTCCTCTTCTAGAATTCGATTTCGATGGGAAACAACAAAACTAATCATTTCTTTACTCGGCTTACAAAAGTTATCTGATACTAGTAACTAAAGTTACATGCACTATGATTATAATATTGTTCTTTTCCTGGGAAAAATATTGTTCTTTTTCTGGGAAAGTAAACTTCCTCATGCATGTATTGACTTAAATGTGTCATACTTTAAGTGATATTATGATGATAATCTGGTTCACAAGACGTGATTTTTCTGTTTTGCGACAATCTATAGTTTAATCATATGCATGATATTCAAACATCGAATTTGTAAATAATTTTGAACCAAACAAGCGTTAGCGGTTACAATACGTACTGTACGCATGGTTATTTTTGCCCCATGTTATTTTCAACCTTTTACTCTTGCAAACGGTATCGTTCCCGTCTTGAATTCGTCAGACACAATTGTGTTAAAAAAAATAATTTGAGAAATTGAATTCGCTCAGTCTTAAATTTGCTCGCTGACAACAAAGGCGAAAGGGGGCGAAAATAGAATGGGGGCGAATATTTCCTTGTATACAGTATAACGATGTAGGATGTAAGTTGCGGAAAGCCGCATTTACACAAATAAAATTGCACCATTTTGGGAGGGCGAATAAATACCTAAACGATGTCAAGTTCAAATTAATCAATTAAATTAAATTAAATTAATTAAAGAGTATGAATTAACAAGCTGCGGGAATGCCCTTTATTGGCCAAAGGGAAGTGAAAAACGTTAAATGAATAAATTGAATCCAATTATACTTTGCACATAGTGGGAGCTGTAAGGGTAAATAATAGTCACTGGTGGGGGGAATGACTCATAATTTAGCTTGTCTTCGGGGGGGGGGGGGGGGGGTATTTAGAACAACTAAAGTACCTCGCACATTTTGGTCATCTCGCTTTCATATGCCGCTTTACATTTGGTGACCTCCTCATGGAGACTTCTGTAGGAATTTTCTGGAATTGGAAAAGTTCATATGTTACCTCTATCAACAATAGCATTTAAATCTAATGTATTAACTGCTTTCTCACAAATCTTACCGTTTTTCTCAAGATCATCTTTTGCTTTTGCCTCTTTTCCTCGCGCCTAATAACAAATTAAAAAAGAAATGGTGGTACAGACGAGGTTGTTTGCTACTTCCACAACAAGTATTTGAAGTTTTCTAATTCAAACTCAAACCATTGTGTGAATCATTTATCTACCTCTAAACATTGGTTTTTGGAATTAAACACTTATCAAAATTCGTTATTGCTATTTACAAAGGTCACACCAAGCACTCTACGACTGTCAGAAACGGGAAACGAGTTTAAAAATCATATATCATGAGAGATTTTAGAACATGTCGATTTGTGGTTAAATCTATAACCTTTCCTGGCGTTTGGTGAAATGTTAATACACTAAGAAGGTTGTTATAACCTTATGATCCTTATCAGACACAAGTCATACAAATATTTCCTGACGAAGGAACGAGCCAACGTTATTAAATTGCCTGACCAACTTTAGAGAGCTCGAGAGGCGACCCCTTTCGTCTCTTATCATTTCAGTTTTCAAAACAGACAACAAGCCGATTTATAAAGCTTCCGTTTTACAATCAAAGGCGGAAAACAAGAAGTCAAGACGCGATTTATATCTATAGTATATATACATGACACTGTCACATTTTGTTCCTAGAAACATAGAGAAGTATTCATACTAATAACAGACCTTTTCTAGTTCCTTGGGTGGTGTGGTATTACGAGTATTTTCCATGAATTTTAGTGAATTTTGATATTCGTCATAGATTTCACCTTTCTGGTGGAAGCTCTTTTCTTGCTATAAATTTTAAAAAAAAAGCTTGAATTGAAATCAGAGAATCGATGTTTATCCAATGTTTTTATGTCATATTATAAATAATAGTCATTCAGTCATTGTACTAATGAAGTTTTAACATACGTATTTCAGAAATATAGAAAAAATGATCTTCAAAACATCACAGATAGTTAAATCATTCAAGAATTTTAAGAACAATTTTATTTCCACATTTTCTTTTAAACTATGAATGGTAAAAAATATTGAACATAAATTGAAAATTTGCACGTTGAGACCTGAGATTTGCAACAGCAAAAATGCTTACACTTGTAAATTTGCTGTATAATGATTTTAAGTTGCTGTGAATTTTCTGAACTGCGTCTTCCGTCTTAAAGATAAAACATATATAAGTGTGCATGTATAAAGGAAAACGAGAATTTACTTGCTGAAACAATTTTTTATCTGTTTTATCTTCTATTTTGGACTGGCGGGAGCCATGGCATTAATAGATAGGTTTCACAGACAACTTTATTTTGTCATTAGTTTTAAGAATTGTGTGTACTAAGGGTGGAAAGTGGCTTACAGCTTTCGACTGACGCTTTTGTTCATCGGTAAAAGAAGACATTTCTTGGGCCATTTTATCAAAGTCTGCCCCCGCTGTATCGTGGGTCTGGGCGATTCTTAATGTGTCCGTTTTCACGTCCCTCCACGCCTTCTCCAGAGTTCTATAACAAACGAGTGTGTCCCATTGATCAATTACACATCATTTCATCGTATCCCTATCTCAATGATCTTTAATAAAGATATTTATTGTGTTACAGTCCTTTACACAAGCCATTTCAGAAAAAACTTTGTTCCTTTCTGAACCCAGAATTTTAATCCATTTTTTAAAAAGATACTGTAGTAAGACTATTACTTTGAAGGTTACTTTGAAGGTTATATTGATTGTTTCGAAAATGGATCAAATTACTAAACATACAGAATTACAACATACTGTAAGAATGCCTTGTTATGAAGTGACCAATCTAATTAAATCTCTTATTATCTATGCATTTGTCGAATTCCAGAAAAGTTTTGAAATGTTTGCCATTAGCTTTATACATTTTGGAAATATTGTATGTAAAATTTATCAAAAATTTAATATCTTACCCTAATTCATTCTTATGTTTACAATTGTCCACTAGCTTTTGCAAGTCTTTAGCGTAATCTCTCTCAATTTTTGCCCTGTGAAAATAATAAATATAAACCTCATTAATATAAAGATCCTACACATGCTATTGTAGCCGCTATACGTCATGTTTACATGCAACGTTAATAATTTTAATATTTGTGGATTTATCTACTATAGTATTTTGAGGCGATTTTCAATAATGCCGTAAAGGAAATGATCACACTTGATAACAGATGGCTAGTCAAGGATATGGGAAAACACAAATAGAAACAAACATTGGAAGAGAACCAGCACCGCGTAAAGACCTATCCAATTGTCGAGCCTGCGAGAAAATGGTTCTCAGTACGTGTAAAACAATCTAGAAAATATAACTGCGCCTTGGTGCAAGTCTGTAACTTCAAACTTAGGTAAATCATTGATTAAAGAAATCGATCAATGATTAAAAAATTTCTATTTTAACAGGGATGTAAATACATATAATTGAAAGCCAATGTTTAAGTATTAAATAAACTCGGAGTATTGTAAAAGTGAAAAGCGAGATTTATTCAACGGATATGATATGATATAATATGATATAAACCACACCATCCTTTCGCTGTAAATAACAGCTACGAACCTTCTTTTTAAACAAATTTTATGAAGACACAGCTAAGGCAGCGAAATCAGACACCGCCGCTTTGTCACTGAGGGGGTTGGATGATCGATGTGGAAGGATAGGGACACAGTAATGTAATGTTTACCTCTGTCTGAAGTAGCTCTCTATTTCGTTGGAGAGTTTCCTCCCCTCCCTGATCCTGGCCTTCAGTTCGTCGTACCCCCGGGAACCATTGATGTCCGAGTCCTATCATGAGACAAGAATTAATACTGTAAACACTGTGTAATTCAAGGGTGGTCGCAAACAATTTCGTACAATGAGTTTATTATTTATCCAGGACACGGATTTTTTAAAAATTTTTTATGATGACTAATTAGTTTATATAATAAGTTTATATTCCGTGCTCTTCTGAACTGACAAGTTGTACTTTTAATACCAGTCGTGTGTCTCTTAATACGTTCGATTCAATGTACTTCAACATGTCAACGACGACTCTCTGCAATCACAATCCTATTATGTAATATGAATGATTTTTTTAATGGGTATTCTAAAGAGGAAAAACATGAAGAAAAATCGTCTTACCCAGAACGAATCACAATACCTCGCCGCGGACATGTCAAACCTTTTGGCTCTTTCCCTCGAGGAACGTCTAGTTACTGACTTGGAGAAGGAAGTATATTTACATGTATAAAACGATAAACAAGAGCCTTACTGAAGTAAACTAGGGCAGACCTTTAACATTTAAATGACGTTAATAACTCGACATAGCGAGAAAGTCTCTTAAATTCGTTCCCGCCACTTGACAGATCTATTTCAATTCACGGACATTCCAAAGATAATATCGCGGGGAGAGTAACCTTTACCCTCCCCCTTCCGGGTTTACGTACGTACTGTCTTTGACTGGTGTATTCGGACGTGAACTGTTACAGTTCGCTATATGTACAGGGAGACCATGCATTCAGAGCAGGTTTTAGAATGAAAATCAATCACAGTTATTTAAAAATAAAAATAAAAAGCAATCAACAACAAAGGTTTGGGGACCCGTTCTTTATTCTTTAACGATAAATACTTATATATTATGCTTTTAATCTCACTTTTATGAAAACAAGCAAAACAAAACATCGGAAGTGTTACTATATAGAATGCACCAAACACATCAGGTATTTTCCCTGACAGCCTCTTGATTATAACGTAAAATGAGGCTTTGTTCATGTTTTGGTTTTATTTCTTAGTGTATAGTTGTAATCTAGGGATATAACACATTAGCATCCTGTCAACCACAAATGTCACAAAATGGGTAGGGCTCTGTCTGTGGTTAGATTCAATGATAAACTAGATGCTGTCATTAGACAGTAATACCCGTTTGCCTCTAAATAACACTCTCTTGTACTAGTTTTAGTCAAAAAGAAGGCCACATGCAATTTCCGGTACTTTTTAAAAATTATAATTTTCATAAATGCTGAGTTCACATCCCATAATACACATATTGCCTTTATGTACAATTTGGGGTTGAACTGTTTGCACGTGAATTTTAAATTAATCAATAATCTAAACGTTTCATGTCATAGAGAGTATGGTCTATATAATTATTACAAACAAAATTAAATTATATAAACACCCCCCCCCCCCCCCCCCCACTGGCGGTTGCCTGCTTTATATATGCTTTTGTGTGCCAACATCATTGTGTGCATGGATTTAGAGAAAGGGTGGGGGTGAGAAATCCAGAACCCCCCCCCCCCCCCAAAAAAAAAATCATTTATGTAGTAAAATTACCAAAAGTAAACCTCAGACTACAATCCTCCCCCCTCTGCAAACCCAATTATTACTCTGCCCCCCCCCCCCCACTACCCATGGATAAATAAAAAATAATCAGAATATTTTGATAACAATGAAAGCCTGTACATGTAATTGCAATAAAGAATATTGTAAACAGTGTAAAATAAATGTCATAATGATTTTCACTGCAGGACTGCTTTAACGATTTTAAAAGGTGGTATCAAACACATGTCGATATTGTGTGGATAAAAGTGCGTTATTTATATTATATGTAGTTATATTCTAATTAAATTACTTTCACCGTTTTAGAATAAAAAATTTTACAAATGAATATTAGGCCAAAAAAAAAAGTTTTTAAATTTTTTGGAAACTTAAGGTAAAAATAAGATAAGCTTCAGCAGGATTCAAACTCTCTACTTACAGACACATTGTTAACGCTCTAACCCATTGCACTATGCTCTTAGGTAACATTATTTTGGGGGGAAATATTATATTTTATACTTTGTTTTGTTCAATAAAGAGTACATCACAATATGTGGGTGTCCCATACCACCTTAAAGCTGAAAATTGTGCTTTACATGGTTAAATATCTAATGAAATTGTGCAAGGGGTTTTAAAGAATAAAGTTATGAAAATACATGCAATATTTACAATTAAATGATCTTTGTCTGAAGTTACGTACACAACACAGGTGTACAGGTTGCATCGGGTACTAGTTTTACCCAGCTCTTTGGTTAGATGGGTTTCACGTGGTGTACATGCATATGTTTTTTGGATATGCAGAATAGGATTAATTAACATGCATGTGACCCCCTATCACCCGATGGGGAACGGTCTGACTGAAAGGTTTAACCGCACTCTTCTCCACATGCTAGGAACTCTTACGACAGAACAAAGGCATAACTGGAAAAAATATGTCGGCCCGATGGTTCACGCCTACAACTCGTTGCGTCAGGAAACCACTGGACAGACACCATATTTCCTAATGTTTGGACGACAGCCGAGATTACCCGTGGACATAGCGTTTGAACTTGATCAGGAAATCACGAAACAACCTATGACAACTTATGTTGCAGAAATGAAGGATAGACTTCAGAAAGCTTATAATTTAGCTTCAAAGGCTACCAAAGAAGCTCAGGGAAAACAAAAGGGTTATTACGACCTGAAAGTAAGAGGAAATAACACAGAGGTTGGAGACCGAGTTATGGTCAAAACAGTAGCTTTTGAAGGAAAACACAAGCTGGCAAATCGGTGGGAGGAAGAACCTTATGTTGTTTTAGATCGGCCGAATCCAGACATACCAGTATATGTTGTTCGAAAAGAAAATGGTGAAGGACACAAGCGTACTTCACACAGAAATCTTCTGCTCCCTATAGGTACACTTAACCTAAGCGACAGTTTTCAAACTGTCACTAGTAAGAAACCTACACCAGCTCCAAGAAGGAAAAAGAACTCTGATCAGAGAACAACGGCAGCAGTAGCTCCAGAGTCTAAGAGTGAAGAAACTGATGATTCATCCGATGATGAATTATTATGCCGTAAAGTTGTCAATAAGCCTAGGCCGTTGAAACCGTCACAGGAGCACAAGAATGATGCTGGTGGCGAGCATAATGAGAGAGGAGCTGATGATGAGGACAATGATGAGGATGATTATGGGGGTGATGATGATGACGATGATGATGATCACGATGATGATCCTAGTGTAGAGCAGATCGAACAACCTGAGGATGAGATTATTGAAGAAGCAGATGCTGCGCATAGCATCAGAGAACCAAATGACAATGGAAACGTTAGACTTCGCAGATCAGCACGTCAACGTAAACAACCAAAATGGATGAATGAAGGTGAGTTTGTTGTTAATATGGTCTGCAGGGCCATGATGAATGCTGTACTTGATAAATCATAGTTGTTTTTAAATTTCTTATTTGTGTTTACGTCAGAGTTGCATATGCTTCAGTATAATGACGAGGACGTCATTTCTCGTGGAGGGGGTGTATGTGATAGTGTTGAATTTTGTACATAATATTATTTTATGCATTTTTTATTTCAGCTATAAAAGTTTACGTTTATCATTACAATAATAAAATAATTCATATTAAAAAGTTGTGTTATACGTGTTATCCTTTTAAAGTTAAAAATAGCAAATGGTCTGTTCTATATTTAATTCTGGTTGTTGATTGGCTGGGAGAATATTCCCGCGATGCGTGTCAGGTAGTTTTCTTGTGGGGCAAGTTTTGTTGATTTACAAGCTCAGGACAAGGTGGACATTATATGTCTTATATATATACAACTCAACATGACTTCTGACATGACTTCATACTGTAAGTTCTTTTACTTTTTAATTCACGGGTAAACTCTAATAAAATAACGTAATATTTTTGCTTGTCTATAGTTTTTACATAAACCCTATTCAGTGAGGATGCATAGTGTGAAAGCAGATAATGAAATTATTATTTGTTGGTATTTATCAAAAATAGTATTCTATACGCATATATTAATGTTTGACAGGATCCTGACTTGAAATGTTAACAGCATTTGTCATAATTATTTGAAGTGGACCCTGATCCACAATCAGGTATTACAATATTTCGTTACGTAAATATATCTGTAAATTGTTGTTATTCATGGATATACATATATATAATTTATATCTAAATGTATAAATATATGGTTTAGTAATATTGTATATATGTACATGTAGAAATTACATGGATAAAGTAATTGTTTATGTAAGAGCGATAACTCATGTAATTATGAACATCGTGTAATCGTTGTGATAAATTGTCTATATCATTATCATGTTATGCATATCATAAGGCATACTCTCATTGTATATTTCAGGGTTTTCGTTTTAATACAATATATAAATCATAATTATAACGAACCACCGGTATTGTTATTCTTGGTACAACGCCCAGTTGTCACGCTACTTCACATTGAATAAACGTTTCTTTAGTGGTGATCAGCTAAAGGAATTCGTATTGTGCTAATTGGATTATCATTATGATGTTGACCAATATAGGTAAGTATAATACATGTAGAAGCGCAATATTATGAGACACCGGTATACAAAACAGTTAAGTTTTACTTTCACTTTCTAAAATGTGATCTCCCTTTGCCAGCATACTGTCTTTATTTAAATAAGCTTATCTACAGTTTCTGTCATTTTAATTGCAGAATTTTTTTCATTTTTTTCATTTGTCAGACTTACACTATTGAGTTGACTCCATATTGACCCTATTTTGTATTAAATTTGGGTATTAAATATCATGTTTATATGAGTTATAATAGGGAGGAAGGGGAAGGGGCCTTAACCGTTCCCAATCCCCAGGATGTGTGGATTAGATATACATTTTTAGTGAGAATGAAGGCATGCTGCAGCTTTTTTTTCTCCATTATACCCCCTACCCCATCATCATACACCAGTAATAGAAAAAGAGTTAATGACTACTTTTCTTTTATTTTAAATTGCTTATTCTTTTTTGTCAAGAGATATGTGGTATGTCAAGATTTATGACTCATGAAAATTTGTGCATTTTAATCCTGATTGTTAACATACATGTATAATTATATATAAAAAAAAATACATGTGATATTATACTAGGGATCATGCAATAAATTGCAGAATTGCCAATCGGTTATTTATAACTCATTTTGACTGATTAATTTGTTAATCATTTTGAAAATAAAGACATTTCTAAATACATGTATAACATATTATCAATATTTTTTGTAGATTGATTTTGTAACTATTTAGGGCCCCACTCTGCAGATGCCCTATGGTGATCATTCTGTCCAATCTGCTGATCATGTCAAGATACATTTAAGACAAATTGGTCCCTGCCCCTTGGGTCATTCCCCATCCCCCCGGAGTTGTTTTTAAACAACCACCCCCCCCCCTCCTCTGAAATAGGAAATGATAATACTTAAGGAATAAGGAATCATTCTTTGAGTATTATGAGGTGATAATTTTAAAATCCAATAAAGCCCAAAGGGCTTTATGATAGATTTGAGCACACTCCGACCGAAATTATCACCTCATAATATTCAAAGAATGATTCCTTATTACTTATATTTATATTATTTCCAATTTGTGCACTTTAAAATAACATTTTTTTAAAACCACTATTTCTTTATGTAGCACATGTTATGTATTACTACGCAGCGCAGCCAATACTTTTTCTCGGCCATGCTATAAGACACGCCCATTTTGTGTCACTCATGTTTTATGAAGTTATTGGGTTTTAGGGTTCAAAATTGATTCGTAATGTTATCACAGACAAAGATAGATGAAAATGTAAATATATTTTAATAACTGTTGAGATCCCCACCCCTAGACCATATTTATTCTCCCTCCTTGTGTCATTGCACATCAATTGGTACATGTATATAGGTTATACCCCCTTTGAGATGCCCAGTGACTTTCCAGAGTTGGAACTAATCAAGTAACCTATCTTATTCATATGTAGTGTAATTCCTAGCCCTAGCCCAATGTTGACCCTGCTTTGTTTTTTACAGCAAGCTCTAGGTTTTTGTTGACTGACTTTACAATTTCTACAATTACATATAACATTTTGTTTATCGTTAAGATTAAAAGGCAATTATCAAAATCTTTTTATGTACATCTGACATCATACAGAAAAATACCAATCAAGAAATGATTTTGCTACTGTAAAAATGTGAGAAGAGACTCTGACGGAACATCATTTGCAGATAGTATTGACCCTCAGAATCAAATTTATATTTCTAAAACCTTATTGCATATCTGTGGCTCAGCCCCTGCTATATCCCTATAGATGATGTGGCTATTCATTAAATCATGAAAGGAGTTCTGGGAAGTAGATTTTTTTTTTAGGAGTGATAAACGTCAATTTTCAGCTACTATTTGACTACCTGGATGAAATTTAAATTTTTAAAACCTTATTGCACAACTAAAGGACAGCCCCTATCATACCGCAAGATATGATATGGCTATTCATTTAATCATGAGAGGAGTTCTGGGAAGTAGGTTTTTTAGGAGTGATAAACGTCAGTTTTCTGCTACTATTTGACTCCCTGGATGAAATTTAAATTTTTAAAACCTTATTGCACACCTATAGGACAGCCCCTATCATATCTCAAGAGATGATATAGCTACTGCATAATTTGTAAGAAGAGTTCTGGGAACCATATTTTTTTGGCAAAAAAACGTCATTTTTTTATGACCACAGACCCACATGATAAAAACAAAAATTCTGAAACATGATTACACATCAACATGACACCCCGAATCATATTCTAGAAGATCATTTGGTTACTGTAAAAAGAAATTGACGTTTTTTGAAACCAGACTTTTTGTTAAAAAACGTCATTTTTCAGCCATTTAATGACCCCCAGGACAAAATTGAAATTTTCTAAACTTTATTGTGCATCTATAAGACATCCCAAAACATATTCAAAGAGATGATTTGTCTACTGTTGAAAATGTAAAAGGAGTTCGAGGAAGAAGGTTTTTTGTCAAAAAACGTCATTTTTTACCAATTATTTGACCCCCAGGACTACCAGAGAATTTTTGAAACCTTTTTACAAAACAACAAGACACCCCAAATCATACTCCAAGAGTTCAGTTTGCTGGTTTATAAGATGTAAGAGCAGTTTGAGAAAGTAAAACGTGACAGACGGACGGATGGACAGACAGATGGACGGACAGGGAGACGGAACAGGGTAACAACAATATACCCGAACTTTCTTTAGAAAGTGCGGGTATAAATATATAACCATGCAGGAAGAAAGATAGAAAGGAAGGACAATTAATGTCACGTGATATCTATAACGCTATGCAATGGTCGCCATCACGTGTCATCAGACACCCGAGGCGTGTTCGGCAGAGAGAGCGCTCGCGATTGCTCGCCAAAATTCCCTATACCCGCAACACAAATTTTGGCGAGCGCTCACGAGCGCTCTCTCTGCTGAACACGCCTCAGAGGCCTGTTCAACAGAGAGCGCTCGCTCGCCAAAATTCCCTATACCCGCAACACAAATTTTCGCTTTGTTGAACTTGCCTCAGGTATTAGTCCCCATCACGTGTCATATGATACTGGTCCCTACACTGTAGTACTAGTCCCTACACAAGCCATCTGATACTGATCCCTGTTACTGGTCCCTACACAGGTACGTATCATCAGGGGGGCCAGGAGGGGCCTGCCCCCCTCCCTTTTTGGGGCAGCAAAGATTTTTGTTAAATTTACATACAAAAAATAGAATTAACATGGATTTGCCCCCCCCCCCCCCCCCCCCCCCCATTTATGGGACCATGTAAAAAAATTGAATCGAAATTAAGGAAATAGAGAGTAAAATTTAAGTTAGGTTAATAGGTCCCCCCTCCCCCCACGGATTAGGATTTTTAGGATTTTGGAAAGTAACCTTATTGAAATTCGCTTTTTTTTTTGTCATGATTGTCAAGATTTTTTGATGACTTTGCTCCCCCCCTTTCAAAAACGATGCTACGTGCCTGCCACACAAGCCATCTGATACTGGTCCCAATTACTGGTCCCTACAAAAGCCATCTGATACTGATTCATCCCGATTACTGGTCCCTACACAAGCCATCTGATACTGGTCCCTGTTACTGGTCCCTACACAAGCCATCTGATACTGATCCCTATTACTGGTCCCTACACAAGCCATCTGAGACTGATCCCTATTACTGGTCCCCACACAAGCCCTCTGAGACTGATCCCTATTACTGGTCCCTACACAAGCCATCTGATACTGATCCCTATTACTAGTCCCTACACACGCCATCTGATACTGATCCCTATTACTGATCCCTACACAAGCCATCTGAGACTGATCCCTATTACTGGTCCCTACACAAGCCATCTGAGACTGGTCCCTATTACTGGTCCCTACACAAGCCATCTGAGACTGATCCCTATTACTGGTCCCGACACAAGCCATCTTATACTGGTCCTTAGTATTGATCCCCATTACATGTCGTCTGGTACTAGACTGTCCCTTGTATTGGTTCCATCACGTGTCATCTGACACAGTCCAAACATTCTTCATTTATAAGATGTGCCTTGTTGCCTAAACACAGAAAAGACACTGTTCCGTGGCATCTGATATTATTTAGTTTATTCTATCATGCGCGGATCAAGAAAATTTCTCCGGGGGGGGGGGGGGATCCGACAGTTATTTGAGTTTGCCAGGGGGGTCCGAGGCATATTTTTGGTAATTTTATAATGTAATTTAAAGAAATTTGAATTTTACAGGGGGGGGGGGGGGGGGCTCCGGACCCCCATGACCCCCCTCCTCCCTCTAGATCCGCACATGTAAAAACCAAAAGAATATATAACTGTAGCTGGAAACAGTCTACAGACGAAAGTCATGTCACCGATTACATATCGACATATTGCTGAACAATGTCCCCATGTTGTAGAATTTATATTGTTCGTAATATATTTCAACTATTGAAAATATAGCCCTTACACTGATCATGCAAATTATGTTTAAATAACATGACCATTTGGTCAAGTGACGACTCTGTGTTCTATCTCTAATTAACCTCTTTTTTCATCAGATGGTGGTTTTTATCCTGCTTTCGGGAAACTCCAAATACACACGACTGTAAAATGAACAGGGATTGTTCGGGACCCAGATGTCTGAAATTGAAATCATTAGGAGAGCACTAAGGAAGATAAAGGGATTCAGCTATGAAAGTCAAAATCTGAATAATTACGGAACCAGGAACTATGAAATGAGGATTTTTAATTGTTATATAATTACACTAAGATCAAATTCAATAGCAATTGATGTGATCTGCTATTACATTTGAAGATTCTGAGACGGTAATTTATAACAGAACTTGTATAAAGTTGCTTGTAAGCTCACATTGCATATAACGAGTTCCAAGGTTAAGGATTGTTTGTAAATGTAAATGCATGCGAGAAGTCATTGAACGTTCGCTTTCTTATATATTTCGTTTTGAAATACAGAAAGTTTCAATTTCCGTTTACAAGCAAAATCTACTTATAGCTCAATATGTCCACATACTTATATCTTTCTTACAATTGTTGGACTAAAAATAATTTGAGTTATTGATACTTGATTTATTATACAATTCTTTATAGAACAATTCTTAAAAGATCATGTACAATTGATTATCTATGTTATTGATCCATGGGCAGAAATTGATATAAAATTGGTTTATTATGATTATAGAACAGTAGAATTTAGCATAAAGTATCGAGATTTAAAGTTGATTTTTAACTTGCCATTTTGTTAGTAAACTAATGTTATTTAACAATTTCATAATACACGTTTTCAAAAAACAATGAAGTTCTATTTCTGTTTAAACGAAAAAAGAAATGACATCAATAAACAGAAACAAGCCCGGTTAAACGCAACGTTGCAGACAGGCGAGCCCATTGTCAACGTGTCGGAGTTTACAGCTCTTACCCTACAGTTGTCCTCTTGATTTCGACCAAGCAATTAAAAAACAACGAGAAACTGTCAGTAAAAATTGACTTCGATCGAAAGGTAAATTTTCAGTACTTTCTTGGATTTGAATACATATTTTATTCCATATTTCCACTCACTCCCTTACACATGTACGTGTTTTCTGTGAGAGTCCTCTTTTTACAGATGACTTCTCGCCTGACCCACAGAAGTCTGGCAGGGAGTATCGCCGATCTCAGCGACATTGCAGAGGAGTTCCTAGTGTGCCCTATATGTTCTGAAGATTTCAGCGACCCACGCACACTCTCCTGCCTTCATTCGTTCTGTCATGACTGCATTTCAGAACACATTCTCCAGAGTACGAATGAGCAAAAACTGCCTGAATCGTTTACTTGTCCCGTTTGTAAACGCGTCAATGAGGGCCCGGGGCACGTTCCAACCGAATCATGGGCGAATGTATTACCAGCCAACAATTTCCTAAATGGATTACTTAATGCTGCAAAGTTACGAGCAGAAGACAGGCGATGTGACACGTGCCTTCGTCGGAACCGGAAGTCTCTCGCACGCTATTGGTGTGACGATTGTGACGAATCTCTGTGCGAGGAATGTAATCAAGTCCACAGCAGTATGAAGTTTACACAGTCTCACCATTCCTTTGAAATAGAAAACATCAAACATCTACCTTTCAAGAGTACCTCAATTCACACTCTTTGTCCGGACCACGAAGGAAGATTTCTTGATTTCTATTGTAACGACCATGGAGTAGTTTTGTGCGATACATGTGTAACAGCTAGCCACAGACTTTGCTCAAGTGTAAAAACATGCCATGAGGCAGCTGCTGCATGCAAAGACAAAACTAACACACTTATTGAAAATTTGAAGCACCAGACAGACTGGTCGGTCCGAATCATGGATAACCGCAAACACTGCGTAGATGCGCTTGAAGACACGGCCAAACATGTGAAGAGTCAAATAGCTAACATCAGAAAGCAAATCAATGACGTTTTGGATGCTCAAGAGAACCGCATACTAGAAGAATTGGAAGATCTGAAAACAACAGAAAGGGAAATCTTGGAGTCAGAGAAGGAGACTTGCCAAGGTATCATAAGTACAACCCGAAACTCCAGCGCCCTGTTGAAAAACGCTATGAAACATGGCACGGGAAATGACTTGTTGTCTTGCATCGCTCAAATAAAGAAAGAGACACGCTTAAGCGAAAAAACGTTGAAGAAGATTTCAAACAACCTCAAAGATGTCTACGTCGATTTCAAACCAGAAAAAAATCTTCCATCATTATTAAACCAGCTGAAGGAACTTGGGAGCTTTGCCGTGACTAGACAGAGTATTCTTATTCCGCCTTCGTATACCGTTAGAGCCGACACTGTTTTAATAACAGAGGTTAGAGAAGATTTAGAAGACGATCATCATCCAACAATCGAGAAAGAGGATGGTCCAAATCAGAAAGAAAGCCCTTTCGAAGAGCTAAAAGATCTGAAGAATTTTGTATTACCTCCAATCTCGAGTACAGTAATATCTTCTCAAAAGAAAGTCGGGCATGTATCTACCCCAATCTCGAATACAACGATCTCCACTCCACAGAAAGCCGTGCATGTATCTACCCCAAGTACTTGGAAACCGAGACCTCCGAGTGTTCGCCTTGCTACTCTTGATAGCACCTTTCGTGGACAAACACCAAACGACCGAGAGAACTGTTCTCTGACGGGAGCCGTGTTTATAGGAAACGGTCGAATAGTCCTTGTCGATCAAGTTCACAGAAAGCTGAAGCTCTTCGATCATCAGTACAAGTGGATAACAGAGAAAGTCCTCTCGGTGAGACCTTACGACATCACCAGTTGTAGTGGAACCGATGTGGCCGTCACTCTTCCAAAAGAGAAAAAGGTTTTACTATTTTCAGTCAAAGATACTGAGTTCTCTATCGTTGGTGGATTTCAAACTGGGGCGAAATGTTTTGGAATCGGGTGCACACAAGATTTGTTTGCCATTTCTTGCTACACTTCACCACCATCTGTAAAAATCATGTCTCGCGACGGACGAGAACTGAAGGTTTTCACACGAGATCAGTTTGGACAAGACTTATTTTTTTTCCCTGACTACATCACAGTTGACAAAGACGGCAACAACCTGTTCGTTACAGATAGGTACAAGAAGTCGGTAGTATCACTAACATTGAAGGGCGAAAAGCGATGGGAAATTAGGTATCACCACCTAAAAGGACCGCGAGGGGTCGCTGTTCACGGGACGCGTCTCTTCGTGGCGGGGAATCGGTCTCACAACATTTTAGAAATGTCCACGGAGGGACAGGTAATTGGAGCCATTATAATCGACGGCATTTCCAACCCCCATAAGCTGTGTGTCAGTCCGGGCGGAGATCGAATTTTGGTCACCCAACAGCACATGACCTTGTCCAAAGTAGAGAAAAATACCGTGAAAATATTCAAAATCCCTAAGAGGAAAATCTAGCATAAAAATGATATTTGTTATTTTACGTTACGTTTATTGTTGACACTTTCTTGCTTGCATGTAGTCGTTTAGCAGTTGTTTGATAATACCTTTATTTGCACTTATCCCTGTTTTCAGCATTTGCCCCTTATCTTTGAAAAGTTATCTGCCACAAAGACAATCATATCCGCATTATGTTGGTCTCAAAATTGGCTGAATATCTGGTTGAGGCCAGTATGTTAAGGATAAAGATAAAACCTCCCAAATCACCAATTATCTTAGTAGGTGTAAAAACTGTCATTGATAGTGGATTGATCTTGTTAATAAATGATGTGTGTTTTTATATCTTTTACATCGATTAAAAAATTTTAATGAAGGTAGGATTTACAAGTAAAACATTGTGGATGGAATGAGAGAAGTAGGTTGTACCTTGACAACTCGGTGTAAAGATGTACTTAATCTCCCCCAGTTTCAATACATTCTAAACTAATCAACTTGTCCGACCCTTGCCATATTCGTGGATGCATGTTCTATATGTCCTGTCCAAAAACAGAGAATTTAATTTGACATTGAGCGGTAATGACAAGCCATATCGCTCTAAGATCAAAGTTAGACACCGAAGCAAATAGCAAAAAAAAAATTTTAAAAATCCAATACTAGTACCTGATTGAGAAGGTTTGCAAAATAAAAATTGTGGTTAAATGGAGAGAGAGAGAGAGAGAGAGAGAGAGAGAGAGAGAGAGAGAGAGAGAGAGAGAGACCAAATACAAAAAACCCATTATACTCGTATTCTTTATCTATTTAATTAAGTTTCCAATTGTAAAATTTGCTAAGTGGGAGTTAAATAAAAAAGAAAACTTGAAACTCACTACGACAATTTTCAAAACTGTACTTATATTAAGAAAATGTAAACATTTGGTGCTTCCTTATAAATCAGACCATATCCGTACCCTCTCATTGATTTATTCGTTGGAAAGAGACCTATGATGTGTAACCTTTTTCTTTGAACGTAATTGAATTTTGTCTGATCAGCATCCTATTCTCTATTTCCCACGTGTTCCAATTATCATACGGTAGCTCGCGCTCTGTATGATGCCATTTTATGGACAATCTTTGCAATTCGATAATTAGCTGACAGATGCGTCAAGTGTGCAGAGTGCGGCAATTCGATCGATTGTATCTTCCTTTTACGTTGTCATCATTGTACCAAACGACAACATGGCCACCATATGGATCTGAAACTCGCAGATACAAAAAATCATTAGAACGGTATGGCATTTTTTTAAATTTCTAAAGTTGAAGGGGTTTTCTATCTTCTTTCTTGTTTCTTATATTCGAAACTTAAACGTTAATTGGATAAAATCAATATCCAATCAGCTGTACTATGTCTAAACCAATATAATATCAATAAGTTACCTTGTTGGAAGACTCGCAGATCGGGACATTTAAATGTTTTGTTTTAATTTCAGGTCACTGTAATATTAGTGTTGTGTATTTTCTTGTTTAACTATTTAACAGAGTGTATTGACTTTTGGTGACAGTATCTCTTTACGATGGGACACAAGCTGTACGCAGTATTGTACGTCGTGTTCTCGTGCTTTCCTCTGTTACACGCATGGTTGAACAGCGTGGACCTGACTCTAAGAGAAAGTGGTCATTCCAGGATCCACAGCCACGATTCTAGGCATGGAGGAATCAGGATGGGAGTTCCGGACGATCTCTGTGATAACGGAAAGGTAGGACCCATTAACCGGGTTATAATTCCAGAAGAAACCTCTAATGCATGGCACTTGTTTTACAATATTGACCTGTTTATTTACAAGTCATGCTGTATGTTCAAAAATGTCCTATAGAATCTTTATTGTCATGCATGGTACATTTATCGGATAAAAAAATGAAGTAAATAATTATTGTTTAACAATTTATGTAAAGTATTACCACTGCATTAAGCGGCCTATTGATATGTTTTCACTTGACGACCTCCTAGAATACTGCGCTTTTTAAAATAAAAAAGGGACATAGTTAAACTGTTCATCGTGATGAAATAATGCAAATAACCGGTTTTCACAATTGGTTTTTAAAACAATTTGATTATATATCAATTTTACTTTTCTATAACTTGATATTGATTTTTTTCTCCCTAGAACCACCTTCACGTGGACTGGAATTTAAAAGATCCCTCCCTCTACAGCTGTACCTCCAGACTAGTCGTACCCATAGCTCCAGTAGGTCCATACATCACCCACAAGATGGCATTGTGTGAGCTAGTAGATCGTGACTATGAAACATAAGCCCTGTGTACGGGGTTGCTGGTTTATAGGGGGTGATAATGGGCGTATGAACATTCTTGATAAATAAACCAATTTGATCCAACCCATTAGCTGCTAGTATAATTATTTTCTGCGTATGTTTTAGGCAACAAAAACAAGACCTTATTGCACGGACCACGAGGACATGGTGAGAATATTGCTATAGTTGTTAATTAATTCTTTAATAATTGATAATGCATTAATTAATAAATAATAATAAATGAATAAAACAATGAATTCCTATTATACGACAGAGTTTTTGCTCAAAGGTACTTGCAAATATGTCGTAATTTTTCACCAATCGATTTGTATGGAATTACATCACTATACCCATTACATGAAATCATGCTGGTTTCTGATGATTTTTTTTTCTTTTTTCAGCCTATACATGTTTGCATGAATGAGACAATAACATACCAAGATACAATACCTCTAAGGTAAGAATTTTTTGTGCAACACCTAAATACATTTAATTTAATTCGGACTCATTCAAGTTAACCAAGTATGCTCATTAAATCATACGACTCCCATGATTTTATCTGAAGAATTTATTGATTTAAAGCAAGATCATCAACCATACAAAACCTGTAATTCATTTTTTCAAGGACAGCATTTTCCTCAGGTTGATGAAGCGATGCGCAGTTAATGTATAAAGTGTACCGTATCTGTTTGTTGATCTATTGATTGGTGAATCCATTCGTTACATTTACTTTTAATTCTTACGCTGGAAATCTTTAAATCTTGTATTTTGTTATGCCTTCATTGATTAAAAAGTTTAAGCAATGAAATACTTTGACAGTGGGTCATGTGGGAGAAGAAGGTTGCGGACTTTTTACAGTACTACACAATTTTATTTCAGCCTTTAAGTAATGGTATGCAATGATCGCTACCTTCACAAAACGTATGAACTACCAAAGAAAGCAATTTATTGGTTTATATTTACATCTCTTTTTGAATTGCTCTTAAATTATGTATGTACACTATGTAAACATACTTTAGATACAGTCTTGACTATAAAACATATACACAGACAGAAAAGCTTGAACTTATCTGTTTTCTAAATAAATGCAAGAGAAATTACTCAGCGGAAGCTTTGAAAATGTAAAAAAAAAAACACCATAAAACAAATGTACTAATAAACGTAAATGTTTTTAATCTTTGAACAAATATTACATCAGTGGTAAAAGTTATCTGTAAATCAATATTGAAATGTTCATATAACATTTTTATCAAATGACTTCGTAACATAATGCTTTATTCCTATTCCCGAAAACATCTGTTCTTTGTTCGTTTCTATCAGTCGCACCTGTTTTCATCTTTTTTTCCCTTTAGCTTTTTAGATAAAACAATACGTAATCAGCCATTAATACAATCTGTCATTTAACAGCGGTCGACATCGGCCACTTTGGCCTGTTTATGGAGAATACCTTTACCTCCCTCCACAAAGATGGGTGCATTCGTTGGAGGTAACATTAATATCTGTATACTTTCGAATAGTAATTTGTAATTGTAATTTATTTTGATGTTTTAATTTTAAGGTAATTATATTTTCATATCTCCTTTTTGATATCCCATGAAATGATGCAAGCTTTCAAACCTAGATATAAATTTTCAAAATCTTTTCTAATTTCCAGCATGGTGCTGTTGTCATGTTATACCATCCATGTGCCAGAAAAGATGACGTAGAGAAACTGAAGGCCATAGTAGAGGGATGTCTGAGACGTCACGTGATAACACCTTACAACAAGATGCCATTAGCAGAGGTATATGGAAATAGGAATCAGTTAATATTGATCCAAATATGAAGCAATTAATCAATGGGTCGATGTTTTTGACGTCATACGGTAAGGTCGCATCAGGGTCATTATCTTAACAGTATGAAGAGATGTGAGGTTGAGATTTTCTTGTTTCTATACAACTCTACGTCTCAGTATCGTACTTCCATGAACGTTGAAGTTGAAATTAACAACCATCAGGGATCGATGCTGGCATTCTCAGTTTAATTACACTAAATAGCATTATATGAACTATTCATAATGGAGATGATTTTGTGTGCTGTTTTGTTTTGTTTTTTTTGGGGTGGTTTTTTTTTTTTGGGGGGGGGGGGGGGTTGTGTATTTTGTGTTTTTGGTTTGTTTTTGGTCTGGGTTTTTTTTTTTTTGAAATGCTGACCTCTCTTCAACATTTATACTCTTATTTTCAATTTACATGTAATAATGTATAATGTACAAATTATTTTGAGGGAAAAATCATAATTGGTGTTTACTGTATGAAATGAAATTCATAATTTATATAAAGTACAATTAATAATTTATACAATTTGACAATTTTACCATAAAAAGTTTGCCAAAGCCTTCAGTTGCAGAAATACTGATATATAAATGTATATGAAGTAACAATCGATTTTTTCATTTCTTATAATTTTTTTACAAGTATATGCTAAAGACGCATACACTAAAGCTATGATACTTGTGTACATATATCAATGTTGGAAATATACATAATGTAAACGTGATGTTCCCAGAGAGAAAATAAAGAATATTTTAGTAAATTTCTTAATGTTATAATTATGTGTTAGCCTAATTGAAATTGTCTGTATAACTTTTCATAGGAAATTTATTCACTAAATAATATAATTAAATTCTATTTAGAAATGGTTCCAACTTTTAGGAAATGATTCTTTCGTACAATGTATTTAAACATATATATGTATAATCTTGAAGAATGTATGCTTAAGGTTCTGGCTAGTGATGAAAAAAGAGATGTTGAAACGACCACATGATCGACTAACAAAAACTCTTGCTTTTTCAGCCATTTGCTCTTGTGACGTATAAATGCCGGCTAACGATGAACCACATAGACGAAGACGCTGCCGTCAGATTTATATTGGTAACAAAATATTAGGCTTCAATGGTGATTTATTGGTTAAATTATGGTCTATATGGAGTAGAAAACTGTGTGTAGGAAGACAATAATGTTTATATTTGTCTATAAATATGTTTTTAAAGGTATCAAAATATCAAGTTTTATTTTTTATGAATATTATGATAAAATACTTAATAAACAAATTATGTTTTGTATAACAGCTTTGCAAATGATACTTATTTTGATTATGTAATTATGTACCATCCTTTAAAGAGAATCTGTTTTGTAGAAACACGCGCTTGACGCCCCCGAGGGAGCGGTGTGGAGGGACGGGAATTATGCTTTCGGTCTTCTTAAAACCAGCAATACTTTAACCGGAAGTAACGAAAAGGATGCAGTTTTATGTCCACGACTTCAATTGTCCGGAAATACCGGATAGATCTGGAAGTTTTGGAAACGAAACAGGAATACGGAGACTTCATACATTATCTAGCGTTGTGAAATAATTTTGAAAACAAATTTTTATTGTCGTTTTCTTTGCATCTTATTCATGATTTCTATATTACCAAAGATGCCCATAAGTACTATCATCTCTCTATTATTTACTTGAATATATTACTTTTGTTCAGAATGCTGAAAACATAAATTTTTAATACAAAACTGTCCTGCATGATACTGAAGCAAGGTAATCCGTCTCTTTGTTGTATTTGTGTCTACTGCTATTGTAGTGAAACCTCTATTTGAATGTTCTATTCGGGACTATTTCATTCTCCACTGGGTGTCACTGATGGCGTCAATTGGTTCTCGACCTATTCTTTCCTCGATACTTGACGATTTATCACTCTAGGATCGCGTGAGTGGTATCGAGCGTTGAAAAAATGAATTTTGTGTGAATACTAATAAAAAAAAATGAATAATGTCGTTAACATATTTTAAAGGGGCATGGTCACTATTTTGGTCGAAAATTATTTTTTTATTTTTATTGTTTAAAATGCTTTAGTAATACATTTCTAGGCCTAACGATCAACTAAAATTTCAGTGTCAGTCGTATCTTAGTAATGAGCAGATGCATAGCTCACAGTTCTGTGTTATGTTAACAAGGCTCGTGCCATGTTTTTGTTTACATTTGTTCAATATATAACGCTAAAAGTTCTTTTCTCAAGCTGAATTTTATGTCTGCTAATTCGTTTTGAGCATAAATAAACAGTTTCTATCGTTTGTAACATTTATTTTAGGTCTAAACCTTGAATTATCAACATTCAAAATGTCAACAAAATCATGACCTGAGCTCTGTTTACATTACACAGAATTTCGAGCTCTGTATCTCACTTATGACACTCAAATTTTAATTAACTATTAGAAATACCTTACTGAAGCATTGTAAACATTAAAAACGTAAAAATAAATTTTGTTAAAAATCGTGACCATGCCCCATTAACTGTTCAAAATTAGCGGTATTATAACTTGCTGAAAAGTGACCATTGTTGAATCTTTGGTAAATATGTAAATCCCTTAAGAAATGTATAAATGGTATCTACCAATAGAACGACTAGTACTATGGGGTCATCATTGTTCGTGGGGGACCAATGTTCGTGGGTAACCCTTGTCCACGAATTTACATCCCCGCGAGCGTATATAAAGCATTTATTTACTGTGTCGCTTATAACGCGATATCTGATTGGTTAACAAGCCGGGTGTAAATTTCCGTACCACCTGCTGAAGCCGTGTGTAAATAAAACGTGACGTCACAATGAAATTCTTGCTTACAAGTGCACCTATAGATCTTTGCGCCAAAACAGTAACGTTGTTAAATAAGTAAATGAATAAATAATTTGTCAAAATCCCTATTTAACAATTGAATTAAAAACCATTGTTTATAATGATTAATAAAATTCGTTAATATATGACTAATTTATCTTTATTCTGAATGATCTTGGACCAAATTTTCAAGTTGCAAGGCACTGTTAAGTGAATATAATATTTAAAATTTGTATAACATAGGAAATAAATGCCTTATCCAGGTCCAATCAAGGGTGTACGGGGATTTACCCAGGGTTGTATTCCATACAACCTTCGGCCTGCGGCCTCAGAGTGTATGGAATACAACCCGAAATAAATCCCCATATACCCTTGATTGGACCTGGATAACTAATATTGTTTAATATTTATTAAAATTATCCCGAACTTGCTACCAACGAAATTACGTCCCCACGAACTAGGAACATTTTGGCTACCTACGAACATTGACCCCCACGAATAGCAATGCTTCCACAGTATTCAAGTCATTTGTTCAAGTACAAACACAAGCAAAAGATCTTGCTGTTTCAAAAAAAAATATCTGAAGCAGGTGATTGTATTAGTTGATTACATTTAAAAATTCATTTTATCAGTGCATGATCTAGACAAAGAGTATTTAGATTGAAAATGGAATAATTATTATATGTAATGAGGTTTCTAAACCTGAGTAAAACAGGATACATTTTTTTCAAAGGGAAAAAGAGGTTTTAAGTCTTGAAGGTCAACATATGAAAAACATTTTAAATATTATTCATTACAATGTAAACGTAACATTGTGTGGATTAAATTGATACGATTGTAGAAAATATGCTTTGCTATAAAGACTTTAATGCAAACTTCAAAAGGGGAATAAATTATGCAATTATAACTCAATATATAAAATTTACCAGAGTAAATTAGATAAATCATTCACATTGGTACAAAGATGCGAATTATTGAACTTTTTATCTATTGGAATGATACGACAAAAAACATGGATTATTCCTTTAAGCATTGAAATTATCATACCGCGCTAACGCGCGGTTTTCAATTTGTATGCACCGCTTGATGTGTTACAGGACCGACGACATCCAAAAATAAGCATTAAATGCTTATATTTATATTCATACTGATATCTATTTTTATGAAATATATGTGTATTGTCGCTGTAAAGCCATTATATACGCTCTCAGTCAGGGATATGAAACATATTTGGAACAGCCATATTAACATGTTATTTAGTTGGCTTCCGCGACTAGAAATATAGTGCCAGAAACTTTGTAGAGAAAAATGAAGGAGTAGATATAATTTAATGATTATTTTTCAAAAGAACATATCAAATTGGTTATGTAAGATTGAGCATTTCATTTAATCTTAAAAAATAAATACACTAAAAACACGTGAATGGTTTATATTTGTGCACATGGCGCCTAAATTATCAAAGTGTATTCATTTAAGCATTGAATGCTTATTTTTGGATGTCGTCGATCCTATAACACATGCACCAAGGTGGTGCAGAAAAACTGAATACCGCGCGTTAGCGCGGTATGAGAATTTGTCTGCACCGCCTTGGTGTGTTATAGGACCGAGACATCCAAAAATAAACATTCAATGCCTATATTTATATTCATATTGATGTTAATTTGTATTAAGTATTTGTGTATCGTCGCTTTAAAGCCTTTATTTACGCTCTTAGTCAGGGATATGAAACATAAATAGAACAGCCATATTAACATGTTATTTAGTTCGCTTCCGCGACCAAAAACAAAGTGCTAGAAACTTTGTAGGGAACACTTTTTTTAATTAACGAGTAGATATGATGTAATGATTATTTTTTATAAGTACATATCATATTGGTTATGTCAGTTTGAACGTTTCATTTAATCTTACAATAATAAATATACTCAAAACGCTTGATAACCTCTATATTTGTGCTCATGGCGCACGAATACGCTAAGTGTATTCACAGGAAATTGAACGTCGCAGATTTCCAATGCAAACATAAGGGGAAAATTTTTAATATACACTGAATGTAAATGTAGTTTAATGACAATTATGCAGTTTATTTCAACACTCATACATACAAATACATTAAAAACCAAAATAATACAAAATTTGCTATTCATTTGGTACCTACAACTGCGAATATGAAATGTCCAGTGTCCATAAAACCAAATGACATAAAAGGAACTAATAAAAAAGAAACCCATTCAGTAATGCAACATGAGAACAAAACTTTACCATTATCGACAACATCCAGGTATAATAAATAGAATCCACATCAGCGCCAAAATTGCCGATTTAAGAAAAAAAAATAATCAGCAAAATATAAGGCAATGTCAATTTTGATAAACAATGATAATGATTAAACATCTCGATAATTATCCCGCTGGTATGATGAACCCAGCTGGCGAACTCTGCCTAGTTGTAGTCATACCCATGGCTTCTGATGTAATGTTAACAAGTGAGGTAGTAATGACAGAAGATGACGTCGTGAGGCTACTGAGGGCTTGTGAGGTAGTATTTTGAGTATATGCTGTCGTGAAGTTGGCCTGCAAAGCAGCCATTGTGGCTGTAACGGGATCGCATGCGCTACTGGTGGAGTTTCCAAAGATTGACGGCATTGTGTCTAAATCAAACAGAGCACTTCCCCAGGTGTTTATTCCTAGGTTAAGAACCAGTACTGCCAAGACATTCATCAGGAGCCCAGCTACAGCCTGAAGATTAACGTAAGGTTAAAATTTAACAATTCATTAATTTCATGTGTCATTTTGAAAAATGTAAATTTTAAAAAAATAGGTTAAGTGTAAACTATACTATAAAGGATATGGTATTTTCATATACGATAATGTAGTGTGTTTACCATGTCTGGAATCTTGATGTACCCAGTGGAAAATACGATCGCATTTGGGGGAGTAGCAACCGGGAGCATGAATGCAAATGAACACGCAACTGCTGCAGTTATCATTAGATATAATGGATGAGACCCAGTGTTAATAGCCTGGAGAAAGAGAAAAACTTTTTTAAATCTCCCAATAAATATCACATTTATAATCGGCTTATAGCTGGAAGCACTGTATCATTACCAGTTCAGCCATTATGGGCATCAGTATGGTGGCAGTAGCGCTGTTACTGGTGATTTCTGTGGCGGCAGCGATGATCAAAGACAGAATCAAGTTCATTACCCAGGGTTCAAAGCTGTCCAGAAAACGGAGACTGCAACCAACCTTCTTTGCCAAACCAGAGGCCTAAATAAAACCAGGTGAATATGCAACTTGGTGACAATTGTTTGTAGGAAACCATTAGTTGACCATTTCACTGTTCAAATTTTAAGAAACAAATAAATCAATCAAGAAATACTAACGGATGTTGCCGAAGCCAGTGCAAACCCTCCACCGAGGAGAATGATGACGCCCCAAGGAACTCTAGGAACAGTGTTCTTCCAAGTTAATATCGGGTGGTACTTTGGTTTGTTACTGTATTCTGAAACTTAAAGATTTCTCAAATAAATCACTCTAACAAATGACTGAAGTATACCACGCTTCCTCCCGTATGATTGATCAAAATAAATGCGTCATTGAGTAAAATCTTGAAAGATATGTTATAGAGTTGCATTTAACGAGCAATGAAATAAAATCTAGCAGCGACATTGTTTGGTATCAAGTGAAAATCTTTAACCTTATTTCCCATGTAAATATGATTAGTAAGTCAAATATAAAAAAAAACAAAGCAAAAATATAAAGAGTGAAATAGGTACCATCGTATTTGTTCCAGCAGAAGACTCTTGGAAGTTTGGCCGGTAAAAAGAACAGAGACACTGCTACCAACATGGCTGAAGTAGAGTCCTTGACATAGGGTCTAAAAGAACGAGAAAGGGCATTTGAAAATAGCCTTTAGGATATCGAACTCTTGTCGTAAGAATTGTAACACAATACTCACCCTTTAGAGTCCTCTTTAAATATAACTTTCCATCCTCCAAATCCTGGAATATCGCGAAAGATCCACAATAATGCCAGTATTCCAAAAAGTAACATTACCACGACCTCTCCGAATCTACCAAAATATATGACTGCTATTTAATGCTAAAAAACACATTCTTGAGTAAATTAAGGTAGATCGCTAAAAATGCACAAACGTGATTCCTCCAAGTTTCTTCTTTTCTCCTTCAATCACTAGTTTTATTGCTTTCCTTTCTGTTGGATCCTGCTTTTTGAAACACCTGCATGGGAATAAAGGAAAGAGTCCAAATAGGAAATTGTTTTGTAATTTACTACATTATTATACATATTATTTTATATATAAATCGAGTGAGATCAATGTTCTAAAAGTCTTACGAAAATCCTAAAAACATTATCTGGAGCCAGATCCAGGATAACAAAAGGACAATGATTGAAAGCGGCAAACCGAATCCCATCCATTTAGCGAATGTGATCCCACTGTCTGCTCCAAGTACTCGACTTGAGTATATTCTGTTAAAACAAAAACAAATAATGATGTTAAATGCAAGAGTTACGGTTTATGTGAACAAAATTCTAACTGATAATTAACTCTTTCAATACTTTGACTTACTCGTTGGCCTGTCCCTGCAAGATGAGATTGGGCGGTGTGCCAGTTAGCGTCGCTACGCCTCCAATATTGGCTGCATACGCAACACACAATGCAAAGCCTTTCCTCATCTTCTTTATAGATTCTTCTCTTCGTTTTCTGCAAATATAAACATAGGTATATATAAAATTTTGATTCTCATATACTACACAATTGTACATGTACTTATATGCCACCAATAAAATACAAATAAAATAGGACTGGTAACTAAGAAAGTATATTCATAAAGTGTATTCATACTTCTCTTTTTCATCTTTTGGTTCAGCCTCGTTTTCCATGCCAGCATTTCCATTCGTCATTGCCACATCGGTATCTGCATTACTAACTGAGTCTTCAACGTCCTCAAAACCACTGTTTCTCACGCCACCATTCTCTGTTCAAGGAGAGACGTCTTTGTGATTATTACTGTTATAGCAATCATCTCAGATTTATAAGTTTGACTACAACAAACCGTACGAGATATCGTATTGGGCTCCAGCTCCGACATCTGGGAAGCCACCGCTGAAATGATGGGAACCATCATGGACGTGGCAGCGGTATTGCTGATCCACATTGACAGAAACCAAGTGGGTAACATCAGCCCCAGCATCAGACTAAAAATAGACGTAATTAACAGATGCCGTATTTTGAAAACAGGTGCTTAAAACTTTTTTTTTTAAATGAATCGGTTTATTTTCTGAAATAAGATAAAAAGGAATTATACGAGTTCATGTATTGTAAATTTGGAGGGTAAGGATGTCGAAAACACTTTGTTGATTGCTTCCCTTGTTAATAAAACCATATGGTGTATTAAAGATGTTTTGTCACGTTTTATAATGTATTATAATATTCTGCTAGGTTATGTATATGCCTTCGATGATATTTTGTAATTTTCCTTACAAATTAGGTTGTGATCCCACCAAGGAGAGGATCCCGATGGCGATACGTTTGTGGAGATTGACTTCCTCCACCGCCACCGCCACTATCAAACCGCCTAGAAACAGCATGGAAGTATCCTACAATATATAAAAATAGCAAAGTACAATTATAGACACATTATACATGGAAGTATCCTACAATATACAGAAATAGCAAAGTACAATTATAGACACATTATACATGGACGTATCCTACAATATACAGGAATAGCAACGTATCCTACAATATTCAGGAATAACAAGGTTTGTAGTACATGGGTACTTTTTGATTCATAACTTTTTATATAAGATACTCTGGATCCCTTTTAGTACAATGAACACATGATGAAACAAGTGCGAGAAACGCGATCTAACATTATTGGGTGATCATGATCGCATTGCTATTTGTAATGTAATACTAGTAATCCGTGACAGAGCTGTAAAATAAATGCTAAGTCTTATTATGACTTATAGCTGTGAAAATGTTACATGAACTGAAATCTTACCCAATGATTAAACACCAGTGCGTGTTGATTAGACACATATGGTTAATAAACTGCCAGTAACCTTGTGAATACTCTATTTTAAACGGTCGTATTTTGTTGTCTTTGCCCGAAGATTAAGGCAGTCATTGACTTTTCACACAGTTGTATTTTATATTTATGAAGGCTTTTGGATTAAAAAAAAGCAGAATTGCTTCTCTAATGATTAAGCTTCTGGCAAAGGAATGGCGACTTGTGTATTGTATAGGCGTCTTGGTCTAAACAGTATTTTTACCAAAGCCGTCAAAATCAAAGAAAATAAAAAATAAAAAAAACAATTGTTTAGGATTATTTCTTTTTCTCAATTAATAATGATCCTTATACGCATGAAAAAGGACCCCTGCGAAATTGTTATCATCAGCATACGAGTGCGATTTATTAAATCAGCATAAATTGATACATTTGTATGTGTCTTGCTCTAAAAAGTACGAATGCAAGCACAAGTAAAAGCCAAAATAAATCGGAACAACAATAGCCTACGGGTAATTATATTTTTCGAAATTCAAGATCCTTGTACGTATAAATTTCCCAAACCTTTATTATCAGAAGTATATATCGGTTTTTTCCAAGTGAGATCTTATAATGAATCAAATAAAAACCAATAACAAATGCATGGAGAGGGAGGACTCTTACATTGATGTAGGCGGCACAGATCTTTGGTCCCGGCAGCACTCCCAACATGGGGATGAGGAACACCGGCATCAGTGCCGTGACGGGGATAGGAAGGGCCTCCGTCAGCCATAGAATGGCCATCACCACCAGCACATAGGCGCATCGCGACTCCTGTAAATAAAAAAACCACAACCCCTTAATTAATTCAAAGATTATACGTGTTCATTTGACAAATATCCATCTTTCGTTTGTAACGTAATTTTCTGGATTTTGTTAAACCTCAACTAAACCGGATGTATATTGCGTAACCACGTTGTAATGTTTTACGTAAACGTGGATATTTATGTGCACCAGAGTCAGGGCTTGAAATATTTGTGACCGAGTTGACTAGGTAATGCTACGAAAGACGAATAGGTCCACACTAAAAAATAGTTTTATCTTGTAATTATGAGAAAAGTTCTCGTAATAACGAGAAAAGATCTCGTAATTACGAGTTTATCTCTATTGCTATTTCAAACTAACAACAAAATTGAACTATCCAAATTTGAAGTGTTATTTCATTATATCACTGAGACACTGAGCAATATACTAGTATATAGTAGGTTTAACCCAAAGTTACAAGTTTTTTAAAGTTCAATATTTTGAAATACTCAGACGTTATCAGCGAAGGCTTACGAAGGCGACATATATTTTGTGACATAATATTATTTACTCTCCTGTTTGCATATGACGTGTTTGCAACACGGGTAAAAAGATTTATCACCTGTAAAAACGTCTAATTTTAGTTTTTGCTTTCTATAATCAACTTCAAAATATTGCCTACTAGAAGGGTGAAACATTATGGTTCCTTACACCCAGACTGCTGATGTTTAACGCACCATATCGATCTTGTTTGATTGTTTTCTTTTTCAAATAAGGTTTAAATTCTTTATTACCAGACAAACGTTTGCCACATACAGGTTTTGGAGTTAAAAGGAAGTTTCTATAGCGGTTTTGTTGTGTATAATTATGGGAATAAAGTCTTAGAGTTTGCATTTCCTTACGAAGTAAAGAAAAGCGTATTAAGAATAATGAAAGAGTAAGGTGATATTTTCCACAATAATACGTGAAAAATTATTGATCATATATCAAGTACAGTTAAAACGCTATCAAAATCGAACCATGTTCAGTTTATACATGCACCATCTGGTGTTATATTTTTTTTTCAAAATGAAATATATATACCCTTACCTTACTATAGGTATATTTTTCGTTACGAGAAAAACAAAAAAGGCAGATGCACGTGGCCGTTTACTCTCAAAACCATTAATTAGTGATGTGTGATCACGGCACACTGTGTGCAATACAAATTAAGCTTCCAAGTAAAATTAAAATGTTATACACTCCTGCAATAAAAAAAAAGTCCCACTTGTTTATAGGTATATTGTTTATAGGTATATTGAAATTATCTTCTTATCACTAATACCGTAAGGATTTGCCTTTGAAGTGATCAAATTTTTACCACAAAAAGCTCAACCAACCTGTTCTCCGTCCTCCAAGATTTTCAGTGGAGCTAGGAAAGCGATTGGCACCAAAAACAGAGTGCGTACAGCCAGAAGATTCTTCAGAACGCGTAAACAATTTCTCCTTGACATTTCAATCCTTTTCGACTGTCGCGTTCATGATCTACATTTAAAAGACATGTCATCAGTGACCCCTTAATAACCCCTTAAGCGGAGCGTGACCGCACAGATTTCTAATGGATGTTGATATTCATCTGCCATTTGTGCCACCAGAATCGATGTTCATTTCCATATCATAATTGCTGTAATACTTTGTGTTGTGAGATTTATCATGCTGTTAGCGCTTTTAAGTTAAAGGTGTGAACCGACACCTTTTGATTCAAAACCCGTGAAGGCAAAATTAGCTGTTTATCGTTAATGCGATATATATATATTCCATTAGATTAAATATTCTTACTAGAGGGCAACCTTTGATTTCTGCATTAATTAATAATTGATACACGCTCTAATTACAGAGAACAGCATATTTCGTATCAGCACGACATAAAAGGTACACAGGGTTGAAATATCTAGGTGGAATCATTCATCAATTTTATTTTATTTTGTAGTATAGAAAAGTTTACATTTTATATTATAAAGCAGATAAAATACTCTAGACATGTTTTTCAATATGCACTGCCATTCTCGTCAAAGATGTAAAAATGAAAGTGTGTCTTTGCATAAATCAGATTTTTGTAAGAAATTCTTTTAATTTAATAATTTAAGTTATCATAATTCAAAAATTCACGTTTGAAATATGCTTTGAGAAATATTACTTCTGCAAAAAAAAAAAAAAGAGGAAAAACAATAAATATATATATACATTTCTTCGAACTTTAAGCATACAATTTTACAAGTGCATGTATATAAATTTGTACGTAAAATTGTAAATGGTACTAGCACCATTTACATACAGTCACACACTTGTAAGTATTCTGAAAATCTATCCTGTGCGTACAAATCATATGTCTATGAGCATATATATAAACGTACACATACATAGAGAATAGTAGCTTATACAGGGCGACACTTGTCCTGTTATTTCAGTACCCTAATAAAACACGAGAAAAAATGGAATATTTGCCTTAAACCTTAACCGTGAGGGTGAATAATGTGATAACAATATAGCCCCACAAAATGGAGATTTATGATTATTTTGTGAAGAAACTTATTAGATATATTCATCAATGATTTACTTGTATCAGCGGTCGCACTAAACGTCTTTTAATTAAATAACACAGGTAAAGAGGAGATGGGTTTAACTGTTAAAAAGCATAAAAACCTTTGACTGACAGATTATGTAGCTTTTCATGTCACCTGAGTCACTCAGGTGACCTATTGCAATTAGTCTTCGTCCGTCAGATAGGTAAAGTTAGCTACTAGTAACTAGCTACTAGTAACTGGCTACAAGAAGTAAGAAAAGTTAGCTACTAGTAACTGGCTACGAGATCAAATCAAAGTTGGCTACTAGTAACTGGCTACCAGTAACGGGCTACGAGGAGTAAGAAAAGCTAGCTACTAGTAACTGGCTACGAGATGAAAGAAAACTTGGCTACTAGCTACTATCTTTATTTATCTCGTCAGCTACTAGTGAATTCCGTTTCATATATCTCTATTTTTAGATGAATTTGTCAATATAACTCAATTGCAAGTAGCTGTGTATATAGATAACAGATATCTTCATTTGTTGCTAATTTCTATATTCTGTTATGTCATGCACATGATATTACGACACAATATCTCAGATATCATTCTTAATCTCACCAGCTACTTGTGCTTTTCGTTTCATATATCTCTATTTTTAGATGAATTTGTCAATATAACTCAAGTAGCTGTACATATAAATTACAGATATCTACACCTTTTGTTTATTTCAATATTCTATTAGGTCATCCACATGATATTATGACACAATTACTCAGATATCTACATTTATCTCGTCAGCTACTAGTGTATTTCTTTTCACATATCTCTATTTTTAGATGAATTTGTCAATATAACTCAAGTAGCTGTACATATAGATTACAGATATCTACACGTTTTGTTAATTTCTATATTCTATTATGTCATCCACATGATATTACGACACAATATCTCAGATATCATTCTTAATCTCGCCAGCTACTTGTGCTTTTCGTTTCATATATCTCTATTTTTAGATGAATTTGTCAACATAATTCAAGTAGCTGTACATATAAATTACAGATATCTACACGTTTTGTTTATTTCAATATTTTATTAGGTCATCCACATGATATTATGACACAATTACTCAGATATCTACATTTATATCGTCAGCTACTAGTGCTTTTCGTTTCATATATCTCTATTTTTAGATGAATTTGTCAACATAACTCAAGTAGCTGTACATATAGATTACAGATATCTACACCTTTTGTTTATTTCAATATTCTATTAGGTCATCCACATGATATAACGACACAATTACTCAGATATCTTTCTTAATATCGCCAGCTACTTGTGCTTTTCGTTTCAGATATCTCTATTTTTAGATGAATTTGTCAATATAACTCAAGTAGCTGTACATATAAATTACAGATATCTACACCTTTTGTTTATTTCAATATTCTATTAGGTCATCCACATGATATTATGACACAATTACTCAGAATTCTACATTTACCTCGTCAGCTACTAGTGTATTTCGTTTCACATATCTCTATTTTTAGGTGATTTTGTCAATATAACTCAAGTAGCTGTACATATAGATTACAGATATCTACACGTTTTGTTAATTTCTATATTCTATTATGTCATGCACATGATATTACGACACAATATCTTAGATATCATTCTTAATCTCGCCAGCTACTTGTGCTTTTCGTTTCATATATCTCTATTTTTAGATGAATTTGTCAATATAACTCAAGTAGCTGTACATATAAATTACAGATATCTACACGTTTTGTTTATTTCAATATTCTATTAGGTCATCCACATGATATTATGACATAATTTCTCAGATATCTACATTTATCTCGTCAGCTACTAGTGCTTTTCGTTTCATATATCTCTATTTTTAGATGAATTTGTCAATATAACTCAAGTAGCTGTACATATAGATTACAGATATCTACACGTTTTGTTAATTTCTATATTCTATTATGTTATGCACATGATACTACGACACAATATCTCAGATATCATTCTTAATCTCGCCAGCTTCTTGTGCTTTTCGTTTCATATATCTCTATTTTTAGATGAATTTGTCAATATAACTCAAGTAGCTGTACATATAAATTACAGATATCTACACGTTTTGTTTATTTCTATATTCTATTAGGTCATCCACATGACATTATGACACAATTACTCAGATATCTACATTTATCTCGTCAGCTACTAATGCTTTTCGTTTCATATATCTCTATTTTTAGATGAATTTGTCAATATAACTCAAGTAGCTGTACATATAGATTACAGATATCTACACGTTTTGTTAATTTCTATATTCTATTATGTTATGCACATGATACTACGACACAATATCTCAGATATCATTCTTAATCTCGCCAGCTACTAGTGCTTTTCGTTTCATATATCTCTATTTTTAGATGAATTTGTCAATATAACTCAAGTAGCTATACATATAAATTACAGATATCTACACGTTTTGTTTATTTCAATATTCTATTAGGTCATCCACATGATATTATGACATAATTACTAAGATATCTACATTTATCTCGTCAGCTACTTGTGCTTTTCGTTTCATATATCTCTATTTTTAGATGAATTTGTCAATATAACTCAAGTAGCTGTACATATAGATTACAGATATCTACACGTTTTGTTAATTTCTATATTCTATTATGTTATGCACATGATACTACGACAAAATATCTCAGATATCATTCTTAATCTCGCCAGCTACTAGTGCTTTTCGTTTCATATATCTCTATTTTCAGGTGATTTTGTCAATATAACTCAAGTAGCTGTACATATAGATTACAGATATCTACACGTTTTGTTAATTTCTATATTCTATTATGTCATCCACATGATATTACGACACAATATCTCAGATATCATTCTTAATCTCGCCAGCTACTTGTGCTTTCCGTTTCAGATATCTCTATTTTTAGATGAATTTGTCAATATAACTCAAGTAGCTGTACATATAAATTACAGATATCTACACGTTTTGTTAATTTCTATATTCTATTATGTCATGCACATGATATTACGACACAATATATCAGATATCATTCTTAATCTCGCCAGCTACTTGTGCTTTTCGTTTCATATATCTCTATTTTTAAATGAATTTGTCAATATAACTCAAGTAGCTGTACATATAAATTACAGATATCTACACGTTTTGTTTATTTCAATATTCTATTAGGTCATCCACATGATATTATGACACAATTAGTCAGATATCTACATTTATCTCGTCAGCTTCTAGTGCTTTTCGTTTCATATATCTCTATTTTTAGATGAATTTGTCAATATAACTCAAGTAGCTGTACAAATAGATAACAGATATCTTCATTTGTTGCTAATTTCTATATTCTATGATGTCATGCACATGATATTACGACACAATATCTCAGATATCATTCTTAATCTCGCCAGCTTCTTGTACTTTTCGTTACAAATATAATTCAAGTAGCTGTATATGTATATATATTTCATTTACATGTATGTACAAGTTTGTTAAACTCAACATTCAATTAGGTCATCCCCATGATATTACGACATAATTACTCAGATATCTTTCTTAATCTTGTCAGCTAACCGTTATAAATATCTCTATATTTAGACAATTTTGTCCATGATACACAAGTTGCTGTACATATAGATTAAAGATATCTACTAATGTTGTTAATTCAAAACTTGACAAATAAATTTAAAAAAAACTTTTCAAGGTCATGAAAATTCAAAAATTCTTATTTTTAACCGGGGGGGGGGGGGGGGAAGTGAACCTATAATTTCAATTTAACTTATTATTTTCTTCCATTCACTTCAACTTTTCACCAGCACAGGAAAAAAGTATGGGGAGAAACTCTATGTTAAATGTCCTTTTTACGTGTAAGAAATATATCTGCTGCGAGAAAAAGTCTCCCTTCCCTGATGCTACGAGTACAAAAGAGGAAAAACTTATAAACATTGAAACGCGTGTGTTTACAGCTTCAAAGTTCTGCTTAGGGCTTTATTTGATAGCTATTAATTTAAATTGTCTTTAATAAACAAAGGATCTAACCTAAAATATTTTTTTCAGAGTCATTTTCCATGCACATATATATGCACTACTATAAGGGACAGATGCGTGGGGGAATATACAATACGGGACCGGTTAAATGTTTCCTATAAAACTAAGCATACAAACAATAGCATACACTTTTATTTTGTCTCAACTAAAATTTAAATTACAGGCTTTCCAGGCAGCAGATTCCAGTGAGAGTAAATCAGGAACGGAATTTTATAAGGATTCATAGTGATATTACTTCCAGTGAGTTCGACATGACATAATCCTTTGCGCAAACTTACTTGATTGATAGTCATACGTCCACGTATGTCCACCTGTGACTGTCTCCCGGAGACCAAGAGAGGAATGGAATTACTAATTTCTAACATCTATACTTATAAATTAATTTAGGCATTTTGCAAATAAACAACAAAATGCCTGTACCAGAATAACTGCTTATACCTTTCGCATTTCAACACGCGTGAGACGATGTCCGTAAGCTATAATTGAATTTTAACTGATAAGTAATTATTGTGAAATTAATCAAAAACCTACTTTCATTTTCGATAAACATGCCCGAAATAGCAAAAATAAGAGTAAGGTGGTGGACACGCTTTGGTGGAACCAAGTCAGTGGTAGTTTGCATCAAAATATATGCTTGCAATGAAATAATATTGAATGATTACGTAAACAGTGAATATAATTATTAGGAACTTAATTGGATTATATATAGAAGTTAAGATTTGACAAATGTTGAGTAAATGAAATAAGGCAATTCGTTTCTTAAGTGGGTGATTTTAGTTTTGATAGATAGAAGCTAGCGAAGCGCGACCTCTGGCGAAAGAATGGAATAGAACTTTCCAGAACGGGGTAACCAAGAACGCGGTTTGACTAATTAACGTAATCGCGAAAGGTGTAGGACAAGTTCATTATGCATTGCGGTCAGATATTCATACCTTGGAGGGGACATCTTTGGGTAATACAAAAAAGTTAATGAATAAAATGGGAAAATTTGATGCGATTTTAGTTTTGGTCGAAAGAATTTATTTTCCAGAACGGGGTGCCCAGGAACGCGGTTTGACTAATTTACACCACGGCGGAAATGTAGGGCGAGATACTTTGGATATGACAACTTTGGTTTAAACAATGCATATTAATATGCATACACTAGCGTTTTTTAATTTCATACATTTTTATACCACGACAGTTTGGTAGTAAACTTTAGACATTAATTTGTAAACAAGGAACATATTGTGTTATAAGTCTTTAGGTATGCACTAAACGGGAAGTAAAATTGGGGGGGGGGGGGGTGTTCAAAACAGTCTTTTATCTGAAATTCACATTTGGGACAGTGATAAAATTAAAGTGAAATTTGACCTAAAGAACAAAATTTAGAAATATGACATCCTAAATAACCACTCACTGGTTAAAAAAAAAATCTTTGTAATCATTTTCCACTCAGCTGCAACATGTATATATCATCCAATTCAGATAGGTATTCTTTATCCCTTTTCTAAATATCCAGCTATGCATTTTGTTTTTATTTCAATTATAAAGAATAGGTTAAGGAAAAAATTAAGAAAAAATTCGGACACAGTATATACGAAAAATGAAAAAAAAATATGATTTAACATTTTAGCATTGTGTCATTCATGGGATTTAATTTAGTTGAACATATATTAAGGAGGAAACAAGAAAAGTTCATTCATGTGTCCATCAAATATTTACATTTGCTAAGTATGTTTTCTCTTTCTGAAGAAAACCTATTGTGATTCATAGCTCTATTGAAAACAGGTCTGAAATCTACACGATCTAGTTCTTACCCGTTTATCGATAGATCGAAATCTTCAGCAACCTAAGAAAAATCACTGACTGCACGAACTTTTGTCAGACTTCAATACCCATACCTACAAGCTTATAAAACTGCAGTTTATTTATAAACAGTTTTTATATAATAAGGGAAAATCTACATAGAAATAAATGATTACGCATTGATAAATCTCTTAATTGACACAATAGATAACCAATAATTTACATAGTAATCATAAGAGCTGTTACAGTTAGTGTTGATAATGTAACCCAAGAGACCAGTTAAAATATTTGAGTTATCCTTTCCTTTTATCTTAGCATCTTTATTTTCATCATATCATATTTTCTTCATTCATTCATCATATGGGGAAAGTGTAGTAATAAAAACAAGAGACCCATGTGCACGAGTACATATACATATAAAGGAAATGAAAATTAGTGTTATTTTTCTGATTGAATGAAATTTTTCTTCTTTAATCACTTTTAAGATTTTGATATCGATTAATCTCTCTAAAAATTGGCAGAACACATTACAGACAAGTTAACCCTTCCAGACGCTGCTGCAAATGTTGACACGTAGCCCCAAGAGAGCTATAACCATTTTCTTCGGTTTCTTTTGAAGTTTGTTTACCAGCTCTGTGTATTGTAGTTCTATATTTTTCTGCTTTTCTATGAATAAAAACTGTGCTATTGAAAGAGAATTTTAAAAAATATCAGTTAGTCAATTCAAAATTTAAAAAGTCACAAAATATTGACTGCATGGATTCATCATGTCATGTCATAGTGCAACATCGCCAACTTCTTTAGGGGATGATAAAGAATGCAAGTGGGAAACGGATAAAGTAATCAAAGTCTGTGACAGAGAAAAGAATGAATTATGAAAGCTGTGAGCCATGTATCATTGTGTATTTACCGAATAATATTTTGGACAAAGTCGGGGTGAAAGCTACCGACCCCACACATCCCACCAATACCGATGCCTATATGCCTTCTCATAATTGAGAAAACTTTGTCGTAATGCAGTTGGTTGATAATAATAATGGAATAAATGGCCTTTATTATGTTAAAGTATTAATCATCCGTGGATCTGAATGGATGGCAGACTTTTGTAAACTCCGCCTCGCGGAATAGCATTTTTAGATATTTTTTAGGGGGGGGGGGGCAAATTTAGGTTCCCCGGAAATTTCCTGAATCCGCGCCTGCAACTGTGGCTCGTTTCTTTGGAATATAAATATGCGATTAAAGTTATAGTCATATTTCTTCTTATTGAAGCAATAATATATTCGAAGATGTTATAGATTTCAAAGATTTAATTTATTATTTGTTGTTTAGTTTTGTATCGTAAAACAGTATAACAATCGTGAATTATTCAAATTTTTGAACAATGTTTTTATTCTATTTTACTGATTTTATGAAAAAAAATCCTTTTACCAATGTTTTGTTTATTTCCATTTTTCATGTATTCCAAATTGGAGTTAGATTACTATCTTCATTCGTATACACATAAAGAATAATGAAATATATTTGTCTAACGTTCGCTTAATGTTTGTTTTAATTCATTCACTTGTTTCTTGATGTTTTCACCAGTTTATTTTATATCGTATAAAGAATGTTGCCTACGTCATAGCAAGTCTAATGTCAAAAAACCTATCAATCCGCCTGACGTTACGTTTGAATTTTGAACAATTTGATGTCATTCTAAAGGTCAAATGACTGTTTTTATCTACAATTAATAGCAAAAAATTAAATTTTAAATTTTAAGCAATGAGTTCAATATTTATTAGTTTTATACGATATAAAATGGTTTGGAACCGCGGTTTATAAAGCGTAAACTGCCCCAAACCATTTTATATCGTATAAACCAATACATTTTGAATTCATTCCATTAATACATGTGTAGGTTTAGATCGTTCTTTTTCCCGCGCACTGGTTCTTATAGCTCGCTTCGCTCTTTGGCGCGCAGCGCCGGCGGGCCACTCGCTATTATGCCAAAAAAAGTTTATCAGCTGGCATTTTTCGCTAGGATACTAAAAAATCAAAATGCAAGTAATTTATGTGCACATTTCTGATAGGCCTATACGTACAAATTGATCGGCCAAAAAAACCCTTCCTATCCCAACTCGAATACTGTAGGAGGAGTTATCCAGACAAAATGGGTACCCTTATGGCAGCCACCCGCCCGACATTTTTTACAATTGAAATAATTGTCCCCACAATAATTTAAGACATGATACCCCCCCCCCCCCCCGATTTAAACCCCCGGGGTAAATGGCTTTTTTTTTTTAAAGAAAATCCTTAAAAGTCATGTTCATGTTCATGTCATTTAAATATCTTAAAATGAACAAAAAATAAACGTTTAATGTAAAACACCCCTAGCCCATAAAAAGATCCTCTTTTTATATGAGGTTGGGATTGTTTTAAATAAATCGTTTATTTTCAATTAATTTTCAGATACACTGGAAAGTTCTATTCCATTCTTTCGCCAGAGGTCGCGCTTCGCTAGCTTCTATCTTCCAAAACTAAAATCACTCACTTAAGAAACGAATTGCCTTATTTCATTTACTCAACATTTGTCAAATCTTAACTTCTATATATAATCCAAGTAAGTTCCTAATAATTATATCCACTGTTCGCGTAATAATTCAATATTATTTCATTGCAAGCATATATTTTGATGCAAACTACCCCTGACGTGGATACGCCAAAGCGTGTCCACCACCTTACTCTTATTTTTGCTATTTCGGGCATGTTTATCGAAAATGAAAGTAGGTTTTTGATTAATTTCACAATAATTACTTATCAGTTAAAATTCAATTATAGCTTACGGACATCGTCTCACGCGTGTTGAAATACGAAAGGTATAAGCAGTTATTCTGGTACAGGCATTTTGTTGTTTATTTGCAAAATGCCTAAATTAATTTATAAGTATAGATGTTAGAAATTAGTAATTCCATTCCTCTCTTGGTCTCCGGGAGACAGTCACAGGTGGACAAACGTGGACGTATGACTATCAATCAAGTAAGTTTGCGCAAAGGATTATGTCATGTCGAACTCACTGGAAGTAATATCACTATGAATCCTTATAAAATTCCGTTCCTGATTTACTCTCACTGAATTATGCTGCCTGGAAAGCCTGTAATTTAAAATTTAGTTGAGACAAAATAAAAGTGTATGCTATTGTTTGTATGCTTAGTTTTATAGGAAACATTTAACCGGTCCCGTATTGTATATTCCCCCACGCATCTGTCCCTTATAGTAGTGCATATATATGTGCATGGAAAATGATTTTGAAAAAATATTTTAGGTTAGATCCTTTGTTTATTAAAGATAATTTAAATTCATACCTATCAAATAAAGCCCTAAGCAGAAATTTGAAGCGTTTCAATGTTTATAAGTTTTTCCTCTTTTGTACTCGTAGCATCAGGGAAGGGAGATTTTTCCTCACAGCAGATATATTTCTTACATGTAAAAAGGACATTTAACATAGTTTCTCCCCATACTTTTTTCCTGTGCTGGTGAAAAGTTGAAGTGAATGAAAGAAAATAGTAAGTTAAATTGAAATTATAGGTACATTTCGCCCCCCCCCCCCCCCCCCCCCCCGGTTAAAAATAAGAATTTTCGAATTTTCATGACCTTGAAAAGTTTTTTTGAGTTGTTTGTCAAGATTTAAATTAACAACATTAGTAGATACCTTTAATCTATATGCACATGTGTATCATGGACAAAATTGTCTAAATATAGAGATATTTGTAACGGTTAGCTGACAAGATTAAGAAAGATATCTGAGTAATTATGTCGTAATATCATGGGGATGACCTAATTGAATGTTGAGATTAACAAACTTGTACATACATGTAAATGAAATATATATACATATACATCTACTTGAATTATATTTGTAACGAAAAGCACAAGTAGCTGGCGAGATTAAGAATGATATCTGAGATATTGTGTCGTAATATCATGTGCATGACATCATAGAATATAGAAATTAGCAACAGATGAAGATATCTGTTATCTATCTGTACAGCTACTTGTGTTAAATTGACAAAATCATCTAAAAATAGAGATATGTGAAACGAAATACACTAGTAGCTGACGAGATAAATGTAGATATCTGACTAATTGTGTCATGATATCATGTGGATGACCTAATAGAATATTGAAATAAACAAAACGTGTAGATATCTGTAATTTATATGTACAGATACCTGAGTTATATTGACAGAATCCTCAAAAATAGAGATATTTGTAACGAAAAGCACAAGTAGCTGGCGAGATTAAGAAAGATATCTGAGTAATTATGTCGTTATATCATGTGCATGACATAACAGAATATTGAAATTAGCAACTCATGAAGATATCTGTTATCTGTATGTACAGCTACTTGAGTTATATTGACAAAATCATCTAAGATAGAGATATTTGTAACGAAAAGCACAAGTGGCTGGCGAGATTAAGAATGATATCTGAGATATTGTGTCGTAATATCATGTGCATGACCTAATAGAATATTAAAATAAACAAAACGTGTAGATATCTGTAATTAATATGTACAGCTACTTGAGTTATATTGACAAAATCATCTAAAAATAGAGATATATGAAACGAAAAGCACAAGTAGCTGGCGAGATTAAGAATGATATCTGAGTAATTGTGTCGTAATATCATGTGCATGACCTAATAGAGTATTGAAATAAACAAAACGTGTAGATATCTATAATTTTTATGTACAGCTACTTGAGTTATATTGACAAATTCATCTAAAAATAGAGATATATGAAACGAAAAGCATAAGTAGCTGGCGAGATTAAGAATGATATCTGAGATATTGTGTCGTAATATCATGTGAATGACATCATAGAATATAGAAATTAGCAACAAATGAAGATATCTGTTTTTCTATTTGTACAGCAACTTGTGTTAAATTGACAAAATCATCTAAAAATAGAGATATGTGAAACGAAATACACTAGTAGCTGACGAGATAAATGTAGATATCTGAGTAATTGTGTCGTAATATCATGTGCATGACCTAATAGAACATTGAAATAAACAAAACGTGTAGATATCTGTAATTTATATGTACAGCTACTTGAGTTATATTGACAAAATCATCTAAAAATAGAGATATTTGTAACGAAAAGCACAAGTAGCTGGCGAGATTAAGAATGATATCTGAGATATTGTGTCGTAATATCATGTGCATGACATCATAGAATATAGAAATTAGCAACAAATGAAGATATCTGTTTTCTATTTGTACAGCAACTTGTGTTAAATTGACAAAATCATCTAAAAATAGAGATATGTGAAACGAAATACACTAGTAGCTGACGAGATAAATGTAGATATCTGAGTAATTGTGTCGTAATATCATGTGCATGACCTAATAGAACATTGAAATAAACAAAACGTGTAGATATCTGTAATTTATATGTACAGCTACTTGAGTTATATTGACAAAATCATCTAAAAATAGAGATATTTGTAACGAAAAGCACAAGTAGCTGGCGAGATTAAGAATGATATCTGAGATATTGTGTCGTAATATCATGTGCATGACCTAATAGAATATTGAAATAAACAAAACGTGTAGATATCTATAATTTATATGTACAGCTACTTGAGTTATATTGACAAATTCATCTAAAAATAGAGATATATGAAACGAAAAGCACAAGTAGCTGGCGAGATTAAGAATGATATCTGAGATATTGTGTCGTAATATCATGTGCATGACCTAATAGAATATTGAAATAAACAAAACGTGTAGATATCTATAATTTATATGTACAGCTACTTGAGTTATATTGACAAAATCATCTAAAAATAGAGATATTTGTAACGAAAAGCACAAGTAGCTGGCGAGATTAAGAATGATATCTGAGATATTGTGTCGTAATATCATGTGCATGACCTAATAGAATATTGAAATAAACAAAACGTGTAGATATCTATAATTTATTTGTACAGCAACTTGTGTTAAATTTACAAAATCATCTAAAAATAGAGATATGTGAAACGAAATACACTAGTAGCTGACGAGATAAATGTAGATATCTGACTAATTGTGTCATAATATCATGTAGATGACCTAATAGAATATTGAAATAAACAAAACGTGTAGATATCTGTAATTTATATGTACAGCTACTTGAGTTATATTGACAAAATCATTTAAAAATAGAGATATATGAAACGGAATTCACTAGTAGCTGACGAGATAAATATAGTAGCTAGTAGCCAAGTTTTCTTTCATCTCGTAGCCAGTTACTAGTAGCTAGCTTTTCTTACTCCTCGTAGCCAGTTACTGGTAGCCAGTTACTAGTAGCCAACTTTGATTTGATCTCGTAGCCAGTTACTAGTAGCTAATTTATCTTACTTCTCGTAGCCAGTTACTAGTAGCCAGTTACTAGTAGCTAACTTTACCTATCTTCGTCCGTCGACGTGCGGTGTGCGTCCTGCGGTGTGCGTCGTCCGTCGTGCGGACGTGCGTTAACAATTTTACATTTTTAACTTCTTCTTGAAAACTATAAGGCCAATGGTTATCATTTTTGTTGCAAGGCATTTCTATGGTAAGAGGAATCTAAATTGTGAAATTCATGGCTCTATCACCCCCGGGGCACCACAGACGGGGCCAAATATGCAAAAAAAAAAACCAACTAATTTTCAGAAATCTTCTCTACTCCCACACATGCGAGGAAAAAACTGAATGCAAGGTTATTATGTCCATGAAGTCCTCTACCAAGTTTGTAAAATTCATGGCCCCTGATTCAGGGGTTCAGGCTCTAGGGTGGGGCAAATATGACCATATAGTTAAAATGTTTTAGATCTTGGAAAAAACTTCTCCTTTACTCCCATATATATTTGTTAAAAACAAAATGCATGTTTATGATGTCCATGAAGTCTTCTGTGAAATGCATGACCCCTGGGTCAGGGGTTCAGGCCGTTGGGGGGGGGGGGGGGTAATATGGCCATATATTGTTAATGCATATTATGTTTACAAATCTTCTTCTCTACTCTCACACATCTGTAAGAAAAACTGATTCATATTTATGTTAATCAGGAAGTCCTCTACTGAAATTGTAAATTTCATGTCCCTTGGAGTATGGGTGTTGATCTAGGGCGGGGCCAAAATGGATTTATAGTGTTAATGCATATAAAGTTTAAAAATTATCTTCTCTACTCTCACACACCTGTAAGGAAATCTGAATTAATAATTTTGTAAACCAGGAAGCCCTCTACCAAAATTATAAATTTCATGTTCCCCAAGGTAGGGGTTCTGAATCTAAGGCGGGGCCAAAATAGTCATATAGTGTTAATGCATTTAATGTTTAAAACGTTTCTATACTTCTGCTGATACTGAATAAAAACTGACTGCATATGAAGAAAGAAAATAAAGCCATCTATCAAAATTTAAATTTCATGTCTCCCAATGTAGGGATTTGAATCTAGGGTGGGGCCAAAATCCTCATATAGTGTATGGGGTAGGGGTTCTTAATGCATGGTGTGGCCAAAATGGTCATTTAGTGTTGAATAAATGTATTATAATGTTTAAAAATCATCTACTAACACAGAATAAAAATTGACTGCATATTTAGAAAAAAAAACCATTAAGCTGTTATCTTTAGTAATATTTCATGTCACCTACATGTAAGGCAAGGGTTATGGCTAAGGGGGGGGGGGGTGTGGGGGGGGGGGTATATATTTGTCTTATTGTTTTATTCTGCTCAGGAATTTCAGTGAAAGAAATGTTTAGAAAAGAGAAAGAATGAAGCTGTCTATCAAATTTAAGATATTGTGAAAGCATTTGGAAATAGTTCAGGCAGTTAATATAGTTATCTTCCCTTGCTTCCTCATAGTGGAGTTATCTCCCTTTGCTTGTTTATATTTAATAATTAATCATTGAATATAATGTAATTAAGAAGTTGTATGATCAAAAGAGTTATGCAAGTTTTTTATCATTTGAAATAAAAACAGTTTTTGAACTTTCTAAATAAACAAATAGACTTGTCAATAGTAAAGTAATAGTTGGCTAACCAAAATCACTGATAAGCTGTACATGTAAAATGATTTTTGTATAAATGCCAGATGGTGAGTAACATGTCAAAGAAGGTTGAATATTCAAAAGCTGGAACAGGAGAAGCAAGAAACACTTTATAGCTTATAAAGCTGTTTTGTGTTTGTTTAAATGCCCACAGGGAGAGTTTCTGTCTGCCCCTGGGGATGGGGGATGGGAGGTTGTTTTAAATAAAACATGTAAACTAGCCACCTTGTTTTAGTTAACTAATATGAAAACATATACACATAAAATCTATCTTGAAAGTTAACAAATATGGGAAAATTATTTTTTATTATCAGAATCTTACATCTTTTCAATATTAAGTCAAGACTCTGATAAAATTATAGGTTTCATAGTCCTTTTTGAAAGATTTCAGCCAGGGAGGTGGTTATAATATTATAATTTTTCTCTTCCAGAATGAAACTTAATTAAATGCATGTACGAGACTCCTCGAGAAGTTTGTGTATGGGCTATAGTACTCAGGGGACCATACAGGCCTATTGGCCACTTGTTATGTTTTATAAGCTTCAAATTGATAATTTCATGGAAAATCCAAATGTAAACGTAGAAAGAAAACGCACGTCCATTGCAATACCACAGACGACTTAAGATTACGTATTTCTTAATCGTCCATGCATTTATACACGTATTCTGTTTTAAGGTGCGATGTAATTCCCCAAAATTATTTCGTGTTAAGAAAGTGCCGGATATCATATTGGCTGCGAACATTTATCTTAGGGACATGATATGGAATCAACGATTAATCTTTTATTTTTGATATTTAAACAAAACCACCCCAAAAACCACATATATTTTTGACAATCAATATCTCGCCTGGGCATTTTTCTTGAAAAATGAAATGAAGCCTAAAAACCAGAATAGATTAAATATTGTCAATTTATTATATGACAGCAAAAACGCAAAAATGAAAATAAAAACCACTCTGTACCAAACTAACAATTTAAAACAAACTTGCAATTGAATTAATTAACTAGCAGCAATTAATGATAATATTGTATATCTATTTCCGGACGGTTTAAGTATATTCTTTATTATTTTGAAACAATTCATTCAAGAAATTAATTCAATATGGCTGCTTGAACGTCCGCAGGTTTTGATGAAATATATATAATCCAAAAAATTTGTTTTTTAAGTTTGATTAAACTTTATTGTATGCATTTATTAATCTTTACTATTACTATATTATGTATATATTATGTATTATCAAATGAAATATGTGGTACTGTTTAAAGATTTTGCTAAAAAAGAAAAAACTGAGGTTGGAAACCACACTACACTCATACAGTGGATTCCAGCGATTTTCATTTATAACGTTAAAATATATATAAAAATAAAATATGCACTTCGAAGCTCATCATGATCTTTGCTAGATCGCTATCAAAACTCAATTTAATCTGTTGTTTACATGTAGCAAAGAGTATATTTTCACGGTGAATTTGAAATCATTAAAGTACGAGGGTTGTCCCAAAATAACCAAAACATTTTATGAGTAAATAATAGAATTATTATCAAATATAAATGTATGTGTTTTATTTGAATATTTTCATTCGAAAAGCACTTTTCCTCGCAATTTTCATTTCATTATGTTGATTTTAACTTTTCGTTTTCGACATTGCGCCGCATGTCGAATTTTTTTTTTTTTTTATCTAACATGCTTTCATTTCACTTATTTAATCTCGAACAATATTTGATTTCAAAACATTATTTGAATGCAAATTACTTGAACCCTTTGTGGCACAAGTTTCACCGTCCTGTGTCTTCGATTAACTGAATAACGCCACTTGTCTACCCTATTTTGGGACAACCCTCGTACTTGAAAATGATAAACCTGCCTGAAGTTTCTCGTCAGTCCATGCTCTACGTTTCTTTAATGCTGCTAAATCAAAACATAGTTCATACTGTAGATGTTTAAACACAATTTATAACAGTTACAAGTTTATGAACAAAATTGGATCTTAATAATTCAATCAATGACAATTTTTAGAGCTATATTTTGCTTCTTGAACCGAATAACCAATTAACTTGCACATATAAAACATTTGCTGGAAAACTGTTTGTTGTTTCTTGTGTTTAAATCTACATGCTACTTTTGTGTAATTTGTAAAAATTTAAATGCTTCAAAACTTCAATAAATCAAAAACATGCAAGAGATCTCTGATCTCTCTTTGGATCATGCAACCACCTATGGTCATCAATACACGTACCACTATTGATTCATTGTAGGTCCCGGACCTTTAAAATTTTGAGGATGTGAAAATAGAAAGTCCTCATAACTTTGTTTTTTGTGTCTTTATTGAATCATGAATCAGCACTGTTTCAAAAAACAATAAACAAATTTTAAACAAGAGGCCGAGGGGCCACATCGATCAGCTGAGCAACATTAGCAAACTGAGATAACTCTGATCAAAACAGTCTTAATAAATCAAATATGAATATATGTACATTTCTTTTTTAATTTTGGCACATTTTTTAAAAATTGAGTCCATTATAAAGAATGAAGAATTTGAATGTTTTTCCTCAATATAATCATTTTTATGTAAAAACTGTGACATCGTGGCCCCACATTACCTCAAGGGATAATGATTTGAACAAACTTGATACTACACTAACTGAGAATGCTTTCAACTTATCTGCCAAAATGTTTTATGAAAATATTTTTAAAGATTTTCCCCTATAAATTCCTACTTCTTCCCACCTTACCCCCGGGGATCATGATTTGAACAAACTTGAATATACCTGGGAATGCTTCCACATAAGATTCAACTTTCCTAGCAAAATGGTATTTGAGATGAAGATTTTCAAGAATCTTACCTTATATGTTCCTATATATGTAAAATTTTGCCCCCCCCCCCCTATTTTTTTGTGGCCCAACCCTACCCCCAGGGATCCTGATTTAAACAAATTTGAATCTAGGATGATTCCACATACAATTGTAGGTTTCAACTTTTCTGGCCAAATGGATTTTTAGAAGAAGATTTTTAAATATTTCGTTTACAAATTCCTATGTAAAAAAAATTAACCCCCATTGTGGCCCCACCCTACCCCTGGGGATCATGATTTGACATGTAACTTGAAATTCGTTGCTATGTATAAATTCTTATCACTCTATGTAGCTAATCATTCTGAATTTTGTAAGTCATTTCAAAATTACGAGGCACATAAACTGTAGTTACATTGTCAGTTTATAACATTTAATGATAATCCAATCACAGAACCTCTAGTGTGGTGATTAGACAGGCGCGTGTATGTCGCTACAAGTGATTTCAGTTTACAATCATTGATATATTATCGTATCATTAATAACTGCAGTTGTAGGATACTTAACTGGACTTTATCACTTTGAAAATTAATAGCAAACCTAAAACCCGTGTAAAGATCAAGTATTATATACTAGTAGTCTAATATGAAAATTTCCACACATTTTATTTTAATTTTTAAAGCATGTCTCAAAAACCGAGAGATATAATTAAAACTAAAATCAAGGTTTTGTACGGCCGATCATACATTATCCGAATATGCGGGTGCCATAATAATAGATACATCTACATGTTGATAAAAATAACACAGAAACTCCCATGCTTGAGCAAATGATTGTCCCTGATTGTCTCTCTGTTATGGAAACAGTGATATAATACAGTACTATGTACATCCTTGAGTTTGGCTCATCTTCACTCTCGACAAATCGGACGACTAATCACATGAGAGGTTTGGATACATTAAACATCGACGCTATCGGTTCAATAACAGGACCAATGAGCGTCTTGTTTTTCTGTATTTCTTCAAAAATCACAGGAATGGTGGCAAAGTTAAAAAGCAGGTTCCCCCAAGTGTTTAAGCCGACTGTCAAGATGAACACAGCAATGACGTTCATGGCAAGTCCTGCAGAGGCCTGAAGAAACGAAAAAGTTTATGATCTCAACATACACAGTAAAACTGTTATAAAATGTTAAGCCTTTACTCGAACTTCAAACTATTGGGACATTTTCAAGTTTTCGAATTCTGCAGACATTTTGTTTGTAATATAATGCTTTCCTGTCGAATTTCCTAGTACTGCGTATTTTCATTTTTCTAATAAGAACAACTTAATGACTTAATTCGTACGTTATAGTTGATATATATGTAACTTGCTGCGCTAACATAATCATATCAAGTTACGTTTTGACTACATACCATATCGGGTATGGAAAGATATCCATGGGCAAACACAATGGCACTGGGAGGGGTCGCCACGGGCAACATGAAGGCAAACGAGCAGGCAACAGCGGCCGCCATCATCAAATATAAAGGGTTCATTCCAGCGGCGATCGACTGTAAATTAACAACAAAACATCTAACAGAAATGTGTTCTTGTTATAAACCTTGTTAAACATATACATAATGTATATGTTGAGGAAATTGCAGGATTTCTTAATGATATTTGTAATATTTATTTGAAAAATGATATTTCTTTCGCCTGTATTTTTATATTGATATAATATTTTTATATATACCAATTCCTGCAATATTGGCATCAACAACGTTGCTGTTGCTGTGTTGCTAGTGACTTCTGTGACGGCAGCAACCAATAAACTAACAACCATACACATCACAAATGGACTGTAACTGGCGAAGAACTCGAGGCTGTCTCCAAACCATTTTGACAGACCAGAACGCTACAGTAACAGGACAAAAGAGTTAACGTTGCGAGTATATTGCTAAATAGAAATTACTTTATAGAAGCATCAGATATTAATACGGGAATATTAAAGATGCTGAAAACAAAGCTCGAATAGCTACATAATGATTTAAACATAACCTGAATCACATGGCATTATCTCTATCTTTTCATATATAATGTCTTTAAAATTTTAATACAAGATTAATATTAATTAAAACAAATAATGACCCATATCTTAGAATTGCCTTTTGTACATGATTTTAATGGTTACAAAGAAATAAGAAGTCAGTTAAAGGTGTTTCAAGAGAGATAACTACGTACTTAATATATATCTTTATAAATAGGAATTCCTAAAGCCTTAGTCACAACTAGTCGTACGTGCTTCGACGGGTGGTCTACGGGTGGAATTTAATGAAAATCTTGCGACACGCAAGTGCAACTTAATATTTTGGGAGGACGTAGACTTCATGTAAGCACGCACGGTGGCTGTTGCACATGCACAGCAATCACCACGGTTTCCTTGCGAAATCTGAAAACGTACGCTGCACTTGCGCTTTACTCAAGGAACCGGTAAGACCGTACGATTTGAATTGCACGAATGACGTAAGGAGAACTCACGTGTCCCTTACGTTATACGTGCTCTCCATCATAAATTGAACGCACAGTAAACGTACGTTACACTCTCGTCGTGCGTACACCAATTGCTCGTGGTGCATTTTTTTTAAAAATGATTAGGAAAAAAATCCCCATAAGAACAAGAGAATCAACATTTTTACCATTCATCAAAATCAAATCCAAGATTCTTGTAACCCCCTTCTAAAAACCAAAATCAAACAAACAAATACGTTCTTTTTTCCAAAAGAGGAAAACAGGACGAGAAGGAACTGAATATTGAGTTAGATATTAAATTAAGTTGAAGTAGAGAAAAGACATACGATTTCCCAATCTCTTCGACCTGCAATCGCGCTAAGATAGAATCATATACATTTTCGGAGTATGGAGAGGAAAATGATCTTTAAGCGCAGAACGATATTTTTAACTACATGTAATTAAAGACCAACACATCCTATTGGAGGAAGTTGTTGTTTTCGTGAGTATGGTAATTTTTGTTTGTAAACAGAGTACTTTCTCCATTATGAAAATATTATCATCTCATATGACCATTGCACGATAATCGTAGGTCGGAAGTACGGTTCCTACGGGCATCGCACGTTGCGAGTGGCAACCCGTCTTTAAAGAAAATTGTACGTGACACCTATACTCTGTCCCGAGATATCCTGGATTCACATTTTGCTTAATTACTCGATATTTATAAAAAAAAAAAAAAAAAACCTCAGGGTTCAAACGATATTCATTCAAAAGTATGAAAAATTTCCAAGAATTTTCCAGTGAAACGCCTCCTCTAGCTGATCATGTTTCAATACACGGCTAAAAATGTGATGTCTACGGGGATTTTGTATTGAAACAGACCCGGATGATAACATTGAAAAATTGCGCGAGGTATTCGGAGTGACTTCCGAATGGAGAAAAGATGTAAACATTCCCCATTATAAATCTCCGTAAGAAATCTGTTCTCGTTCCTGTGAACTTTTACGAGTGAAAAATGATAATGTGTCAATGAAGATATCTTGGAAATTTTCCCTTTCATCGATTTCAATTGCACTTCTTTCCCAGGTATGTGTATTTTTATTCAAAACTGGCCAAATAGGCTGCATTGATATCTTGGGACAGACTATATACGACTTGCACGCCAAACGTCCGTTTGTCTTACGTTGCACTCGCAATCATTTCAATACGATTTTTAACGCTACGATCAGTTACGGGAGCCACGACTGGCAAAACTCGTAGCAAACGCACGATCACTAAACACGTACAGCCCGCTGTGATTGAGGCTTACTGTGGTTCTGAATTTTCTTTTTAAAACATGCCCTTTGAATGTGAAAACAAAGCGATTCAAGAGATATATCTACGGTTAAACAAGTTTGGATTGAATTCCCTTTTTTCAATGAGACTGGAAAGGTTGAATATCGATGTTGTATATCGGTGTTTTATATCGGTGTTGTATATCGGTGTTTTATATCGGTGTTATATATCAGTGTTGTATATCGGTGTTGTATATCGGTTACTCACATTTACACTTGTAACTACTTCGGGCTTTATGGGATTTGATCACGTGACAAACCCGTATTTATATCCCGATATATATCCAAAAATGATATCTTACTTCTTATATTAACATTTGTAGCAAATCAAGACGATAACATTGCTCCATACTTCCTTTTTTTGTGATGACCTAGAAAGCCACTTCGATAAACATGACGTAACAAAAAATAGTTCAAAATGTTGCAAGTATTTGTCTAAATTTGGTAATTTTAATAAATAAATATGACACTACTTTTGACAAGACAACACTTTCTTATTATAATAAAGTGAAACAGTAAAGAAAATTCATTTGTACAATTGAAAAAACGATTGAAGCTTGGCGGATTTGTGCCACTTCCGTCGAAGTCACAGAGCGGTTGGAAATTTGAAAAGAAAGCGAGTGAAAGCTGAGTTAGAGTCTACTGAGGCCTTTTCAGATGAAATTCTATCGCAGAATCAGATTCAAGAGCATGATGATTTTCCTCGGACAGTTTAGAGACAAGCTATTCTAATTTCTTTGACGGAACAAAACGGACAGAGAAGCAGAAGGAGTTAAATTTGAACGTGAATGGACTAAACACGAAAGATCTGTGATATTGCGTTTGCGATTTTGACCCCGAGACTTAGTCAGAAATGAAATATAACTGATTTAACTACATGTACTTTGACAAACTGCGATTGTAATTTTCAAGAACGCTTTGTTACGATGTCGATACATAAACATTATCTTACGTGAATCTTAAGCTATGATCATTTATCCCCGCAATTAATGTTATATATAGCACAAAGAATGAATGAATAAAACTTTGTATAACAAAATACAGAGAAGTTTTTTTTCTTTATGCCTAAATCATGTTTTCATTACGATATTAGGTGTGTTTTAGCGCAAGTCGGTTAGTTTGAGTACGTAGAAAATTATTATTATTATTCATGCGCTACTTTGACCTCTTGACCCAGACTGCTGTTACGCAGGAATAACAGCGGATTGCGCAAACAGTGTTATGTAAGGGAAAACATTTGCAAGTGTAAATACATATCAGTGTTGTATATCGGTGTTTTATATCGCTTACTCAGATTTACACTTGTAGCATAATATTGATTTGTGCAAAGCAAGTTCACTGGAAATGTAATGCCCGTGTTTTAATAGGCGCATTTTAAAACAATCAAACACATACAAATACCCTTCAGAAACTTAATGCATATTTGTTATGACATTTAGTGTACCATATGTATAACAAGGCTTTGCTACGAGACTTTCATCAATTTGGTTTATAAAACAATAATTGTACTTAATCTGATATTCATAGCATTGTCAGAACTATTCCATTGTTTTAATCAACAATCTACGTGAATGGATCAAAAGATCTGCTTTCAACCAGGTTGAAAAATATGTTTACATAAACTTTTCGTTTAAGTATTCTAAAATGGCTCAGTATAATGTTCCTGTATTAAAATTGGTCTTTCATGTTGAATTTGAATATAAATTTCCTAAAATAAGAGATCTATATCTTACCCCACTGGCCTTAGCGAGAGCGAACCCACCTCCCAGCAGGACGATTACTCCCCACGGGACTTTCTCAGCCGTTTTCTCCCAGGTCAGCAAAGGTGTGTATCGATCCTCACCTGTAACAAAGGGGACATTCGTTGTAAAGAGAAAGGATACTGGTATTAAAAAAAAACATCTGGTTGTAGAGCCTCGTGAAATAAGTATGCCTTTAGGATGTTTAGGTCCAATCCCGCATAATAGAGAGAGGGGAATGTACACAGAGCGTATTCAGCCGTGGGACAATGGACCTCCTCGATTTTTGATTGATGCAACTACTTTCTAACATAAAACGACATTTTAGTTAATGATTTTAACATAAACAACTAAATAGCATCAATATATTGACTTTACATTTTTAGGGTTTTTTTTTTTTAATTCTTTTTTAATTAAGTTATCAAGCATTCGCGCGCTATGGAACATATAAGTTAACATATAAGTACTAGTATACAATACCTGTGTTTCGCGCGCAAAATATCGTTGGTATTCTAGCGGGGAGAACAAACAATAATACAGCAATCAGCATTACTGGTGTGGAATCACTCACATATCTGCAATGTAAATACTGTAACGTCAAAACATCAACCCTATACATGATATCCAACAAATTAAGACAAGCTCCGTACTAGTTCTACCCTAACGTCTCTAAATTGAATAGATAATCTCAAAGGATCAATACTTAAGGAGGCTGAGTGACCACCAAATTATCCATCAGATCTGATTTCTTTAGCCATAAACTATTGTTTAGTATAAAAAAAATTCCCAATATTTTAGATCTAAAATTGGAATATTTTCTATATCTTTATACTACACTCGTCTTCAAAAGAAGATTTTTATTGTTTTTAAAAAAAAGCAATGACCATCCAACCCTCTTGATGTTTTGACATACATACCTCTACATAGTATTGATTCTGCTTTAATATAATCATTCAAATACAATAGAGAACAGAATTACTAACCTTCTTGGAAAAAAGTCTCCCCAACCTTTGATATTAGGCGGATCTCGGAAAATCCACAAGAATGCGAGACTTAGGAATAGAAAGGAAATCAGACACTCAGCGAACCTAAAACAGATTATATAACTGTGTGACAAATAAGGGTTATGTAGTTGAGAAATTTACAAATTTAGTAAAAATTCTACTCAAGAATGTCAATTGTGGAAAATGGTAAGCAATCTGAATCAAAATATACGTTTTTACTTTCAAAACATTACTAATACAATTGCAATCAATTAAGGCAGTTGTGGTTTTATCTGTAAATCGTCCAAACCTATCCTTACATTTCCCATCCTCGCCATAGGTTATGGTGAGAATTTCAAAGGAACTATATTTATTTCATACATAGAAATTTATGCATCTATATTCTTCCTTTGTTTATGCTTTATTTACAATTAAATTATTTTGTAATATTGATATGACTCTAATTCTACGTTCGAATAGTTCGTGAGTTATCAATGTTAAGGACTCTATATTGATGAAACGTAAAATTTGTAACAAAAATCAAGGTTATTCTACTTTTTATGATTATTGAACCATTTGTACGACTATAATATAACAACAGGAACACATGTACTTTCAAAAACATTTACAAATGAACGTACCATTATTGATAAAATCTAAATAAAAATGTATAGAGCAAATTAATGTACCGACGAAATAGAAAAAAGTCTTTACTATTTCCTTTATTACATCAACTTCTTTTTAACAATTCCGATTGGTTCGGTTAAAAGTATCGTTTAAACTGGATGAAATCAATGAGTGAAATTTACTACATAACACTTTATGTTTTACATTCATTTGCCATTCACTTATAAAAAAAAAATATCTCAGATGAAAATATAAAAAAATCATTATTTTTTGCAAGGACGCTTGTTTCTAAACTATAATTCTCCCTTTAGTATAATCATAACATATTAAGGTATCTAACTCCGAATTCCGTAGAGTACCCTCCTTCCGTGTATTGCAATCATTTTCGCTTTCATCATAAACTAAGCAGACAAGTGTTAATTACAATTCTTTTCTATACGACAATTTAACTACAACACCATATATGACATGCCTGCCTTTATTTACTTCTAAATGCATAACCAGCATCCAAACACAGCTCGCCGATTGAAAAAAAATTACGCATCTTTTTCCTGTGTATCATTATTATAAAGTCCCCTTTATATAAACAACTTTATGAACCAACACAGGAACCATTAACATCTAAGTTAACTTATAATATATATCAATGCACAGTCATTTCAAGTACTACATCAAACCACTTTTAAGAGAATGAACCTATGTTGCTGCTGATATTTGAAGTCTTTCATATCTTACGTTATTCTGCCCAAAGCCTTGAACTCCTTGGCAATGATTTCTCGCACCTCCTTGTCACGGTCTGACTTTATTTTCCTGAAGCAATCGCAGGATTGCCTTCAAAATAATATACACTGTCTTTATTTAATCTATTTTGGTCAACATATTTATAAGGATGAAAATTGTTAGCTAATAAGTAGGACCTAAAATATTTTCAACCGGGAATTTTCAAAAGAGTTGTTGTCATACTTGCATCTAAGGAAAAACATCTGAAGCCACAACCATCCGAGTATAAGGGTAAGAAATGAGATTGGGAGGGCAAAGAGCAGCCAGGAAGTGAAGTTGACCCCGGAGTCCCATTCTTGGCCGTCGTACAGTTTCCCTGCCTGAGCAAATGCCCTAAAAACAGACACCGACAATGGTAGCTGCTTAGTATGCTTTATTTCTTTTATTGAGATGGTGACGACTGATGTAAACAACAGTAAAGCGCAGTTGCGAAATCAATGTCAACTAGCAATACGTAATAAAAATATGTGTTATTACGAAATAAAGCAAACGAGACCCGACGATGTTTTCGTCGAAGTATCTATAAAATAATCTGTCTAAAGCGATTTTGGCAGACTTTTACTTCGAGTAAATCCTTACTCATCAATTACTGCTTTAAACACGAGGTTCGGTGGACTTCCGGTTAAGGTGGCAATGCCGCCAGTGTTGGCTGCATACGCTATAGACAGCGCCAATGCTTTGGAGAGTTTGCTGTGCATTCTAAGGGTCTCAGAAGTTGCACTATCCTTTGAAGGGGAGCTGTTATTAGAAAATTAAGTTTAATTAGCAAACTGTCACAAAATTACAAACTCAGTTTGTACGAAATGAATCTTTAATACGGTACAGTGACACTGTATGAATGAAGTGCTCATAATTTTAAAGCTTCATTCCATATATTTTTTAAAAAAATTAAGAGGAATAGATTTCATATTAATCTCTAGGTGTCAATTAGCAAGAGCTAAGAACACCCGATGATAAAACAATATCTGGTCGCTTTGTCATCTATTGATAGATTCAACCATGTAACTTCGTGTCTGGAACATGATAACCATACACTTGCTGTACAGATTCGCTCCTTAGATTCGTAAATTTGAGCTACTCAAAAAGTTATGAAATTCTTGGTCGACACTGACTGTACAGCACATGTTTCTGCGGCTCTATGTAAAAATATGCAGTAATGACAAAGGGAATCTGCAGCTTTGGCACGATTAATATTATGGCGCACTTATAGCACGAGTCCCAACTCCTACCGATTATACTGCGCGCTCTTTGGTGTGCCGTTGACATCATTCGAGTTCTTTTCATCCGACTTTTTGCTAACGGGGGTTAAAACAACAACCCCCCCTTCTTCTTCCATCTCTACGTGTACATTTTTGTCATTCGTTGCTAGGAGACAAAGGTCGTCTGGGTTTTCCATTCCACCTGCATATGAAAATGTTATTCCGAAGTGGAATCAAATCTAATCGTTGCAGCAAAATTATGAAATATGTTTTTTACCTGATAAAGTTCGGATTTTTACAAAGAGTCGGTCGTTTGAGTAAGGTAATTCTAAGGATTTAGATAGTTTTTGCTTCTGTTAATCGTATACTTAGTGTTAATGACTTATAAACCAAGATATGAAAAAAAAATAATCAATCTATAATTGCCAGAGCATCACCTTCTATGACAACAGACTTAACGTGTGACGTCACAGCTCCAACAATGGGAATCATCATGGCGGCTGCTGCTGTGTTGCTGATCCACATCGACAAAAACCAGGTGGGCAACATGAGACCCAACATCAAGCTGAAAACATGCAGCAAATGTTACACTTGTCAATGAAGTGCAATATACAATGTAGTGCTGGATGATGTCATGTTATAACACTGTGCTCACAGATTGGGTTGAGCGCCGACAAGGCGGAGTATGGCCAGAGCTATCCTCCTGTGGAGATTCCACTCTTCTACAGCCACCGCAACGATCAGTCCCCCCAGAAACAGCATCGACGTGTCCTAAATGAAAACCAAGGCGTGGAGCTAAAGGTCATAATAAAACAGATCATATACAGATCAACCATGGCGTATATCATCAAACATATCATGTACAGATCAACCATGGCGTATATCAACAACCAGATCATGTAAAAATCAACAATCATGGGGTATATCAACAACCATATCATGTAAAAATCAACAATCATGACGTATATCAACAACCAGATCATGTAAAGATCAACAATCATGGTGTATATCAACAACCTGGCCATGTAAAAATCAACAATCATGGCGTATATCAACAACCAGATCATGTCAAAATCAGCAATCATGGCGTATATCAACAACCAGATCATGTAAAGATCAACAATCATGGTGTATATCAACAACCAGATCATGTCAAAATCAACAATCATGACGTATATCAACAACCAGATCATGTCAAAATCAACAATCATGGTGTATATCAACAACCAGATCATGTAAAGATCAACAATCATGGTGTATATCAACAACCAGATCATGTAAAGATCAACAATCATGGCATATATCATCCAGGACATATGCAGATCAATAATCATGGAGTATATCATTAACCAGGTCATATACAGATACACCATGGCGTATATCAACAAATATATCATGTGCCAGCCTTGGAACCCATGTAAACATATAACGTGTACAGAATGGTAATTCAGAGTTTAAAGTCTGTCCTATGACAGAATTGACAGTGGTGTCATAACTAAATGAGGTTGCACAAGGATTTAATCAGCCAGAATGATTATCCTATCCACGGAGCTTTAAACAAACAATGTGACCTCGTTTTCATTTAAACGACATTATTTACTTTTTGATAATATATAAGGATGGTTTTGTGAATTTCTTCTGAATTGTGGCTTTAGGAGGGTTCGACCTTGTCGATTTTAAAATAAAATACCATAAATACTGATATGATATGTGCAAGCTAATATAGATTGACCATACGGTTGGTTTCATTTGAGAATTACTGAAAAGGCAAAATATGGGAAAAGCGAGGCATGCCCAAGCATATAACTCCAGAAACTAAAGAGCCTAAGCCTTGGGGTTTTTTTATGGAGGGGTGGGGGGGGGTTATTATACATGTGCGGGGGCCATGGAATAGCCCTTACCGTGACGTAACTGCTGCTGACCTCCTTAGCCGTGGACACGCCTAACATGGGCAGCATGAAGATGGGCACAAGGGAGGTAACTGGTATAGGCAAGGCTTCTGTCAGCCATAGCACCGCCATCACTATGACGGTATATCCACATCGTGTAGCCTGCACAAAACAACGATATAAATCTTACACCCTACTGCCAACAGATAGGACTGAATGAAACTGTAATATGATTATAATATTATAGACTCCAAAAGATTAAGTTTAATGTGGCCGTTAACTTTGTTTTGGCGCACAGGTCGATAGCGTTGGGTGAAGCCGTTTGTAAGCCATAAATCTTATCAGAGGAAGTTCTTTTCAATTTTTCTTCAATTTGCATCATTCAAATATTAAAATCTAATTTGAAAAAAAATCTGTTTAGTATTGGTAACCAAGTTACATTCTAAATTTCACAAAAAGTTATCATCTCAATCAATAATGTAAACGGCCAGAATTTGATCTGACCATGCATTGATAACAGTTCCCGCTGTTGCGTGCGTTTGATATCACAGTACAATATGTATATATGTCAATACACTGCTTATAAAGCAATGTATACGCTTAACTACATATATTATTTTTTGTTTATGATTTTCTGGTTCTGTTAATTAAAGGGAACGAAGATATCGTATTTTTTTAAACATCCGTAGTGAAGAATTTATCAAGAAAAGAAAGTTAACAAAGGAATAAGACCAAGAACTTGCAACACACTACTAACCTTTGACTCGGAGTGTGTGACCATAGGCAGAGGCAGTAGGGTCACCAGCACAGGCAGCAGTACGGGCTTCAGTGACCAGATGTCTTTAACAAAGTTCCAAACTTTGGTGCGTGCGTTTGGCATGTTTATATAGATCCAGTATATGATCCACGTAAGTTTGTTTGCAAACAGTACCAGTGTTTTATGTTCAAACTACTCACACAATCTGGGTCGTTTGTATCACAGAATCTCTGTCGACACGCATCGCCTCCTCCTGCATTAAACGTGTGACCGTGCGCTACATTTGGTACCGATTAACAGCTGCTCTCTTCTTTTCCACAAAAAGGAAACCGCTTTCTGTAACCGCGGTCAATTAGGTGTCAATGCGGGAGTTTAACTCGTAGAATTTTTTATCTGGAGACCTTGGCAGCATGCTATGTTTACGAAGGCCCCAAGTCCTGGCATAAAATGTTTACAGGAAAACCTTTCAGTGGACATATTTACAAGCTGTTGAAATGCGCGTGTGCGATGAAAAGTAGTTCAATGGGGAAAATTAAAGAGAAAATGAAACACCGATCGGTTTTTTAAATAAAAATTTTGTTTGATAATGTAATTTGTAGGCTTTTTTGGACATTGATTTTTCTTCTTTGTCTTAAAAAAAATACATGTTATTAGTGATAGTACTTCTGCATCATTAAAAATTTAGGTTACTAATGCGTAACAAAAAAATAGTTACAACAAAACAACAACCAGAGCACTACAAAGCCTCACAACACAGCGTCACAATACAGCGCAGTTGTTTGACCCTGGTTAAAGTTCTCAAAAACCACAGAGCAATGAACGCTTATCTATAAGTACCAATTGCTCATAATTCAAGCATATCTTCCTAGTAGTATTCATGGTGTAAGATAATAGATACTAACTTTGCTTTCATTGTTTTCACTTTTTTAAAGAATATATAGGATATCATTATCAATACTATGACGTATAGCATTTAATCATATTCTTTGCCAGTAATTCATTTAATCTTATGTCCAGGTTAAGTCAAGGAGATTCTATATTGTTTGGATTGTTAAATTTCTGTCATAGATGGAAAAAATCTCTATATGTCTGTTAACTATACAAACATCAAATGACAATTGAGCGTAATGTATTGCGAAAAATCGTACAATAGTTATATTGAATTGTTTGAAGTTTTCTCAACTGTGCCTTTCTGTCTTATTGTAAATTTTAGCTATCCTTTCTGTCTTATTGTAAACAAATTTTAGGCGTCATGTACACTTTTGTATTTACACTCATCCAATGTTTATTACATTTCATTCTATTTGAAAGGTTTCCATTGAGTCATGTGTTTGAATTACGACATGTATATTCATACTTTTAATATATTGTCCTTTACTTATTAACAATTTTTAATTGTCAATGAGTCCATGACTAGTTAATTAGTCATGGACTCATTACCAATTAAAAATTGTTAATTAATAAAAGTCAGTATTATTAAATGGAATATTGGTAAGATGCTTCATTCTACTATTTTCTTGCCAATTCTTTAATCATATTGATGACATAAATTATATCCAAAATAAATACATGTAACAATTAAAATAAGTTAATAAATGAATATTTACATTCAGTGTATATTTCCCCTTATGTTTGCATTGGAAATCTGCGACGTTCAATTTTCTATGAATACACTTTGATAATTCATGCGCCGTGTGCACGAATATAAACGTCTTCACGTGTTTTGAGTATATTATTTTTGTGAGATTAAATGAAACGTTCAATCTTACATAACCTATATGATATGATCTTTTGAAAAATAATCATTAAATTATATCTACTCCTTCATAAAAAAGATTTTTCTCTACAAAGTTTCTGGCACTATATGTTTAGTCGCGGAAGTGAACTAAATAACATGTTAATATGCCTGTTCCATGTATGTTGACTTTGAGCGTGTATAATGGCTTTACAGCGACAATACACATATATTTCATAAAGATAGACATCAGTATGAATATATATAAATATAAGCATGGAATGCTTGTGGTAGCAATGAGAATGCTAACGCGCGGTATTCAATTTGTCTGCACCGCTTGGTGTGTTAAAGGACCGAGGACATCCAAAAATAAGCATTCCATGCTTAAATAAAACATGAGACGCATGAAAAGTAAGACGAGCTATACATTCAAATATACGAGAATCGACAGAAAATCAATGAACTTTTGGGTGCATTAGCAGTGCTTACTTCACAACTACAAAATATATCCTAGGAATACGAACAACAAGTTTAAAAAATTGACTATTTTCTCGTATATATTTACATCTACCGAGTATGATTCCCTCTATTTCTTACGGAAACTTATAGTCAATTCATAGATCTATAGAAACTCTACACGCCCCGTTAACGATTGGTCGAAATCTAGAGCGACCTAAGAAAAATCACGGATTGCACGAAATAATCATGATGATGTCGGACGCAAATTCCCATAGAAGACGATTTGGCTATTTCTTTTAGCTAAAGTACTAAAGCTAAATGTACATTAACAGTAATTTAGTTAAGGACACACCAGACGTTTCTCAGTTTCAGATAATTTTCCTTGATCAATTATTTCTTCTTTATTTGCATTTCAACACATTCAGGGTGCATTGCCAAGCTATTTTTGGAGTTAAAATATTTAGAATTTTTCTTTTAATAGCATGCAAAATGCAATTGAAGGCTTATTAATAAATTCATAGTAAATATTTTCAATTGAAACTTTAAATCCAAATCGAAAAAATAGCATTTAACATGAAAATATAATTTTGGAATTATATGGAAATATTTACATAACTGGCTAACGCGGGTTATGTATTTTTTTAACGCGGGTTATGTATTTTTTTCTGCAATGTCGCCACCTTTATATATATCCCGCATGAATCACCAAAGAAAGCATTTTATTGTTTAAGTATAATACACTGTGTGGCATTTAAAAAAGAAATTTTAAAAAATCATGTAAAAAACCATCTTAATTGACATAATTACTCTATGAAATGTTGAACTGAATATATATGAATGTAAAGAGTACATGCATTTAGATTGTATAGAATAAACATTTTATCAAAATATTATACGTAACTGTACATAACTCTATTTGCAGTTGGAGTTCATAACAATCATTTCGACAGGGCAACTTACCGACATACGTGAGGTTTCCGATGTCCTTGAACTCGACCTTGACATTTCAACATAAGTCAAACACGCCATGTTTATCTCAAGTGAGCGTGTTAACCTTGTTTTTAGACGGACAATTTATCTGTAGAATCCGTAATTAAAATCACATATATGTCTAGTATCGTAGTCTATACTAATTCCTGAATAGTTGAAGGGAGAATTGTACAGTGTTTCTGAAGCACAATCCAGCAAAAATGTTGAAGATGATTTCCGTTTTCAAGGGAGGGTTGTCAAAGTGTTGAATTAGAGGGTTTATTCACGATTATAATGTGTGTTTTTTAACTATGTAAGTAACATCTTGTTTGTAAGAATAAATTTCAGAAGGGAATTTTGTTGTTTATAATAATGAATTTTAAATAAATTTGATTAAAAACATAGGAACATTTTAATAACTCAATATTAAAAGTTTTTGTCAAGTGATAGATTGGCAACGCTTGCCCCTCCCACCCACAGTCTCCCAAAAGGAAAACGTTATCATTGGGTCAACCATGCAACAATAATTGCATTCCAGCAGAAAAATGGACGTTTGACGACAACCTTTCGTCTTAATTTACCAGTATTCATAAAAACTCCCCTTGGAAAATCTGTTGATTGCACGACTCCTTGTGCGATAGGTGTTATGCATTCTGTAATTATGAACATTACACAAGATAAGAAGGGGGGAAAATTACGTGGATACTTACACAATGAAATGCTCTCTTTTGTACATCTTGTGGATATAAAGGTACATTGCAGCTAAATTGCAGAAAAAAATACAAAACCCGCGTTAACGGGTTTTGTCATAGCCCGGATGAAACACCAAATAGCATTTTATTGTTTATATTTAAGGTCTTCCGTTTCCAACGGAAGACCTTATAGTGATTGTAGTGTTTTTTCTTTCTTTGTTTCTTTCTTATTTTTCCCCCTTTTTGTCGGCAGAATTTCTCAGAGATGACTGGATAGATTTCTTTGAAACTTTCAGGGTTGGTAGAGAATAATAATAGCTCGAGGCTTTTTTTTTTTTTTTCATTTTTTCAAAATTTATTTCCGTCATCCGTTTCCTGTCCCGCGATAAAACTCCTTGTCACCTCGAGAGCTCAGAAACGGTAAGGCGTTGAACAACCAAACTTTGTAGGATGATACACTGTAACAATCACATATATCAGGTTAGCTATACGGCCCCGTATTTTAAACCCGGCTGGGTATTACCCACAAGTCTGTTATTTAACACGTGATCGTGTGTGACATAGTAGAATCTAGCCATTTTTACGGGTGTGCGGTCGTGTTGCAAGAGGGGCGCACGATTTATCTACCAGCATGTGTATGCATATAGCTGCTTGGTTTACTTCATAACACGGGCACGGAAAACAGACCGTGGTGAGTAATGTACAGTGTATTCGATATGTATTCTTGTCATTTTTGCATGTAAAGTAAAACTTTGTAGTTTAACATATTTCTAAATATAGCTTGGCTAGCATTCACAAAACTTACCTGTGTTGTTCACTCAGGTGTGACAGTGGAGAGAAAGTTTAAATACCCCATTCTTATTTCTATCGATTACTTTAAACGCCTTTTGTATTTGTATTTTTCTTCTCCTTTTAAACGTATTTTTCTACTGTAGAGATATTTTTTGGTAAAGTGAATTAAATAGTTTGGGCGGAAGTGAGTTTCCGGAAGTGGAAGCCATATTGGTTTAAACTTTGTTTACATGTTACCATGCATATGTATTTTAATCAATATAGACAGCTATAAGATATTATTTATTATATTACTATCATAATGTTGCCTATGGTTGTTGCCTACATAGATTTATATACGGTGCGTATTGATACAGTTGATTGATTAGTGTTGACTTTGTAGCGTTGTGACAGTGGTCGATGAGCATGAGGTAGCACACGATTGGATCCGATAGGACTTTGTTTCACTACCACGCCACACCACAATCAGTTCTAGGATTACAGCCCCAGAAATAGTGATGAGGGTGGGCTTGTGAATATCATTATTGAACCATCAGCGCAGGCGTCCGTATCTAGATGTCGATGGTTGAGCTAAGTGGAACCTATAGTGATAGGACTAGTGGACAAGAAGTTTTCTTGTGAACGTTTGGTATAAGTGTGTTTGAAAACTGAACATTAATAGTAAGATCATTTAGCTGTCTATATATATATATATATATATATATATATATATATATATATATATATATATATATATATAGCTAGTAATTATCAAGAAGGGAATTTAATTTTTGGGGTTTAGATTTAAGCAATTAGGTTTTATTTTGAACGAGAGTGAGTGTATGAGTGAGGGTGAAAGTGAGTGAGAATTATTTGTAAATATTTTCTATTGATTTATTTTCTTGTAAATAAATTCATTAATTGAAACTATTTTGAGTGTTATTTGGAGATCACCTGGCTCAACCACGTTACATACACCTATATTTGTAGATATGTTTAAACTATTTTTGATCTGGCGTAACTTTCGCTCGTCATAGGAAGTACTCCAAAATTTGATAGTTTAAAAGATTTTTTTTATTTCACATGGAAATAAAATTTCAGTATAAGTGATACCATAGGTGATATACGAAATGTTAAATGAACAAAACTGTTCTACTTCCGGTGAGAAATCTCAAATATCACAGGTAGCTTTCTTTTTTTTTTATTTTGTACCCTTAAGATCTCAGAAACTTTCAGTGATCAAGACATGAAACTTTAATGAATGATAGACATTTGATTGAAGATGTGTTCAACAGGTTTCATTTTGTCAACTATCACTTCCGGTTCTCACCGAAAGGGTTCAAACAAATCAAGTTGTTTATAAGATTAACTGAGTTTTTCTTGTTTTAGTTAATCTGATAAACAATCATATACAAAAGGCAATTGTACGAGAATTTCCTTTTTTTTCATTGAGCATTTCCGTTCTTCCGATTCCGGTCCCGAGACAAAAAAATCTTGTCACATTAACGGTAAATATTTAACAACCAAACTTTGTAGGATGAGAGACATAATTATGTATGTAGATATGTTTAAACCGTTTTGTTGGATTCGTCGTAACTCCAGTTATCACCGGAAGTACTTAAAAATAGATTTTTTTCACATTTTTTATTTTACTTGCAATGAATACATCAGTATAAAACCTTACGTATGCCATCTTTACAATGTTATATAAACAATTTCTACTTCCGGGGAGATATCTCAAATATCTCAGATAGCTATTTTTTTACAAATTTTGTACCTGCGAGATCTCAGAAACTTATACAGATAATACTTATATAGATAATAGACATTTTATTGAAGATGTGTTTGACGGATTTCATTTTGTCAACCGTCACTTTAGGTTCTCACTGGAAGGGTCCAAACAATTTAAGTTTTTGATAAGTTTAACTGTTTTTCTTTGGCTGCCTCAGTTAACCTGATAATTAATCATTTACATTATGAAAATATACAAGAATTACATAATTTTATTTTCATCGAGCACTTCCGTTTGTCTGTTTCCGGTCCCGAGACAAAAACCTTGTCTTTACGAGATTCAAGCTTCGAGAGAGACTTAAACAACAATATATTGAGGAAAGATAGACCTATGTATGTAGATATGTTTAACATGATTTGTTTGAATCAGCGTACTTCCAGTCGTCACAATAAGTACTCAAAAAATTAATTTCATTTCCATTTTCGTTGTTTTACACGAAAGTAAGCTCTGAAAATTTCCTTCACAGTATCCATCTATAATATCTATATCCATGTAAGAAGCATTTTCTGACAGATTTTTTCATGTATATAAGAACGGGGGGGGGGGGGGTTAGTTACTTAATTACTTCTACTTTTCAATCATTTAAAAATGTTCCATCAAAAGTGGGTAAAAGTACGTAAATTATTATTGTCGATTAAAAATGATACACAGAAGGAACAGCCAATTTTTTCATATACGTGAAGGTTGCCGTGGTAACTACTGTCTATTTGGAAGTCCGAGTTCAGTCCGAATATGTCCGTGGTGTTTGTACTCTCAGTGTACATGTAGCTTTAGTTTCGATCGATCAATAAATAACCACGCTAATTAGCAGGAAAAGTATAAAAAGACATCAATACATGCCTCATTAGTGTCAATTTGATTTTTTAAAATTCTCAAAACGTCAATAATTCAAAAACAAGGAAGATGTCTGAAATGTCGTCATATCTCACATGAACCTATAGAAGAGTAGTTTTTTAGGATTACTATATTGTATCCAATTATGTCCTTGACCTATATAAAATCGTGTGGAAAGGGAAATATAAAGCCTTTTTACTTTGTTTTGCTGTCTTTATTGAAACCGTTTCAGCACTGGTACAAAAATCATTCTTCTACTTTGGTTTTTATTATGTTAGATATTGTGGAGGAAAACGCATTCGTGTTTTACTGTAAAAGCTACAAAACTATTTTTAACATTTCAGTTCGGTGTTCTGTGTACATTCTTATCACTCTATATAGTTATCCATTCAAAATTTTAAATTCCAGGGTGCATGCATAAGATGAAATATTGATAATGTGACGAAATAGTGATATTTCTATTACAACACCTTAATAAGACAATACAGAGTGGCTATCAGACAAGTGCGCTTATGTCGCTACAAGTATTTCAGTTTACAATCATTGATATATAATTGTACAATAACTGCAGCTGTAGAATACGTTACTGGTTTTTTTAACTTTAAAAATTTCCAGCAAACCCCAAAACCGTGTGAATAGCAGGTATAATAGTCCAATATTGAAACTAGCACTCAAAAATGTTACTTTTTAAAGTTCTATCAAACTCAAGTCTCAAAAAACAAGAGATGTCATTAAAACTAAGACAAAGGTTTTGTACGGTAGATCATAAATTATCCGAATATGTGAATGCCATAGTAATGGAAACTTGTACATATTGATGAACATAACATAGGACCTCCACGGCTTGAGCAAATGATTGTCCCTGATTCTCCCTCTGTTATGAACGTAGTGATATATACAGTGTTAAATTTATGTATATCCTTGAGTTTGGCTCATCAGAAGGATTTGGTCGACAAATCAAACGAGTGGTGTGGAAGCATTAAACATGGGCACTATTGGTTGAACAACGGGAACAATTAGCGTCTTGTTCTTCTGTATTTCTTCAAAAATCACAGGAATGGTGGCAAAGTTAAAAAGCAGGTTCCCCCAAGTGTTTATGCCGACTGTCAAGATGAACACAGCAATGACGTTCATGCCAAGTCCTGCAGTGGCCTGAAAAAAAAATCCGAAAGAGTTCATGAACTCAAATTCAAAGGTTAGAAAAATATTAAGCCTCTATTCAAACATCTATTGGGACTTTTTCTAATTTTTGAATTCTGCAGATAATTTGTTGTGAAAGTAAATTTCATTTACATGGAATGTGTGCCAGTAAAACAACCCGCTTAATTAAGTTACATTAAAAACGTTTGAACTACATACCATATCGGGTATGGTAAGATATCCATGGGCAAATACAATGGCACTTGGAGGGGTTGCCACGGGCAACATGAAGGCAAACGAGCAGGCCACAGTGGCCGCCATCATCAAATATAAAGGGTTCATTCCAACGGAAATTGACTGTAGATTAGAGACAAAACATACAAAAAATCTTGTTTCAGATTTTAAGAAAATCGAATACTTTCACATTGGCTATCATTCCTTCTTAATCATCTTGATTAAAAATGATTTTAATTTTGTCAATTTTATTGATGTTGACATAATGTTTTATAGATACCAGTTCCTTCATTATTGGCATCAACAATGTTGCTGTTGCTGTGTTGCTAGTGACTTCTGTGACGGCAGCAACCAATAAACTAACCACCAAACACATCGCAAATGGACTGTAGCTGGCGAAGAAATCGAGGCTGTCTCCAAACCATTTTGAAAGACCAGAATGCTACAGATACAGGACAAAATGAGTTGACGTTGCAGGTGAAAAAATAACGTTGGAAAAAGACATTTCTTTATAGAAGTATCACAAATAACGGGAATATTTAAGTAATTTTAAAACATTTAGCACATGTACACACTTAACTCGCATGATATTTACTTTTGTGAATCACATAAAATTTGAAGCTCAAAAAATTAAAAAATATATCCTGTTTAATTAAATATAAGAGATGTTCTCTGTACAATTAAAGAACACGATTTTATCTGTTTCGCAAATAAAAATGCAATTAATTTCAAGCTGCATATATTTCTAAGGTTGAAACACTTGCTCCGAAACTTCTCCATGTAAAGCATGCACCTACCAAATGTCTAAAAAATTAAAATTCTATCCAAATCCTACAATGTGGATGTTCACATTTTCTTTGCTCACAGATTATATAATACAACGAACTTCCATTTTCGATATCTTTTAATGTTTTTATCTAAGTCGTTTCGTTTCTCAGTTTGCATTTGCTCCGATGAAATGCAAGGTGCTTTAAGGGAGATAACTTTGGTCAAACACGTTGGATTTTTAAAACATTTTTTTTGGTTTTGCTTCATGGTTAGAAGATCAGTTGAAAAAGAAATGGAGAACAACTGGACATGGGGACAGTTCAGAGGTGGGTAAGGTCAGACCAACATGGAGATCCCTGGTAACGGCCTTATTATGTGCTAACCAGCACAAAGAGGATTAAGTAAGTACATGCAAGTCTTGATTAGAATGGAACGGCAAAATGTTTCAAGAGAGATAACTCCGGGTGATTGTGTTAATTTGCTATCAGTTTCCCTCTTTTTTATATTCATAGGGATTCTAAAGGAGGATTTTGAATTTCCATACTGGGTTTTTTTTTCATAGTGGTCAATCAGAGTTACCCTAGTACAATACTAATTATCATTGCATCATAATGTATATATCCGCTTAACGATCTCAGATCCTCAGCAATGTCCGATAACTCTAAATTATCCGGAATTTTTCATTCGTTCTATGAGTCTGCCTTTTTACAGAGATAAATGAAATTGATCCTCTAATGTCAATATTACATTAAATTTTCAACGAAATATAATAATAATAATTAAATAATATTATAATATTGCAGAGATCATTATCTTACCCCGCTGGCCTGAGCTAGAGCGAACCCACCCCCCAGCAGGACGATGACACCCCACGGGACTTTCTCGGCCGTTTTCTCCCAGGTCAGCAAAGGTGTGTAGCGATTCTCACCTGTAACAGGTATTGCAGTTGTAAATAGAATGGATATTGGTATGTAAAAAAAATCTCATGGGTAAATCTCGATTAATAAGTATGTCCTTATATAATGTATAGGTTAAGACCCAGGTAATAAAGAGATGAGCCGTGGAACAATGGACATCTCCGATTTCAGATCGACGCAACTCCCCTCCAACATTAAACGACATTTTTGGTGAATGTTTCGAAACTTTTAAAAATAGCTAAATAGCGTCAATAAATGGATTATGCAACATAAAAGAATTAGTATACTATACCTGTTTTCCGCGCGCAAAATATCGCTGGTATTTTAGCGGGGAGAACAAACAATAATACAGCAATCAGCATTACTGGTGTGGAATCACTCACATATCTGCAATGTAAATACTGTACTGTAACGTCAAAACATCAATCCCAAAGAAGATATCCAACAGGTTACGGCAAAAATCTTACCACATCTATTTAAGGGGGATGTGGGCCATCTTGTTCCTTTGAGGATCAAAATGTAAACATTTCTTGAACTGGTTTGTTTCTGCCCGAAACTTACCAGAACTGTTGTCGAAAGATAAAAAAGCAATTAATATAAGGTTTAACATATTGTTCGTTATGCAAATTACGCATACAAGGGCAGAACAATCCCTTTTAATCACTTAGAACTGCGCAGCTACAGACTAAAATTGAAAGATTTAAAAATCGAAAAGAAATATGAAAGGAGGTCATTAGTGTCCACTCTACAACCATTTGTTGAGAGAGAAAAAGGTCTAAGCTTGCTTATTTGAGTTGTAACTTTGTCTCAAAATAGGGTACTTTATTCTAAAAATGGGTCTCAGTCGGCACGAGATATATTTGTCTGCGTCTATGGAGGTACATTGAAGTTATATTTTCATTGAAATATATTTGTATATTTTTTATTTAAGTTAATTAATTTTTGGACCCCTATCACACTTCTAAAAAAAAATACTTTAATCTATAATTAGAACTGAAAAAACTAACTTGGGACTGGTATAGAGAAGTCTGTCACATTTAACAAAAATTGTTTTAAATTGAATTTTTTTTTCTATGAAAATATAACGTCGATGTGCCTCCATAGACACAGGAGTTCTAAGTGTAGATTGGATTTTTTCTTGTTCTACTAATAAAAATAGGGCACCCTATTTTGAGACAAAGTTACAAACATTAATATGCAAGATTCAACCTTATTCTCAACAAATGGTTGTAGAGAGGACACTGTCATGTTGTAAAGTTTGAATTTACCAAGTGGCAGTAAATACAAAATTGTAAATTTTGTATTTACTGCCATTAAGAAAATTCAAAATTTACAACATGACAACACAAATGAACCTCATTCATATTTTTTTCAGATTTTTAAATCTGACACTGTCATGTTGTAAAGTTTGAATTTACCAAGTGGCAGTAAATACAAAATTGTAAATTTTGTATTTACTGCCATTAAGAAAATTCAAAATTTACACAATGAGAACACAAATGAACCTCATTCATACTTTTTTCAGATTTTTAAATCTTCGAAATAAGTCTTCCGCTGCGCAGTTCTACAGTTGTTTTAAGTGATCGAAAAAGGCATTGTTCTGATTTTTTATGCGTAATTGCACGCAAAGTAAAATGTTAAAGCTCATACATGTATTTATTGCTCATTTATCTTTTGACAACAGTTCTGGTCAGTTTTGGGCAGAAACAAGCCAGTTCAAGAATTTGATCCTCTAATGTACAAGATATGGCCGCACATCCCCCTTAAACCATTCTAAATAGAATAGATACCAACAAATAATTGAAATATCAAAACATTTTCTGACACATAGACCTACACATAGCATTGATTCTGCTTTAATATAATCATTTAAATACAATATAGAGCAATATGACTGACCTGCCTGGAAAGAAATCTCCCCAACCTTTGATATTGGGCGGATCTCGGAAAATCCACAAGAATGCGAGACTTAGGAATAGAAAGGAAATCAGACACTCAGCGAACCTAAAACAGATTATATAACTGTGTGACTAAAGTTGTGATATTTATTAATTCGGTAAAAACTCTACTCTAGAATGTCGATTGTGGAAAATGGTATGCGATCTGAACCAAAACATTCATTTTAACTTTCAAAAATATATCGTTGAAAGATATAGTTTTATCTTCAAAGAGTAAAGACATATTCTTACATTTCCCATACTAACCATAGGTTATTGTGAGGAATTTCAAAGGAACTATGTATATTTCACACATAGAAATTTATGCATCTTTGTTCTTCATTTTTTGTGGTTTATTTGCAATTAAATAATTTTGTATTATTGATATGATCTAATGCTAAGTTCGAATTGTCCAGGAGTTTTCTATGTTAAGGACTCTATATTGATGAAACTTTTGTAGTGAGATTCAATGTTCTACTTTCCAGGTTTATTCAACCATCTGTACGACTATAATATATGTACTTACAAAAACAATTACAAATGTACCATTATTATTCAGGTCCAAATCTGAAGCAAATAAATAATGTAACGACAAAATAGAAAAAAAATCATATTTCCTATATCATCTACTTTTTTTAAGAATTCCGATTGTTGTTTATTGGAAGGTAAAGAAATGCCTTAATGGATTGGTTCAGTTAAAACCTAATTATATCACACTTTTTATTACACATTGATATTCGCTTAAAAAAATTACAGATGAAGTATAAATTCTTCGTTGGTTCAAATGTATATTGCGGTTGCGATCGTTGAAGAAAAAAATTTATTTATCTTGTATAGTGTTTTTATTGCAAGTTCTCCCTATCTATATAACAGTATTATCCAACAAAGGAAGCAGCAACATCTAAGTTAACTTATAATATATATCAATGCACAGTCATTTCAAGTACTACATCAAACCACTTTTAAGACAATGAACCTATGTTGCTGCTGATATTTAAGGTCTTTCATATCTTACGTTATTCTGCCCAATGCCTTGAACTCCTTGGCAATGATGTCTTGCACCCCCTTGTCTTGGTCTGACTTTATTTTCCTGAAGCAATCGCAGGATTGCCTTCAAAATGATATACACGGTCTTTAATTAATCTATTTTGGTCAACATATTTCCAAGGATAAAAAATTGTTATCTGATAAGTAAGACAGAAATTCAATTTTTTAACCGGGAATTTTCAAAAGAAATTGTCATACTTGCATCTAAGGAAAAACATCTGAAGCCACAACCATCCAAGTATAAGGGTAAGAAATGAGATTGGGAGGGCAAAGAGCAGCCAGTAAGTGAAGTTGACCCCGGAGTCCCATTCTTGGCCGTCGTATTGTTTTCCTGCCTGAGCAAATGCCCTAAAGCATAACAAACACCGACAATTGTAACTTAAGTATGTTTTGTTACTTTGTGAAATTATGACGCAAGGCCCCGGGGCCATAAAAGTTAGACGAGCTTTCTTTTGATCTCAGTCTCACTTTTACAAAAGAATATATGGTGGAAAAGTGAGACTGAGATCAAAAGTAAGCTCGTATAACTTTTATGGCCCCGGGACCTGGTGTAAACAAAAAAGAGAAAAGCAGGTGCACAATTGTGTTGCCCAGCATCAATGTAATAAAAATATGTTTAGTTACGAGATAAGCAAACGAAAACCGACATTTTCGTCATAGCATCTATAAAATGATGTGTCTTTTACTTCGAGTAAATCCTTACTCATCAATGACTGCTTTAAACACGAGGTTCGGTGGAGTCCCTGTTAAGGTGGCAATACCGCCAGTGTTGGCAGCGTATGCTACAGACAGCGCCAATGCTTTGGAGAGTTTGCTGTGCATTCTGAGGGCCTCTGGAGTTGCACTGCTCCTTGAAGGGAAACTGTTGTTAAAAAAATTAATTTAAATTAGCAAATTTTCACAAAAATACAAATTCAGTTGTACGGTATAAAACTAATAAGTGACACTAATAATTTTGGTGCTTTACTCCTTTTTTTTATAAAATGATTAACAGGAACGTATTTCATCTTCAATTATTATATGTAGGCAATCAGAAAGAGCTGACAAAAGCTGAAGAGCTAAAGTTATTAGCCGTCTTATCATCTTATACGAGTCGGCTATTTGAAGTTGTTAAATAGGATTTCTTGCTTGAAATTTTACCGTACCTCTGCTCTATGTATTCGTAATTTGAGCTACTCCAAAAGTTATGAAATTCAGGGTTGACATTAACTGTAGCACACGTTTCTTCGTCTTTATATAGAAATATGCAGTATTGACATGTGGAACCTGAAGCTTTTGCACGATTGATATTATGTTGCACTTATTACATGCATATATATATATATATATATATATATATATATATATATATATATATATATATATATATATATATATATACATCGCCAGTAATTTATTTAAGAAAATAACCCTATGTCCAGGTTCCAGGGTAGTCTATATTTATTGTTTGGATTGTTAAATATTTGTTGTTGAGGAAATAATCTCTGTGTCTGACAACTTTACAAACAACAAATGTACATAATGTATTGCAAAAATTGAACAGTTTAAACTTTTTTAATGTATGTAATGTATTGCAAAAATTGAACAGTTTCAACTTTTTTTAATGTACGTAATATTGCAAAAATTGAACAGTTTCAACTTTTTTTAATTGTGCTTTTCTGACGTATTGCACATTTAAGTTTTCATGTTGTAAATTTTGTGCACTTATTACATGCATGCATATATATATATATATATATATATATATATATATATATGATAAAGGTTTTGCATAGAGTGAAAGATTTTATGGGTGTAAGACAATGTTATTTTTTGTGTATTTCAATGTTATATATTGCATTGCCCTGTTTTTCAGAAATGCACACACATGTAATGCTTTTGACATGTTCCCCTTATTTACCGATTGTATTTTACAGCAAAATGTCTTGATTTGTAGCATAATTACTTACTGAATCAATTAAACATGATTCTTTGATTGTATTTCAACCTTCCAGGTCTTTTATTCTTGTTGGCAAGCTCTATTTTAAATGCTTTCATGATTTTTTTCCAAGGCTGTATTTTTCGTTTTTATATACCGCCATTAGAGTATTGGAATTTCGGAATATCACGCCCGATGCAAATTATAACTTTTGTGCACTACGTTTTATTGCGATTGCTACATAAAATATTGTATCGTTGTATGAATTTCTATAATTTTATTTGTCTTATATTGTGTAAATTACTGAATGTAATTGTTGAATTATATTTTATGCATTAGTCAATGTTATTGCCGGTGACTGCCGGTGATGCCGGTGATCTGCCGTTGATCCCTAGGGAAGCGCGTGAGTTACCGGGGGGACTCGGTATAGCTATATAGAGGGGAGATCACCCGTTCCGGTGGACTCGGGGTTTTACTATTGAGGTTAGAGGGTGTTTTTTTTACATTGATTATTCTAAGTAGAATTTAGGGGATTTTGAATATTTTATTCATTGTTTCATCGTGATAATACGGGTTAATCTCGTTTACACGAAAATTATTATATTTTAGGGAGTTTGTATTGGATTAATTTCGATACAGACGACATAGTTCATTTTATTTACGGTTAGACTAAGGGTTAATCTCTGAAGTCTTACCGACTAAATAATTATAGTAAACGTTAATAGTTCTTGGAAATTTTATTATTCTAAATAACTGAATTATCGATATTTAAAAATATCGTAGGGATAATTTAACGTTATCGTCAGATTTGTTATATAGTAAATAATTGGCAAAGTTTTACGTGAACAGTTAAGTGAGATATAGTCTGGTAATTCTATATTATTTCTCTAATCTTAGTAATATTTACTCGTACACTAATCGGATCATTCTCGTTTAGTGCGCCCCCCCCCCCCACCCCCTTTTTATTGAATTACACACGAAGGTTGTGCTTTAGTCTCACTGTTTGATTTGGGTAATTCCCGAATATCAGTGAGTTTAATTGTAGGTGTACTTGTTATTATTGATCAGTTATACGTCTTGTTATTTTATTGTTGAATAAATTAACGTAAACTTTAATAAGTCTTATATTTAATTACCCTCCGTAATATCTTGTATACGAGTCCAAACACAGGTTATTCTTGTGTTCCAATAATAGGGTCAATATTTACGAGAAATTCGTAATTTGATTGAAATAATTTCACGGGTTATTCTCGTGCAGGATTGCGTATATACTTGTGCAATAGCAAGCACTCAGGTCCGTTACATATATATATATATATATATATATATATATATATATATATATATATATATACGAGTCCCAAACTCCTACCGATTAAACTGAGCGTTATGTGATTTGCTGTTGGCATCATTCAAGATCTTTTCTTCCGACTTTTTGCTGACGGGGGTTAAAACAACAGTCGCTCCTTTTTCCATCTCTACGTGTACATCTTTGTCATTCGTTGCTAGGAGACAAAGGTCGTCTGGGTTTTCCATTCCACCTGCATATTTAAACAAAATATCATTTCGAAATGGAATCATATGCAATCGCTGCAGCAAAATAATGAAATGCATTTTTTAACTGATAAGTTCAGATACTTTCAATGATCCGTTCGATCAAGTAGATTGATTCTAAGGTTAACGATTTTTTTTTTATATTTTATATTCTGTTAACCTTATACTCGATGAACACCGATTTTCATAAACTCAGGTAAGTAAAAAATAATCAATTTATGATTGCCAGAGCATTACCCTCTATGACAACAGACTTAACGTGTGACGTCACAGCTCCAACAATGGGAATCATCATGGCGGCTGCTGCCGTGTTGCTAATCCACATCGACAAAAACCAGGTTGGCAACATGAGACCCAACATCAAACTGAAAACATCATGCAAATTTCATTAATGTGATACATAATGAAGTGCTAGATGATATCATGTTAAAAGACTGTGTGATAGGGACGCTCACAGATTGGGTTGAGCGCCGACAAGGCGTAGGATGGCCAGAGATATCCTCCTGTGGAGGTTCCACTCTTCCACTGCCACTGCAACGATCAGTCCGCCCAGGAACAGCATCGATGTGTCCTAAATGAAAACCAAGGCGTTAAACTAAAGGTCCTAATAAAACAGATCATGTACAGATCAACCAAGGCGTATATCATCAAAATAATGTACAGACCAGCCCTGGCGTAAAATATCATCATCAATTAGATAATGTACGGACCAACCCTGCCGTATATCAACCAGATATGTACAGATACACCATGGCGTATATCAACCAGATAATGTGCATACCAACCATGGCGTATATCAAACATATAATGTAAAGATACACCATGACGTATACCAACCAGATAATGTACAACAGATAATTTACAGACCAACAATGGCGTATATCATCAAACAGATCATGTACAGATACACCATGGTTTATATCATTAAACATATCGTGTACAGACCAACCATGGCATATATCAAATAGATAATGTACAGACCAACAATGGCGTATATCATTAAACAAATAATATACAGACCAACCATGGCGTATATCAAACAGATAATGTACAGATCAACCATGGCATATATCAAACAGATAATGTACAGACCAACCATGGCGTATATCAAACATATAATGTACAGACCAACCATGGCGTATATCAAACAAATAATTTACAGACCAACAATGGCGTATATCAAACAAATAATGTATAGACCAACCATGGCGTATATCAAACAGATAATGTTCAGATATACCATGGCGTATATCATCGAAGAACAGATCAAACATGGTGACGTTCATGTACGTCAAAAAGTTATCCTTGAAACCCTTGCAAACCTCGTGTACAGAATGTCAATTCAGAGCTTATAGTCAGTCCTATGACAAAATTTACAGCGGTGTAAATAACACTAATTGATGTTGCATAAGAATTTAATCAGCCGGAATAATTATCCTCACCACAGAGCTTTAAACAAACAATATGACCTCGTTTTCATTTTAACGACCTCATTTACTTATTGTTCATATATCAAGGTGGCTTTGTGGATTTTTTCTGAATTGACTTTGAAAATGTTCAGACTTTGTCGATTTCAAATATTGTTCAATATGCTGTTGTTCTGAATTTGTATACGTCAATCTATGTTGATCATACGGTTGGTTTCATATCAGAGTCATTAGATAGGACATGAAAAAAAAACATGTGAAAAAAATTGCCTGCCAAAGCATAAGTCTGCAAACTTAAGCGTTATGTTTTTATGGGTTTTTTTGTGGGGTTGGGGGGGGGGGAGGGGGGCGGGATGTCTTTTCTTTTCCTTTTTCAATTTGGATTGAATCGTATACAGTAATGTATACATTGTGTTTAAGACGGTTTATTGGTTTATACCTGTGCGGGGTCTTGGACTTGTCCTTACCGTGACATAACTGCTGCTGACCTCCTTAGCCGTGGACACGCCTAACATGGGCAGCATGAAGATGGGTACAAGGGAGGTAACTGGTATAGGCAAGGCTTCTGTCAGCCATAGCACCGCCATCACTATGACGGTATATCCACATCGTGTAGCCTGCACAAAACAGTTAATATGTAAATCTTACACCCTACTGCCAACAGATAGGACTGAATGAAATTGTAATATGATTATTACATTATAGACTCTAAAACTTAACTAAAACCTGAAAGTTTGATATGGCCACTAGCTTTGTTTTCGCGCACGGTTCGATAGCGTGGGGTGATTTACCGTTTGTAAGCCATAAGTTTTGTCATACGGAGTTGACCTCTTTTTCATATCATTTTTTTTATTAATTTGTATATTTTAAATTTGAAAAAGCAGGATGTTAATTATTAATAACTAATATACACTCTCGTATCTAAATACAATTATTTATTTATTTATTAAAATCAATAATGAGGATGAACGGGTCAGAATTTGTCTGACTATGTATTGATTACAGCACCCGCTGTTGCGTGCGTTATAAAGTACAATATGTATTTACATGCATGTCAAATCATTGCTTATAGTGGAATGTATATATGCATAAATTCATATCTAATTTTTTGTTTCTAAAGTTTCGTGGTTATGTAAATTTAATGGGAACGTAGCTTATTATCTATCTAGTTTTTTGAGTTTTCTGGCTATATATATTAAAAGGGAACGTAGCTTTACTTATCAAGAGATGAAAGTTATTAATGGGATAAACACCTATAACTTGCAACCCACTACTAACCTTTGACTCGGAGTGTGTGACCATAGGCAGAGGCAGTAGGGTCACCAGCACAGGCAGCAGTACGGGCTTCAGTGACCAGATGTCTTTAACAAAGTTCCAAACTTTGGTGCGTGCGTTTGGCATGTTTATAATCCAATGTATGATCCACGTAAGTTTGTGTGCAAATAGTACCAGTTTTTAATTATGTTCAGACCACTCGCGCAATCTGGGTCATTTGTATCACAGAATCTCTGTCGACACGCATCGCCTCCTCCTGCATTAAGCGTGACTGTGACCGTGCGCTGCATTTGTACCGAATCTTCATGTCTACAGAAAGATATTTCGCTTTTCTTAAATAAGCCAATTAAGTGTCAGTGCGGGGATTTTTAAACTCATAGATTATTCTAAGTTTACGAAGATCCCAGATCCTCGCATGAAATGTTATACAGGAAAACCTTTCATTGGACATGTTTACAAGTGGTTGCAAGTGCTCGTATGTGATGAAAAGTGGTTTATTATGAAAGATATCAAATACAATTGAAAAAAAACGTACGAACGTATTTTTCATAAAAAAATATGTTTGATAAGGTATGTCTAAAATAATTTTTGACATTGATTTCTCTTTTCTTAAATAGAGCAACTAATTTAGTGATGTACTTATGCATGATTGGAAATCTAGGTTACGATTGCGTAACATAAAAATAGCTACAACAAAAATAACGACCAGAGCACTTGAGAGCCTCACAACACAGCGCAGTTGTTTGACCTGGTTAAAGTTCTCAAAAACCACACAGCAATGGACGCTTATCTACATGTACCAAATGCTCATGATCCTAGCATATTATATGTAAATATTTCATAACGGTAGTGATCAATTCATAGTGTAAGATAACGAACAACAGAGAATAAATACTTTGCCTGAACTTTCTTTGTTTCGGCTTTTTTTTTTTGGGGGGGGGGGTGTTTTGTTTTGTTTTTTTGTTGTTGTTTTGGTTTTGGGTTTTCCCCGGGTTTTTTTTTTTTTGCGGGGGGGGGGGGAGTAGGGTTGTTGGGGGGTGTTTATTTTTTTTTACCAAAGCATATAGAATACCTCTATCCATACAATGATGATATAGCATTTAAACATATACAATATATATATATATATATATATATATATATATATATATATATATATATATATATATATATATACATCGCCAGTAATTTATTTAAGAAAATAACCCTATGTCCAGGTTCCAGGGTAGTCTATATTTATTGTTTGGATTGTTAAATATTTGTTGTTGAGGAAATAATCTCTGTGTGTCTGACAACTTTACAAACAACAAATGTACATAATGTATTGCAAAAATTGAACAGTTTTAACTTTTTTTAATGTACGTAATACTGCAAAAATTGAACAGTTTCAACTTTTTTTAATTGTGCTTTTCTGACGTATTGCACATTTAAGTTTTCATGTTGTAAATTTTGTATTTACAATCATCCAATAGTTTCTAAATTTATAATATTACAGTTCATTATCTTTAAACAGTTTTCTTTGAGTTATATTTTTCATACTTTTAATTCATTATTAAATGGAATATCCGTAAAGTGCTTCACAATAGTATTTCTTATTTGCAATGCCTAAATCATATTGCTGATACAAATTACTAGTATGTCCAAAATTAAAAAAATAAATAAATATATAAAATAATGGCACATGAAAAGTAAGACGACATATGTACAAATACAATGTTGCCATTTATATTCAAAAAATAGACATTTAAAAATATGAAGGTTAGTCACAACAGGGAATTCTGAGTTTTAAGTGTATGACATCAAAACATTTCTATAACACTTCTTGTATCCGTAAAATACACAAAACATTCAATCTGTTGTGTGTAGCACGTTTTAATTGCTATCAATATTCAATAACAGCATGCTTCTTGTAATACATGATGCCATTTTATTTTTTTAAAAACCAGCAATGGTTTACGAAATACCTCTAAGTGACCTAATTAATTATGATAAGCTGTTGCCTGAAGTGAATAATTATGCAAAAAAGTATATGTTGGGCATAAGACATTTCAGGGGTTCACGACTCATGCTTTTCCAGAATTTCACCTATGTAATGCTATAATAAAGCATTGGTTCACTGACTTCATTATTTATTGAATCCAAATAATCATACATGAGTGTTACAACTATGAGTAGATCTACTAGAAGAGGAAAATAAATGTGGTCCTTCTTTATCAACAGTTACCTTACAGTTGCAACAGCTGCTTGAGGAAATTCGAGAAGGTTCATTGTCCCAATTTAATGTTACTGCGTTTTGCATCCTACTTTCATTCTTCTTCATTCAGCATGGGGACAGAGAGTTACATGTGTACTGCAGTTCTCATTATTTAGATTAATGACTGTTATACAGAATTGTACTTAATACAGTGACCGAAAAATTAACAGCTTCATCACCAGGGAATGGGAGTATTCTGTGTGAAGTCTGGAATGTAAATAGATCCTTTGTTGTACGGAATTGAATTTTTTTCTGGAAACTGCTGGACAAGTCACGAGAATGCCAGGACACGATTACACACACACACACGCATATATATAAATATATATATATATATATATACACACACACACACACACACACACACACACACACACACACACGTCATGTACATATGTTATTCACTAGCTGCCATTTGGTTTCAGGATCTGTGGGCTGTTCGTTAAACAATTCTTTATCCAACTCTGATTGCTTGTATCTAAATGTTTCCTTAAGATGGTTCATGATATTCATGTATGCCAACGTTTCCTGCTCGCATCTAAAGCAACCGCATACGCAGAAAAAAATTCCAGGGGGAGGGATCCGAAAGATAGCTGTGTTTGTCGGTGGGGGCGAGGCATATTAGCGATAATTTACTATATGAAATTAATAAATTTTCATTTTCCGGGGGGGGGGGGGGGTCCCCCTCTACATCCGCGCATGAACCGTTTTCCGAGAAGCAATCCCCTTCAATCGTCAGTCTCTCAAGGTTTTAGGTTACATAAATGTTGTGGTTGTGACAGGAATTAGTCACTAATTGCAAGATCCTGATAACTTGTAACGAATCAGCACTACATGTATTTTTTTCCCTTGATATTGATTTACTAACATCACCATGCATTACAAGTACTGTACTTGTATAATCATAGGGCTTTATTTGGTAAATTTCCCCCTAGCCTCATTTTCATAAATATCTATATATCATCATTTCATACAAATATCTATAGTTGATGCATGAAATATAAACAATTAAGGTCCAATTCTCACATACCCGTCAAAAATTTATGTGATTTTCCTGCCATTGTTCGATACCTTCATAACCCATGCAAAACATCAAGATAAAGTATTTACTTCTTACATTTGCATCGTCTGACTCTTCTACAGTCTAGTACAGATTTACTACCTCATAATTCCCAAAATAATACCCCAAATACCAATAGCGCCGATTGCAAGTGCTGTGCCTTCTACCCTATCCGTATATTCCTACTAAAAGGGTTTAGTTAGCTCACCCAAACTGAAAGTGAGATATAAACCCTTGAAATGAGCCAGAACCCCTGGGAGCCACTTGGTGGTACCCCTACAGCCCAAATTTGAGACCGAGAAATAATGAATAGCCCTATGGGTCCCCTACACTGCCCTGGTATCCGTTTGATGCACACTTCAAAGATAAGGGAGATAATGAACCACTTTTACCCCTATATCATTGTGAAATGCTCAAAAAATGGCAAATTTCGAAGGTTCACGTCAAAACATGGCTGACACAAAATAATCCCAATTTCATCTTTTGATTTCTGTTGTTTTGGTTTGCGTCAGAGGTTAATTTTGTAATGAGAATAAAATCACAATGTAAGATGTCTGATCATCCCATATTTGTAATAATACGAGGACCTTCTTTTATGCATGTTATTTCCGGAGAAAAGTAAACAGAATCGGGGATCAATTTTTAAGCATACGTATAAACAAATACCAATATTCGATTGAATTTCATTAGACACAAACACATTTATAGTTCTTATCCAGGTGAGCTTTTCTGTCTCCGAAGTTGTCAATGCTTATAGATATTATTCTTGCATAAATCTTCTTGATATTAATTAAAATATTCCGATAATTATGTAAAATATAATTTTCTGTTGGAGTACTCTCAATTCTTTGATGATTTTCCTTATTGGCTGATAGCTTCTACGGGCTTAGTGGCTGCTGTTAGTGGCTGCTAGCTTCAGCCTGGTGATACTTCTTCATTATATGATTCTTTATCATTACATGCTGATAGTTTAACATTACATGCTGATACTTCTTTATTGTATGCTGATACTTTGTCATTATATGCTAATACTTCTTCATTATATGCTGTTACTTTAACGTTACATGCTGATATTTCATAAAATGATGGTATTTCAGCACGCGGTAGTTCTAATTTAGCTATAAGCACCGGGATTGGGATTACGTAAAACTTGAGGATATAGCTTCATTTACGTTTATTTCTTATATTTACATCCACCGAGTATGATTCCCTCTATTTCTTACGGAAACTTATAATTCACAGCTCTATATTTACATTCAGTGTATATTTCCCCTTATCTTTGCATTGGAAATCTGCGACGTTCAATTTTCTATGAATACACTTTGATAATTCATGCGCCATGTGCATAAATATAAACGTCTCCACGTGTTTTGAGTATATTTATTTTTGTAAGATTAAATGAAACGTTTAATCTTACATAACCAATTTGATATGTACTTTTGAAAAATAATCATTAAATTATATCTATTCCTTAAAAAATGGGATTTTTCTCCACAGAGTTTCTGGCACTATATTTTTAATCGCGGAACCGAACTAAATAAGATGTTAATATGGCTGTTCCATGTATGTTTCATATTCCTGACTGAGAGCGTATATATTTGCTTTACAGCAACGTTACACATATATTTCATACAAATAGACATCAGTATGAATATAAATATAAGCATTGAATGCTTATTTTTGGATGTCGTCGGTCCTATGACACACCAAGCGGTGCAGACAAATTATCATACCGCGCTAACGTGCGGTATTCAATTTGTCTGCACCGCTTGGTGTGTCATAGGACCGACGACATCCAAAAATAAGCATTCAGTGCTTAAATAGAAACAGTCAGATTGAAATCTGTACGCCCAGTTTATCGATTGGTCGAAACACTGAAACTAACAGGAATCTGACAGCAGTGAAATCTACACGCCCCGTTTATCGACTGGTCGAAACCTACAGCGACGTAAGAAAAATCACAATAATGATGATGTTAGACTCAAATTTCCAAAGGAGACGATTTGGCTGTTTCTTTTAGCCAACGAACTGATGTAATATCAACAGTAATTTAGTGAATTTTACTTACTTTTTACAATCAACTTATTAATTTGTTAAAAGAAAAATGTAAATATAAACAATAAAATGCTTTCTTTGATGATTCATGAGGGTTATGAAGGTAGCGACCATTGCTAAAAAATTTTTACATAAACCGCTAACGCAGGTTATGTATTTTTTCTGCAATATAGGCACCTTCATATCCCGAATAAAGCAAGCATTTTATTGTTTGAATATATAAATATATATTTGTTGGAACCTGTGCCGAAATCTCTCTGTATCAAACGACTCCCGAGTCAGTCCCCTGATTATTACTCGTCCTTATCCTTAATTAGGCGCCTTCAAATTTGATGTCAATTTTATAAGTACGTTTTATGTATGTCGTAGGTTGATTGTTTTTAATCCTGCGGGCGGGCGCATTCAAATGGCGCTTAGTTTACTAAGGCCTATTGGTTTTGGCGCTTCTACGCCATTAAACACTGACTTAAGGGAATCAGAGTACGAGCAATCACCCAGTAGATCCCAGTGCACGCACATAGCATCTTTTATGGGGGGGGGGGGGGGACCTACCTCTCAATCTCGACAAGCAAATAGAAAATAGGGGGGGGGGGGTGAGCTAAGTTGCCCCGTTTTTAAAAATATTTGATCTATAGCATAATGTACAATTGATCGATTTTCCATATATACATATGTGTTTTTACCTTGTTTTAAAAAATATGAAGTGAAAAATGCATGTTTCAACAAAAAGTGTGTTGATTAGTTGATTAAAATCAGAGTTAATAAAATGAGTTTGGCTTCTTGAAGCATTACAGTGCTTATATTGCCTAATTTCAGTATCTTAGCGCATCTGCTAACATACATGTAAACAAAACTGTTTACACCAAAGAAGTACACAGTACAGCTCATAAGAGAGGATCTCTACTGAAATAAAAATGTCGGAACATACGATTTGTTTGGGTGTAATGTATCAAGGCATATGACAACCACACATGCTGCTTATAAGATTACGACCCCATTAATGCAAAGGATAAAGCATTGCATTGCAGTTGGATCTGATTTGAGCAAAAACTGTACTGTTGAAAAAATCAGTGCTTATATTGCCCACTCATACACGTGGATCTCCAGGGAAAGCCAACCAATCCCTATAAATCTAACCTGAATGACAGAAGTCTTTGTTTAGGTGTTATTAATATTTTTAGCGGTCGACTCTGACCAAGCGCCAAAATATGGGGTTGAGAATGCACATTTTTGGACCAAAAATCCCCTGAGGGACTTTTTGTAACCCCTGATTTTTATACGCTGAGCGCCAATGGTCTCACCAAACAGGCCTTCCTTAAATTTAAAATGACCCTTTTAAAAGACAACACATAATCAAATAGTAGTATTTTGGTGAGTATCTGATCTAAACCAGTCTCAGTGGACTTCAGTCCTATCTGAACAATCTCCGAAACAAAGAAACAGCCTCGTGTTAAAAACTTTACTGGCATCCACGTGTTCTGAGTTTTAGCGTATTTCGATCCCGAGGCGACGCTTCCCTATTTTTAGAACCACCGCATACCATCATATAATGAAGAAGTATCATCATGTAATGTTAAAGTATCATCATGTAATGTTAAAGTATCAGCATATAATGTTAAAGTATCAGCATATAATGTTGAAGTATCAGCATATAATGTTGAAGTATCAGCATGTAATGTTGAAGTATCAGCATGTAATGTTGAAGTATCAACATGTAATGTTAAGGTATCAGCATGTAATGTTAAAGTATCATCATATAATGTTAAAGTACCATCATGTAATGTTGAAGTATCAGCATGTAATGTTAAGGTATCAGCATGTAATGTTGAAGTATCATCATATAATGTTAAAGTACCATCATGTAATGTTGAAGTATCAGCATGTAATGTTAAGGTATCAGCATGTAATGTTGAAGTATCATCATTTAATGAAAATCATTCATATAAGGCAGTTGAGGCGTTCCATACACAAGCGTCATTTTTATCTTGTTTTGATGCAAGAAATATATAGTTACGTCCTACCGAAAGTCCAAGGTCTTGTTAAAATGGTTCTATCTATACAAGTAACGTGTGGGTTAAAATTAGGTTCTTCTTTATATACATGTATATGTTCGTAAGAATTTCATTCGGAAGTACATACACATGTACACTTTTCTTGAGAGTAAATATCTATTCATTCGTAACTCGGAAAGCAACAAAACAACTCATGATGTACGTTTGGCATAAAAGACATTTCAAGGTGCTGATCTGTGATGTCACTTGCCGAGTATTTCTGTAAAAATAATTTTAGTTGTCTTACCTATTGACTAATAAAAATTGATAAATTTTACCTATACCTATTGTGGAATAAAGGCAACAAATTAAAAAAATATGAGCTTTTTCTTTTAGAAATTTACTTGGCTGCGAAAGGTATGATTTTATGATTATATTTATGTTTAAAATTGTATGAAAGATAACTCTTTGTTACATGGAAAGGTCATATTCTATTTCTAGCTATATTCTAACATATTCTAGTAGATATTTCCTTTCCATTGTGTGCCTGGGGAAATTAAATACATGTAACATAGTTGGAAAATTTGTGAATGCACATGCAAGACATCGAGTTAATGAAAACTATTTCAACAAACATGTTTTTTTCTAATTATAACGTTATGTATAATTTTTACCATATTTAAACAATAGAATGCTTTATTTGGTGGTTTCTGCGGGATATGAAGGTAGCAACATTGCAGAAAAAATACATAATCCGCGTTACCGTGTTATTATTAACTAATTATCATTAATTATCAGCATTAGCAGAATATGTAAAAAAGATTTCTGCAATGATCGCTACCTTCATAACCCACATGAATCATAAAAAAACCCATTTTAGTGTTCTTCCTTTTAGCAAAATGAATTGATCGTTAAGAGTAAGTAACCCATATTAATATTTATTTATTTATTTCTTACCAACAATTAAAACAAAACAACAGTATAAATGTTTGTTCAGGGTGTAAGGCAGTTTAATTTAATTTGGACCAATTCTAATTAAAATCGCTCCTTTATATGATACGTTATATACAAGAGATTTTGTATGGTGTATCGTAAAGGAGCGATTTTTAATCAGATTGAATGTTAACCAGTCTTCTGGTCCATCAAAGCTACATAATGTGAACGTTTCAACTAATAATATTCGTGTGCTTCACTACAGACTACACACCATTAGCTACTATATATAGGACACCAAAGACTAGACTATTTGGGTTCTAATGTTGTTCATTGACAATTATATTTTAGTTTTAAAAATCATAGATCATTTACTTCTAAATTTTAAACTTTTATATGAAATTTACTATCGATATTAAACGACAACTTATATAAATACTAAGAACGAATGATAGAAACATGGTCAATTACTATATATTACTTCATAATGCAGCTTGAAAATATGACAAATATTATATTATACTATATCATATTATATTATACATGTGAGCAGGATGGCTAGAGATGAAAAACATTCAATAATGAGAGCGATACACAATTTTTCGTGTTTCTAATCCAAGTATTTCACCCATTCACTCGATTTTACATCCATTTACTGCCAGCATGTAAGATAATGAATCTTAACTAATGATGCATCAAAATGACTCATTATCAATTGTTGCAAGATGTTACATATTGAACACGAAGCCTCTCAATTCTGGTTGCATATTATCTAAAAACATTAAACCCAAAGAGGAACGCAGTCTCAATTACTAGGGGTATCGATCTGACCTGACACCGGATTTCGGTCAATAAAAACATGCGAGGTACACGTGTTGACGGGAATTAACACAGCGTGGCAAACCGGGCGTGGAGATAAGGAAAGTTTGTGCGGTGTCCAGGAGGAATTAACAATGAGTCTGGGTTGTGTTTTACGATCTGCATTAAGAAATGGCTCCAGGGTTCGAGGTAAGTTAGTTGGATCTGGCTCATTGTAATATATACGATACCTGAGTCAGCACAGGGTCTCTGAAATTTACTGTCTGTTTTTACAACTGTTTAACATAGATACCACTTCCATTTTTTACAGTGGAGAACATGGTGTACCCAGGAGTCCGTGAAATGTCAAGCCAATCAAAACCAAAGGTAATGAAATCAAAGCCTTATTGTCTATTCGTTGCACTGATGGGTATTGGTCATTCATGCACAGATCTAGAAAAGGTAGGGGGGTCCAAATGGGGAATGTGCCAAACCGAAAATATGCCCCACCCCCACCCCCAACCCCTTGCAACCAAAATTATCCCAAGGACACCCCCTTTCTGGTACAAAGAAATTTTGGATCCGCGCATGTTATCTTATATTTTTAGACAATTATTTAGTTTAAAAGATTATAATCACGTACACTTGTAAACTTGTTCATTTTTAATAGTATATTAATTTAAACTTATAAGTTTCAAATCAAACCGATTCTTTCAGAAAACAACACAATTAAAGAACATGTTAAACTCCAATGAGCTGGAATTTATCATGGAGGCTCACAACGGTCTGAGCGCCAGGATCGTGGAGGAAGCCGGTAAAATATTATTTTACCTACCAAAATATACCAATATGAACATTATTCTCTATAAAGAAAAGACAGACATAACCTTGATTGAACGCCTTGGGGCTATGCCTGTCCACTTCTCTAAATATGATAAAAAGCATAAAATTTCGTAACGCTATGAGCATGAGTTACATTACTAACTTTGTTATACAGTATTCTGAAGTATACTTGTTGATATAGTACAATACATGTATGTCAACATAAGTCCTCTTTGTATGCAATATAGATTTTCGATAATGTATTTTCAAAGGGTTTGGTATCTCTTTGAAGACCCTATTACTACAGTAATTTGAAAAATTACATTGAATGAAACCAATGTTAATCTTTACCATAAACTGAGTTGGTCCTTTAATACACTTTATATACGTATTATTTATTGGGATGTCCAATGCATCGAAGAGGATAGACGACAAGCAGCCTTTATGTTCTGATATACATGTACATATTATATTTATGTATAATGTAAAGTTAGTATTTTTTGCCTCCTTGAGCTTAAATTCTCAATGTCCATACGATCTTGACAAAACTCCTTATAGTCTGATACTTGTGGTTTAAATGATTTCACTTTGCATAAAGGTTTTAAGGGCATCTGGGGAAGTGGTTTGTCCATATCAGCTCAGCTAGGTGTACGAGATAGCAATGAGGCTTCATGGACGCAGGTTGTCGACGTCATGGAATTCATGAGTGACGCAACATCGGTCCCTATCCTACTGGACGCCGATACCGGATATGGAAATTTTAACAACGCGCGCAGGCTGGTCCGGAAATTAGAGGACAGGGGTGTAGCAGGTAAGTTACTAAATACATGTAGATCTACATTGTAAATATTATATCACTACTGAAGTTCAGAAAAACATATATACTAGTTGGATACATGTAGTTGCAACGTAGCTTTTTGCATTCACTTGAAAATGTCAGATGTGCCGAAAAAAAAAGAGATCTGAATTATTCTTTTTGATTTTTGCCGTCAGGTGCATGTTTAGAAGACAAGTTATTTCCTAAAACAAATTCACTTCACGATGGACGGGCACAGCCTCTAGCGGATATCGAAGAATTCGCATTAAAAATAAAGGTACTTCATGGTAGACATAAAGTAACCGTTATTTTTTATTTTTTTTTTTATTTTTCTATCAGGACAGATTTATTTTTACTGAGATTTTTAAAAACAAAATTTATATAACAGGCTTGTAAAGACACCCAGACGGACCCCGACTTTTGCATTGTTGCCCGTGTAGAGGCTTTCATTGCTGGCTGGGGATTGGACGAAGCTTTGAAGCGAGCCGAGGCATACCGGAATGCAGGTACATCATTCTAGGGTTTACAAATCTTTTTTTGTGTGTGTTGTCTTTTTAATATAGAAACGTGATCAAATTAATCTGTTGCAGGCGCTGACGCCATCTTAATGCACAGCAAGAAAAGTGATCCCTCGGACATTGAAGCTTTTATGAAGGCCTGGAACAATCAGGTGCGTGTTTTATACCACACCATGCTCTAAGTGAGCTATTGTCAGGTATGAAATGGGTTTTTTTTCTTTGAAATGACTGTGTTGCTATTGTTTATTTGTGGGTATCGTATGTTTCATATTATCCTTATCTGAAATCCGAGTCATCGATTTAGAATTTGTTAAAATCGCAAAATATTGTTTTGGAAAAGAAACGGAAGACATTTTTGCCAGCTCATTTACCCAGTTTCATGGTAAATGTTTGCACCAAATATGTTATTTTTGACGTTTTCTTTTTCAGGGACCAGTAGTTATAGTGCCTACAAAGTACTACAAAACTCCCACTCAGTACTTCCGTGATTTGGGAGTTTCCATGGTGATATGGGCCAATCATAATTTACGCTCTTCCATCACAGCTATGCAGGGAACTACGGCTACCATTTTTAAAGAGCAATCCCTTACATCTATAGAGCAGAACGTAAGAGAGAGAGAGAGAGAGAGAGAGAGAGAGAGAGAGAGAGAGAGAGAGAGAGATTTAGTGTTTGTGATGATAGGTGGAATCGTACATTCTTTTATCGTGGTCTTGATTTTGATTTCAGGTTGCCACGGTGAAAGAGGTTTTCCGTCTACAGAGAGACGATGAGCTTGTGTCGGCAGAAGATCAGTACCTTCCCAAAAACTAGGTCATTTCTTTTGAAAGGCAGCACGACTGGTCTTGTATTCAAGACGAGTCATTCTTATTGCGCATAAAAAACTAATTACTTAAAAAGTCGCCGTTGTTAAAAACGGTCTTAACTGGATGAATTTGTCTCCTTGTTGAAAGTACCCGGTATATAACTTTAGTATTGTAGAATCCTACAAATGTTGTATTGTCAACTTTACATTGATCAATGTCTCCGTGCATTGTCTTCTCACTGATTTCATTTGCCCACTTTCCTCTATATCAGTTCCACTTTGAAAGTTGAATCTCATGAATGAAATTTATCTTTAACTTCACATCTGAATCTCGTGCTATTTAATTTTAAATATTTCTCTAATACGTCTTCTTTTATGATAGAAATATTATTTATGTTTTATTTATATCGTATTATTTACATATTTTGTATAAATGGCGGAATACTATTTGTACACGTCTTATTATTAGAGAACTGGTTATTAAGTTGTTTTTCATGTACATTGTATTTTGTTATGTACGTATATGCAAGGACCAGACATTTTTATACCAATAATAAGAACTAATTATTGAAATAAATGAAATCCAGTCTCCAGGAACAGTGTGTTTGTTGTAATTTCACTTTTAAATCAAGGGGTACACTGGACAAAAGGTAAGCCTTTTCCACCTGTCTTCAGCTCACTGATCACCATTGGTTTGCGTGCTTCACTCTGTATGGTTTATATTTGAGGTAAGTCGTGGATATCAATTTTATTGTTAAGGTGTTATATAAAAACCAACAATTTTTTGAAAACATTATTCAAACAAAACTTAGGCACAATTGTATTTTCATCGATGCAAAAGTAGCAAACCCAATTATAAATTTAAAATTAAAAATTAAAAATTAAAACCCATTAAAAACCAGACGGTAGAATTTAGCATTTTTTACATATAAGGTAGAAAATAATAATTCTAATCACATATTATAATTTGCGGAAAATCGCTATTATATTATATGTTCTTGTTTTTCGTGTGTAAAAAAAAATATTCATTAGTAAGACAATCCCTTAATGTATAATCGTATATAATAAATCTTTGATGATGAAAATGTAAAAATATTTAAGGTGGCCGACTTTAGTTTTCATTGCGCATGTTTTTGCGCTATCAGTAAAATACAGTGTAGTTGTACCTTTTAATATTTTTTTTTTCAATACCATTTATGAAATTGAACACAATAAACAAAATACATATAAAAAATTAAGATTTTTAAAGGAAATTTTATTTTTCAAACGATTTTTCCGTTGTTCGGTAGGTGAGCGTTGCCACTGTGCTTTTATGACGTTATGATAAAATGAAGCTTTGTAGGAGTACGTTATTAGAAATAAAATAAAAGAAAAAGTAATAAGTACGCTTTGGAAATTTTTACACTCAGAATTATGCTATCCTCAGAGTTAATTTTCTAAATTTTTGAATGAATCCATTGTACCAATCTACATTTGTAATACTCCAAATATATAGCAAAATTCGGTGCATTTCGATATTTTAAGATGACCCCCATTAAAAACCAGACGGTAGAATTTAGCATTTTTTACATATAAGGTAGAAAATAATAATTCTAATCACATATTATAATTTGGGGAAAATCGCTATTATATTATTTTTTTGATCTGCTTCGAAGTGCGGAAAATGACAGTTTCCTATATACTAGTATTCCTATAGTAAATGTATCTGTATATTGAGATGGCCCCTAAAAAGAACCATTTGATAGATATTCTTGAAACTTTGCGAATATACTAGAGTTAGTGTATATTACATATGGTTAAAAAATAAAGAGTTTTGCTATTGTAGTTTTTACGCAAAATACCCAAATCGGCCTCCTTAAAGCAGTTCACATTTTCGTACAGGTGTGTGGAAGATTTTTATAACTAAATTAATCAAATATAAGTATAAAAACTTAAAATATTTATTGTCAATTAGAATATTTGAATGTATTTGCATTTCTTCTAGGGCTGTATTATACTTCTATTTATACAAACAATATTACAGACATATAAAATAGCATTTTTTCTGTATCACTTGTACCATAATCGTGATGAATGTTTAAATATCTCTATGGCAGCAAGTGTAATATATAATGTATGTACATTTATTAAGAAGACGATGACAATCTAAGTTATTAGAAATTGTGTCCCATCCTTTTGACATGTCGATAAAATATGTTCAATTTAGCCAACTACATGCTATGCACCCTGTGAAATTAGTACTAATGGTAAAGATTGAATTGCAGTTGTGATTTCTCGAGAGAAAAAATCCCGTCGTTTCAGTTTTCCTTCAGAAGACGGAAAAGGCACGCTATAAGAATAGCGAGGTTGGACTAATACACAGATCGACGTTAAGTGCCAGCTATTTTGACTTCAGTGGATTCTACACAAGTCATTGGGACTACGTAGAGAAAACGGACTGCATGGACTGTCGTCGGAATAGTTGATCCATATATGATAATAACTGGAAGAAATTGCAGTTTCTTGACTTTTATGCACTTATTATTTTTTTCTGGTCGAGAATGACAAACATTTACGCACTTTTACCATTTTTTAAAATTAATAAATGGAAATGTTTGTAGGGTTGTAGCAACAGCTCCATTAATGGCACTGACAGCAATAACAATTATATCCACGCAAGCTTGAAGTCACGACAGGCCATCTTTAGAAGCAGAATACAATCACCCGGAAGTGTTGAAAAACTGGAACTATATGGTGACAAAAAGGAATTTCATGTTTAACCTGAATCCAGGCTAAGAGACTTTGATAACACTATAGAACAACTTCTGTGTAAAAAGTGAAATCTTTCTAAATTTGGGGCCTGAACGATATATTGACCGGATAAAATCACCTCAAATCCAGGTTTAAAAAATAACAAAAAAGTGTAATACAAACAAAATAGTAAATTTATTTCTACGGGAAACTGGCAGTCCTTGGGAAATGCTGCCATTTCAAGGAGTCACTTACATCAGTCAAACAACAATATTAAACTACCAAACACGTCCGACTCTTAGCGGCTCACTCTTCATCAGGATTTCATTGTGACCATGTGACGATCACGTGCTCAATGATGAAAAGGGGCACGCATGGCAATGCTTGAGGTAATGGGGGTTGGATCAAACAGGGACTTCAGTGGTTCATACAACAAATTAGCGATGAGAAGGATAAAACATACTCCTTTACCTGATCGAATTCTACGTGTCAAACTGCCTTTCGTTTCGCAGAAAAAATTAAACTTTGACTAATAGTTCTGGAATGTTTCTACGATAATTGTAAAAGTAAATATTTGCTGTTAGTATACATAAATAAATGCCACAAATTATAACATTTTTGAATTTTGTAGACCAGACTACATTGATTCCAACAGGGTTTCTCTCAAAACAACAAACTTGAAGTTGATTGATTCGAATAAATTCCTCGTTGAAATTTTAAAGTTTGAAACACTGTGTCGACATTCAGAACTATATAGATAGTTTGTTGTTCAAGGAAAAGACAATATGGGTATGCGGAGATAGAAAAAAAAAACACCAATCAAACAATACGGTATGTTAAACAACTAACATCATTCACACAATGAACTGTCACTTATTTTGTCAACAGTCAGAGATGTTGACAAAGTAAACAACGACTCTATGCAACAAGTTATCTCGCATTGAAATTGACCTGTCTTATCATTCATTCTATGATCAAATATGTTTGCATAAAATATATCAATTTGGAGTCTAAACTATATAGAATCACACACGTCACACATCTTCGTTGAACTGGAAGAAAGAGTATCTCATTTTTCAAGAGTGTTCGAAATCTTTTCCTGGCTGAAAGTTTGTGTCAGTTTTCTTCCGAGGTCACCAGGAGTTTCATTCCATAAAGGGACGAAATTGTTTCTAATGTTATTTTTTAAACTTTGAAACATGGCGGATTTTCTGGCAGAAAACCGGAAGTTGTTGTCCTCCGCTCTGAATGGGCCTCTCCTTTACCTATATTTCTTGTACGGGTCTAGTTCCAAGTTTTGGACTGTAAAATTGCGTCGTAAAAATTTAATTTCCGACATATACAAAAAAAAAATTAAAGTAACATAGAAGTTATTTACTACACTCGAGCGTCACATACTGCAGTCAACGATTCACCGAACTTCCAGAATAAGTCACAATATGCGCAAACAGCACTTTATCCCCATGCAAAATCCTATTCTTTATATATACATAGACCTGCAAGACTTTCTTCATACGAAGAATTTGGCAAGCATTTAACAGAAAAGCTAGTTTTTCTCTCATCTGAGCAAACTATGTGTAAAAAGTATAAACATACAAGACTACACTTGTTACTAAAACTATCTCAAGCAGATAAATAATGCCATATATAGTTAAATAAATAACAATAATTATACATTTACAACTGAAATTTACAGTCATTCTGCAAACGGTTCACAGGCTCACTATGTCACTATTTTATAAAACTGTTTATCCGCCATGTTTTGACGTCATCCACTTATTATCAACTGTAGTCTGCTAACGTGCAATGAAACTTTATATGCCCTTCATGCCAAGGAGAGCTCGCGTCGTAGCAAGAAACCAGACTAAAATTGAGTAATTTTGGACGGAACACTCTAATGATGTCTAAAAGCGTCCAGAGAGGTGAACGATTCTGGCACTACAGGCTCCGTCATACTGTAAGCCGCAGATTGGGTAAACGAATTCAGAAGAAATTTGGGTAGTCTGAAAATAGGACCACAATCGTCAAAATTTAAGTTTCAAATTGGTTATCTCAATATAATTACAATTAATTCAACAAAAATTATTACCGTTTCATGCAAACAAACACATAAATTTTCATGCAAAGAGATAACCAATAAATCGGTGTTCAAAGCAATTCTGTCCAATCAAATTTGGAAGTCAGTGCGGGACTGGAAAGGTTGGGAAAACAGTGGACCAATGAAGTAAGTGGATGCCGTAGTTAAAGAACAACGTCTGTTTACAGTACTAGTAGTTAAATGTCAGATCATCAAAAGAAAACACGTACAATACACGCATGCAATAGCTATTCTTCGGCTATATCTCTCGTTACATTCTCATTAAGAAACTTGTATTTTTTCACTGGACTGTTTTAGATGAAGTAGATTTATCATAACTATGTCACAAGGAATATTGTCGGCAAGATATTATAAAGTTACTTTACAGTCAAGAAAAATACTACATTGTATCTATGATTTTTTAGATTTCTGACACTTCTATTCAAAAGTTCGTATTTATCTACGTAATTGAGTAATAAAGCCGTTTCGTTATCAAAATAATTAAATCCATTTTACTGAAGTAGATCACAACAAATATGATTCTGCATTAACCTATAGAACACATTCTATTTTAAAAATTACTGTAATTTATCAATAATGACATTGGTTTAGTTCTGAACGATATCATACACTTAAATTTTTTATGTATTTTGTTAAAACCATTTATATTATCAGTTTTGTAGACTTTACAAAGACAACACGAGAGAAAGAAGGACAGGTTCTACTCTATGTAGAAAGTGACAACATCAATGGCCTGGCATTGACTGAACGACAAGGTATTGTTACCGTTTATAGATCACTGCAACCCGCTGCAGCAGCATGAAGGGAAAAACAAGAGTGAAAAACAGCATTCAGTGCACGCTTCCACACCACGTGATAGTGCAGACCGCGGGCAACCAATGGTCAACACAACGTCAAAAGATTAACACATTTGAACTAAAATGTTAATAAATGAACTGTTGTTGCACTTACAAACATATGGTATCTACTGTAGACTTCGATACCTAATTACTTAGGTAAAATCCAGGTAAGTGGATTTTACATTACTCAAAATATCGTCCTACTAACCAGAATAGAAAACTGATCCATGTACGAGGTAAAAGATCGACCTGTTACTTAGTAAATTTTGGTCATTGATATGGCGGGCATCTTTCACATTACAAGTTCCTTATCACTGAATTTTTAGGACATTCAAATTTGTGCCATGCAAATAAATGTTATTCTTAAATAGAAGACTATTTCCTGTAATTTATTAGAAGTCATAGCTATTAATATTCTCTATATATATACATATATAAATTACATACTCTATACACAAATTAATGATAAATGTTGATATTAATACTAGAGGTAAGAAACAAGCCAAGCTCAAGAGCATGCTTTAGTATGAGCAAGAAAACTGAAGAAATCATAGTCAAATTCATCTTCCTGAAAGAATGCCAAACACACGCACACACCATGCCATGGTTTCATCATGTTTAATAATAGAAATCATCTCAATTACACGATTTCTTGGTCTTATAAAGTCTTTGCAGACACATAATTTTACAACAATACATCAATGGAATGACACACATATCTCTGAGAACTTATCAATAAATATATTAAATATTAAAATTGTCCAAATCATAGAAGACTGAAATTGCAAGTTTTGACAGGTAATAATCTAAGCCTTGCCAACAGTTGCACCATCCCTCGGCCCTTAGCACTGAACAAAAGCATTAGGGTGCACTAAGGTATTCTAAATGATCAGCTACATATGGATTTCCTTTAAGAATTTCAGTTATTGTGACAGATAGCAGGTTTTGTGCAGTATTGCCAAGAGATGGTCGATTCTTCAGTAAAGTACAGACATTAAGAGAGCTGACTGCATCAGTATGGAGGATATGGTTTATATCTCTAATGTTCTTCTAGCTAGTTCTTTTTTTATTTTGAAAGTCAGCATGCATTTGATTAAGGTAGACAGAGCAAAGAAATATATCATTAATATGGTATTTTATTACTGTCTTTACCTATATCCTTTGCTTAAGGCAGTTAACCATCCACTGAAAAATTGAGCTTCAGTTACACAGAAGTACACACTGGTCTTACACTTCAGTAGATTATCTTACACTCAACTGCCACATTCAACCACTCACCAAACAAAGGAGAAAACCTTCACCAGAAAAATATCAAAAAAATTCAGCTTCAGTGGTTTGGTTTTTTTGGGTTTTTTTTTTTTTTTTAGCAAATTTTGACAAGATACTGGATAGGATAAGCAGATCACCAGTGGAGGAAATAAAAGTGAAATCCGGCCCCAGAGTACTGAATGTGGCAGCTG